>CM035783.1:6140026-6721933 GCA_020466265.1 Siphamia tubifer
TATATAGTAATAGTAAATAGTATATAATAATAGTAAATAGTATATAATAATAGTAAATAGTATATAATAATAGTAAATAGTATATAATAATAGTAAATATAATGAATAGGGTTAGCGTGGTGAGGCTAATCTGTCTCCTGAACAAATCCCAATAAGGCAGTTAGACAGCAGACTTGATATGGCGTCATATGACGTAAAAACGTGATGTGATGGAGCCTTAGGTGTTGACCCATCTGATGTCTGAAGGTGAGACGATATGAATGAAAAAAAACGTGAGATTCTCTCTTGTCTGAATCCTGAGATATTAGCACTGATGTGTTTTAGATGTTGACCTTTAGTGTGACCTTGACCTTTGACCTTCATTGCTCAAAATCTAGTGAGTTCTTCTTGACCCATTATCTATCATTCCTGAAAGTTTCATCAAAGTCTGTTCAGAACGTTTTGCGTAATCCTGCTGACAGACAAACAGACAAACTGACCCTAATGAGGCTTTTTAGTTTCTTTTAAAGACTTAAGCTTTTAAAATTTAAATATAGTTATGAGTTAAATCACTGTGGCTTTTAAATGTTTCTATCGCTTTTTATTGTCACTATTGCTGTTGTTTATTGTTTCTGACTTGCTGAACCTGTAGCACTTTGAGATCTGTTTCAGATGTAAAGTGCACTACAAATAAAATGTATTATTATTATTATTAATGTAAGCACCAAAGACATCATTATGCTACGTACCACTGCCTACCTCAAAACGTTTGATTTATAATTGTCTATCTGCACATTAAGGGTGATTGAAGGGTTGGTGGTTCATGTCCCAGCTCTGGCTGTCCACATTTCAAAGTGTCCTTGGGCAAAGACATATGCGCTATATAAGTACAGTCCATTTATCATTAGATTTTATATTGTACATAGATAGTATGGTGACACTTTACTTGACAGGTGGGTTCATAACACATTCATGTCAGGTATTATAAGATTTCTTCATCCTGCTTCTTTCCAATTGTAGAGATTGGAATTAATCAATAAATAATAATAATAATAATAATAATAATAATAATAATAAATTCTATTTCTATAGCGCTTTCCATGATACTCAAAGATGCTTTACATGCAGTAAAAACAGAATAATAAGAGTCCAACAACAATAAAAACAAACAAATAAATAAATATGAAAACTATTATTATTATTGTTATTAAAATACTGACACTAGACTAAAACTAATGGTACAGTACAAAAATACTTTACTTGACGGTTGAGTTCATAACACATTCAACAGCTAACTGTTTCATGAGACATGACATAAAATGTTATATATTTGCACTGTACCTTGAGTTTAAGTCTCAGTATTTTAATAATAACTTTATCAGTAACACACACACGTGGTCAAATTTCATTGGTTTTATTGTGAAAGCCTTTTACTTGTAGACCAGTGTTATTCATGCATGAAAGGGTTAATTATGTAGCGCCTGTTGTAATAATGCAAAGTCAACATGTCCATTGTTTGACTGATGGTTTTGTGTGGATGTGAGCGTTGCTGGCGTTAACTGTATGAACTGTCTTATGGATCAGAGGGAAGTGAGTGACAGAGGGCAGAGGGGAAGAAAGAAAAGAGCCAGTGAGTGTTCTGGCTTCTTGACCTCTTAGCATAAGAAGTCTTCGAAGTTCAAACTCCAGTGATTACAAGCTGAGCTGGTATTTAAAGTGGCCCTCCTCCTCCTCCTCCTCCTCCTCCTCACTTCCTCCTTCTCTCCATTCATTGCAGGCTCATGTGTGCATGTGTGACAATATCTACAAATTGAATATAAGAGTACAGATGTGTGTGAGGGTTTAGTAGAGTAGTTGGGCAGGGGGGGGGGGGGGGGGGGGGGGGGGGGGCTTTGCGGGGTTCTGGAGCCTCTCCATTGTTCAGGCTAGAGGAGCCATAGGGGAGGAGGGGGGGAGGAGATGGGGAGGAGATGGGGAGGTGAAGGGCCAGGGAGTATTGATGCTGAAGGTATTGCCTTGCTCAGGGTAGGGGGTTAGCAATAGATGTGTGTGTGTGTGTGTTTAAGTGAGTGTGGGCGGGAAAGGGAAAGTAATTACAGATGATATAGGACCAAAAGAGAGGAAATTGATTAAAGAAAATGGGTGACCAGGAAGTTAGCGGGGATCTTTGTTTCCCCTTCAATTAAACTGAAATGTCTCAGTGGTCCCCCGCTTTAAACTGCATATGGTGGAACAGGACAAGAGGAGAAAGGGCTGAAGGAGGAGGAGGAGGGGGGTAGGGGGGTGATGGATGAAGTCTCAGGACTCTGTGTGGACACTGACACCCATGATAGACTGAACCACATTGACTGGAACTATTTTAACCCCTAAAGACCCCAAACCATCTACTGATGTGATAGGTTTAATAACTGCTGAAACCATTCATTCCATCAATACGTGTAAATAATTAAATGTAAAATAGAGTTTTGTCCTATTCACACAGGATAAATATTATCTGTGGAACACTGGTAATTTGCAATTACCCTCGTACCTCTGTGTTATCGTGTAGCGCATTCGGACAAGTCTGTAATTCACACAAATTACAAATGTTATGACCAGGATGTTGTAAGTTCACAACATCCTGTTTTGTCTCAATACATTAATAAGGTTGTATGAAAACAAAGTATGTATAAGAATAAAGAAGGAAAATGCCATTGACAGGGATGCTCCACGCCTTCAAAATAAGAGCGGGGTCAGTGTAGATGACCATGGAAGTGAATGGGCAGTTCTGAGCACAGGCTGTGCTTCTGGAAAACGACCGACTGAGTCTATAGAGACAAAGTTATAAATACTGAATATAAATATCAGCTCATCATCTGAATCTGCTTTATCCTCACTAGGGTCACTAGGGTCACTGGGGGCCTAATCCAGCTACAATGGGTGAAGGTGGGGTACACCCTGTTTGAGTCTCCAGTTCATCTCAGGGCTGAACATATATAGACAAACAATCACTGTCACATTCACACCTATGGGTGATTTAGATTAACCAGTTAACCAGTTAACCTATCAGTGCATGTGTTTGGATGGTGGGAGGAAACTGGAGTACCTGGAGAAAACCCACGCAGACATGAGGAGAACATGTAAACGCCACACAGAAAGGTCTGGTGTGGGAATAGAACCAGGGACCTTCTGTCTGTGAGGCATGAGTGCCACTCCATATCAGGAGCCAAAAAAAAATGCACATCATATGTGAGTCAGTTCAGATTTATTCAGTAATATATTTGAAGCAGACTTTGGGAAGTAAACTGATAAATAAATATAATAGATAACAAGAAATAAAATCTTATTTCAAGAAATCTTACCAAGACTTTATTTTTTCACCAATTATTTCAATGTATTGATAGGATTATTAAAAAAAAAACAGGTATTATTCACAAGCAGTTCATTGTTCAGTGATCCCTTAGAGCAGGGGTCTCCAAACTATTCCACAAAGGGGCAGGTGTGGCTGCAGGTTTCTGTTCCAACCAACTAAGAGTTCACAGTTTGACCAATTAACTCTCTGAAGATAGAGATCAGTTAATTAATTGATTGAAGTGTGGTGTGCTGCTGCTTGGTTGGAACAAAAGCCTGCAGACACACCTGCCCTTTGTGGAATAGTTTGGAGACCCCTGCCTTAGAGGGTTAAAAAAAAAAAAAAAAAAAATCAAAGAAATCCTCTGTCCCGCTTTTGAGACATGTCCATTTCAATATTCGGCCACGTATGATGTCACTCTGACGTCACACAACGACTAAATGTCACATGTTAGATCTAATGTTAAATATGAAGCACAAGATAGTGTCTGATTTAACAAAATATGTCAATAACCTTCTTTAACCTCCTGAGTCCCAGCAATACATTTTTTGTCCTCTGTAGTGGACAAGAATTTCAGACTTTCATTTAAAAATAATAAATAAAAAATGTCCACTGAAAAGGTTATTATGTTAAAACATTTTTTTTAAAATGTATCTGAATCAACTGTTGCATCATGCTATTTCCAATTAAGGCAATTATTTCATGTAAAATGGCAAACAATGTTTTCCTACTGGGTCCCAGGAGGTTAAGGAAGAGGTCATACATTTCACAAATATACTTTTAGCTTGATGTCATATGACATCAAAACGTGACGTCCTGGAGCCCATCGGTGTCTGAAGGTCATATAATGCATTTTATACACCACTGGGTTTTTTTGTATATATGTATATGTTTAGTACTTCAATTATTTATTCATTATTATTATTGTTATTTTTATCATCATCATTTTTGTACTATGCACTCTACTGCTATAAGATGAATTCAGGTTATTGGGGAAGTGAAGAAGGGGTAGGATTAAATAAGTTTATGCTTCATCCTACTCCTTTTTGGACATGTCATTGTGTATTATTATTATAATTATTATTATTGTTGTTGTTGTATTGATTATTGTTGCATTCTGCACATGTTCAAAATAAATCATTCAAATCAAATCAATTCAAAACGCTTTACAATTCCTCACATTCACACACACACTCATACACCAGTGCTGCCTGACCCAACTGGGAGCAACTTAGGGATCAGTGTCTTGCCCAAGGACACTTCGGCATGTGGACAGCCAGAGGCGGGACTCGAACCGCCAACCCTTTGATCATTGGACGACCCAGTCTACCAACTGAGCAACAGCTGTCCATGTGTTTTCACTGTTGACCTTCACTGTGACCTTGACCTTTGACCTTTATATCTCAAAATGTAATTATTTCATCCTTGATCCATTATCAATCATCTATGAAAGATTCATCTAAATCCATCCATAACGTTTTGAGTTATCTTGCTGACAAACAAAAAAACAGACAGACAGACAAACAAATGTGAGGTAAAACATAACCTCCTTCACAGAGGTAATCGATCAACAGATATTAAACATTTTAGTTCAACAGATGCTGTTGGTCGATGATAGATGTTTGGGTCTTTATGGGTTAAAAAAAAAAAATAAAAAAATAAAAAAATTCCTGCATCACACTTTCTGCCTGGAGATGACATTGTGAATTAGCATGGGATTATGGGAATTATTGTTTACATGAGTATTGCCAGTGACTGGACTTGAGCAGACATCACTTTTGCAGATGTGGTAATGTTTATGCACACCATGTTTAGTGATTATATTCACACTACATCATTCCATTTCATGAAGTATTGCCTTCACATACTGTTAAATGTTCCAATAAGTAGATATGAGGAAGCTGACAGAAGACTAAATACAAGTCATTACACTGAATAAAATGACACATTTCTCTGAATAGGGGACATTTCATATGATGTAAGTATTCTATCAAAAAAAAACAACAGTCTGTCATTTCTATATTTTATTGAGTAAAGGTTATATATTAGGTTCTTCAATGAAACTGGTCCTAAAAACAGGACACAGAGCTAAAAATTCAAACCAGATGTAGAATAATGTTATGAGGGAAGTTTGGAAGCACTTTGGGTTTATTTTATAAATAAATATTTCCTGAGGTATAATGGAAACTATTTTTCAGATTAAACACATTTTTATATTAGTTTACATTATTTTTTAATACAAAAGTCTGCATGTAACACAGTGAAAAGGACAGGAAATTAATGCGCTTTAAAAAAAAAATCTCTTCATTCGCTCACATACATTTTGGAAATTTAACTAATTATGGCAGTTAAATAGAATAGAAGAATAAAATAGCCACTTTATTGTCACCAAATATCCACCATAGTGCACATTCAGTGAAATTTTGATGCAGAAGTTCACCATCGGACATAAGAATCAATCATAAAACCTGAATTTAAAAATTAAAACAGTCCAATAAATAGCTAAAAACTATAATATTATTATTATTATTATATCTCTACCACCTCACACACTTAAATACACATCTATTGCAGATCATTTCACCAAAACGAGCGCTACTACAAAACTATTCATAATTGATATGTTTAAATTGGTAAATTCTGCATCTAACACAAGTGGACACGATGGGTTATATGCAAAACCTGGAATGAGACTAAGATACACAGACTAAAAGGATCAACACATGTTAACACACTGTTTTTTTTTATAGCGCTATATAAGACTTTTTACAGCCATGTTTCCCAGACACCTATAGGTAGTTTTCCTGTCCTAATTCCTGTTGTATTTTTGGCTCCAATATTTCATTAAAAATTCAGAAATTTTGGGATGGCTCAGAATAAGTAGAGTGTTTTGGAATTTATCTGATGGGTGGGGGGTGGGGTACAGCAGTGGAAAAACATTTTTGAACACCCTATGCATTTGTGATGTGTTGCATTAACAATCATTCTTAAGTTATTGTTCCTTCTCTAAACCCAAACGCACCTTCTGCACATGCTCTGTTCTGTCCAGGTCAAAACTGGACGCTTCAACAGAAAAAACATCCAGGACATAACATGCTGAAGCGGTCGATAATTGATTTAGTTTTGTTACTGTGTTCGTATAAACAACAAAGCAAATGAAAAATCAATTTGCGTTTTGTCTGATGCAGCCACTTTTTTTTTTTTTAAAAAAGAAAAAAACATTTTTCTGAAAATATTTCATGATAATATCAGAAACTGTGTTGGATTTTAAAAGTCTGTGGAAATGGTTTATCACTACTGTATGTCAACATACATAAAAACACACTTTACACCTGTGTGAGTTTAACTGTTACTATTTTTTTCTAATTGTAATTACAGGTCATTTGTTTTCATTTGACAGAGAAAAAAAACAGTATCGACTCCAAATATCGGTTTAGAAATATTAGTGGCCTGGCCTGTATCGATCATCAGCTGATGGAAAAAAATGAAATAAAATCAGTATCGTCCCCCAGAAAATCCATATCAGTCAGTCACAACTAGAAATAAGGGTAACACTTTATAATACCTACACATTCCACTATGTATTAACCATTTTTTACCTATTTGTTAATGTTTATTAATGTATTGCTTAGACACAATTTATCAAAAATAATTTGTTGAAATGGTTTGTTCATAGAAAAGAAGCACAAACGCTTTGTTTATGATAAATTGTGTATGAATAAACCATTAACAAATTGGTTAATAAATGGCTAATATATAATGAACAAACATTAAGAAATATGTAATAAATGGTTAATACATAAAGAATAAACATTAATAGGTAATAAATGGTTAATATATAATGAACAAACATTAATAAATAGCTAATAAATGCTTCATACATAGTGAATTGTGTGTAGTTATTATAACGTGTGACTGAAATAATAATATAAATTTGGTAAGATTTCGATTTTCAGTTTGCGGTGCTACTGTAACAATAACAACAATGCGCTTATTTGTTTAGCATGAATTACAAAACAAATATACAGTATGTGTGTAATTACAGGTGGTGGTGGGGTGTGTGTGTGTGTGGGGGGGGGGGGGGGGGGGGGGGGGGCACCCTAAAAATCCAGTGTGTCGTCCACCAAACACTCAGCTCATCACTCTCTCACCCTCTCATTTACTGTTGCCTCTCTGTTACTCGCTTGGCAAATGTGAGTATACAGTATGAATAGTTTTACAAGGCCAACAGGGGAGGGGGTGTCTGTGTGTGAGGGAGGGAGGCAGGGAGGGAGGGGGGGTGGGGGGGTGTTGGTGAGGTGGTGGGGGGGCTTAAAGAAAGAGAAAACAGGTTGTCACTGTGGTTGAACAGCAAAATAGCATTTTCTCCCTGGGGCTCAGCCTCCACAGATGTTTCATTCAGGCCCCATGGCAGGGCCACTCTAAAAAGTGCTCCAGCCCCGACACAATTCAGGCCCTTTGTGCGCTGAAGGAGAGAAGCTCAGCCCACTGTTTACTGCTCATCCACCCCCCAGCCCTTCTTGTCCAACCCCCCCCTCTCATGTTAGCAGGCGGAACAATTGGGGAGGGCCTTGCCCAGAGCTGGGGCGGTGTGGCAGGTCAACAGAATGGGCTGTGAATCCTGTGCCTCTGAATCCTCTGGGTGGGTGGTCCGCCTCGCTCCCCTCTCTGTCTCTCACAAACACTCAAACACACTCTCCTCCTTTCCCCGACTCCTCCTCTCTCCATTTCTTTCTCTCCTTCCCTCTCATCTTCCTCCACTTCTCTGCTGTCCTCCTCTCTTTTTCTCCTTTATACTCCTCTGTTCTCCCTTCCACCTCTCCCCCTCCCCATCTCCTCATGTCTCCTCCTTTCCTCTTGTCCTCTCCTCATCTCCACCTCTCCTCCTTGTCTTTACCTCGCCTCCTATTCTTCTCCTCCCGTCCTCATCTCCACCTCTCCTCATCTTCTCCCATTTCCTCTCCTTCTCTTCTCCTCCTCTCTTCTGTGTTGTGGTTCTAAGTGTCCCAGTATAACCTGATCATGGCTCCTTCTTCCTCCTCTCTTCTCCTCTCCTCCTCCTCCTCTGTGCCATGGTTCTATGTGTCCTAGAGGAAGCAGACCAGGGCACTGTCTTCCTCTTCTCCTCCTCTTCTCCTCCTCTCCTCTCCTCTCCTCTCCTCTCCTCTCCTCTCCTCTCCTCTCCTCCTCCTCCTCCTCTGTGCCATGGTTCTAAGTGTCCCAGAGGAAGCAGACCAGGGTTCTTTCTTACAGATTAGCGGCCTCAGTGTTTCTGGTCCCAGTGAAGGGGGGTCCTGGTCGGGCCAGTGTGTGAGGAGGGGCTTGTGCTGGTCCACGTGGATCCTGCCAGTGACTGGGTGGCAGTTAACACTAATCCTGCTGCTGATTACCACTGGCATGGGGAAATAAACAGTAATAAATGAACCTACAAGGCTGAGCACACATGGCCTTACGACGACTCCACCCACACGTGACACGGAAGCACTTGTACAATAACCCTGCACTTTCAAAAAGAAACAGACTTTTAACACACCGCTGTCTGTTCCGGCTTACAGTACGACCCCCCCCCCCCCCAGGCCCCCCCACCCAAATGACACCACACTGCAAACATACAGGACAGGTTTTCATGTTGTCAATGATGTTATATGTATAAATTCTGCATCACCTTGAACTCTATAATAATAACTTGTGCATCTCACATATGTTTTGTTTCATATGTTTTATATTGTTTTATATTTACATCAGACAGACCATAATGACACTAAGGTTTAACTGTATCACCTTCAGCGTCAGAGGAGCACCGCTGCACCATGAAGGCCTGTCGTCTTTCCCCTTAGTTACAGCGACATCTAGTGAGCGGTGGATAATACTGACACTGAACAGCCTGGACGATACTAGAGGACTGGCAAAACACTTCCACAATAACAGGAGAGAAAAAGAGAGATAGAGATAGGTAAAAAGTATTTATATATATATATATATATATATATATATATATATATATATATATATATATATATATATATATATATATATATATATATATATATATATATATATATATATATATATATATATATATAAATGAACAAAACAAGTGCAATTGATGGGGACATTTCACCTCATGACATCATAGCTGTCTGGTTCAAAATTAGGAGTAATTAATGATCGGAGGCATTTGGGGATATACCCCGAGCAGTAAATGCATATTTCTCAGCTTCAGAAATTAAACATATTGGTATCTATGTCAGTGGAACTCGATGAAAAGTAGGTTAATAAAAAAACATTGAATTGAATTTCTTTTTTATGCCTAAAGAGGCATAAAAATTTTTAAAAAAAATAAATAAAAAAGTTATTAATTCTCATAATTCATGCATGAAGAAAAAAACAAAACAAACAAACAAACAAACCAAAAAAATTAAAAATACTCTATCTACAAACAAAAGTCCCGCAACTATGTCCTCACTTTTCACTGATTATTATATTCACTTTTTTTTCTTGCTTCCTGATGCACATTTTCAGAAATTAATTCCATTTCCAAAACCCTAAACCTAAATCCAAAACACTTAAAACATTTAGGTAAAAACCACATTCTCTTCTCCAAACCAACAAAACAAATGTACTTTTACATCAGAACTAACAAATAATAGTGAGACGTTCAGTCAAAACATCCTGAATTAAAGTGAATTAAACTAAAACACAGCAAAAAGGTAAACTGTGCATGAGTACTGAACAAATATGTAAATCATGAGTGTTGAATTCATGACTCTGAAATAATATTCCTTGTATTTACAGATGAAACAAACATTTCCTCTGCCTCAGTGTCCTGTCTGTGTTTGGGAATAGATCATGGATTCCATTTCTCCATGTAAATTATCTACATGCAGTGTTTTTCCTCTGAACGTCTGGATTACACTGGAAAAAATCTAGATGTTACCAAGTGTATTTTTTTCCTCATTTCTAGTCCAAATATTTAAAATGAGACAAAATCACCTAAATAGTACATTTTCAGTCAGATATAAAGTTGAATTAGGCAAAAAAAATAAAAACAAAAATGATTAGTGAAGAAAAAAAATCCCAATGGAACAAGTTAAACTAATGAGAATTAAAAAAAATGCATAATGTTAATAATACATTTATAGAGAACCTTTAACAACTGGGTTTACAAAGTGTTTTGACAGCCAAAGCAGAAAGGTACAACAACAGAATAAAACATAGAAAACAATGAACTAGAAATCCATGCAGAGTGTAGTAACTTCACGAACTATATATGAAATCTATGATCGTGTCAAATCATAACTACACCATGATCACACATTACCACGTTAAATCACCAATACATGTTGAAAATGGCAAATTTCTGCTGTGACAATGTGAAAATTCTATATTGAGTCAGACCAGAAGTCGTAAGTCGATTCAGCTGAAATTTGTTCTGTTTCATCCTTGTATGTATGTATTCTTGTTTATGGTTGTCATTTTATATGTATGTATGTATCAGATATAGTTAAATATAATGTTCTTTTCTTTTGAAGGAAGTGTTAACTTCCACCCACTCCTTTTGAACATGCTTGTGTTGTTTTTTTGTGTTTTCTTTTAGTTCATTGATTGACCATCAACACATTACAATCAATACATTTCATAGTTATGACAATTTCATAAATGTACATGTACAATACATTATTAGTTTTTTATAACTGATGGTCGAGGAGCCCAGATAAAGGCATGGTACGCCGCTGCATCCTGGTCTCCTCATCTGATTGTTTACTATTTAACAATGTTACATACATTATATATAAAGGTACTTAAATATATGCCTTTAGGATTAGTGTTGACTGTTTACATTGCATGTGCATATATATATATATATATATATATATATATATATATATATATATATATATATATTAATGTATTGTGGTGAAGCACAGTGTGGATGGAACAAATATGAGTAAATACATAATTATAAAAAAATATATATGTTATTTGAGTGAATAAATTATACATAGAGTCTTGCTTTGACAGACAAAACCATACAGACATAGATAAACATACAGATAAATCGTTAAAGCAACATAACTTTACAAATCTCTGATTCGTGAAGTTAATAACATAAGCACAACTACACAAAGTGTGACTGAGGTTGAATGCGTCGCAGTAGAAAGGACAGAAATAAGTGGGAGTGGACTGATATTTGAAGGACGTATCAGCAGTCAATCAGTGTAAAGATGATCAGTTCACTGATTGGCTAGAGTTTTCTTCCGGTTCCACCCTCTAGACTGAACTAAAATATTTCAGTTTTTTGGGCGTTCTATTTCAGTGTGTGTTATTGGATTATGAAGAGGTTTTCAAGCAATATGGTAAAAAAAAAATTTCCAAAAAAGATCTCCCACCCCAGCTTTAAAGGCTTTTAAGTGCACATTACAGTCTGGAAAATATGGTACAGGAAAAAAAAACACACAAAAAATAATAAAATATCCAAAACATATGCAAAAATATTAATATATATGCAATGAACATGTTAATGCATCCTGACCTTCATACTTTCATAGTGAATTTACTAAAACATGTGATATTAACTTATAGTCTGGGCTTCTTCCTCCACCTTCAGGTTGTTCCTGGTATAAAAGAAATAAAGTTATGTGATAATTATGTTTGATTTGTTATGACTTGAGTTAATAATTTTGAGAGCCAGAGTTTTTTTAAGGAATACATGGTGCGGGGAGTGATAAATGAAAATGTTGTATTCAGAGTTTTAGACCAAAAGTTCAATAAATTAACATGAAACCAGAGAACAGTGTTTGGAGTTTAATGCAATGCGTCTGTCATTTTGGGGGAGGCTAATGGTTTGGGATATTTAACAAATACAACCAAGAACAGTCTAAATCCAGAGAATTAGCCAAGAAAATGTACATTAATCAGCCCTAATATGCAGAGCACTGACAGGAGACGTAGTAATAATGTGGATTATTTCACTGGGTTGGATATAAACTTTTTTTTAAATATCCTCCTGAGACCCAGTAAGGAAACATTTTCACCATTTTCCATTAAATATTTGCCTTTATTTGAAACAGCATTGTGCAACAGACTTTTTTTAATATATATATATAATGTCCTTTTCAATGTCTCCCCCCTCCCCAAGTAAAGCTGTAAAACTCTCATCCACTATAGAGCAGAAAAATCTAAATGTATTGCTGGGTCTCTGGATGATATAGTTATTAAATTTTCATTTTTTAAAACAAAACAGTTCAGCAGCACAATCAAAACAAAAACACAAACTTACAGTCAGCATATATTGCAAATATACCAAATACACGTTGCTCATTTCTAGTCAAAATATCTCATCACACTTAAAATAAGACATTCTATTATAGCAGGGATTTATTATAAGTCTAATGTATTAATGTTTTAGTAGAAAAGGTTAAAATATACACTTTAATGTTAGATTTTAAATAGAATAGAAAACACTTTATTCATCCCCATAGGAAAGTTATTGTATGTAACTCACATAAAAATATATAAAACTACATAAAAACATTAAACATCATCACATACAAACACCTAAAACACATCAAACATTGAATTAGTAAGTGTGTGTGTGTGTGTGTGTGTGTGTGTGTGTTGGGTGCCTTTTAACATAATGAATGATATAAATGAGACTCAAATCACTAAACATTTCAAATCAACACGTTTCTCTGATGGTGTCATAAGTAAAAAAAAAATAAAAAAAAGACCCAAATGCAGGATCAGTAACGTTAACCGTCTTTATTCTTAAATAAGGACAGTTCACATGGACAGGTCAAAGGTCAGAACTAAGGATACAGGTTTTTTTAAACGGCCGATAAATTAGACGACCCTTAGTCAGAACCAGTGAAGAATCAGGAGAAGACGTGGTCTGTCATGTGTTCTCCATTTACCGCAATGTTAAAGTTCAAAGTGATCCAGAATCCAGGGTCTCTTCTGGATCACCACCAAACTGTACTCATTTGTTCCTCGTGAAACTAACAACACATTCTGAACATTTTATCAAAATCCCTTCAGAATATTTTGCGTAATTCTGCTGAAAGACAGACAGACAGACAGTCAGACAGACAGACAGACCAGACTTTTCTTCAGTCGAAAGGGGGGAGGTCTGCACTCTGGGTGCTTTTCTAGTTTATGCTTATTTCATAAGACAAGGAGGGGAGACATAAACGCCTAAAGACTAACTTTTCATTATGAAATAAGAATTGATTTTTTAGACAATAGATCTGGAAAATCTTATTTCAAGAAATCTTACCAGGATAATAATAATAATAATAATAATAATAATAATAATAATAATAATAATAATAATAATATAATAATAATAATAATAATAATAATAATAATAATAATAATAATAATAATAATAATAATAATAATAATAATAATAATAATAATATTAATCATAATAAACATAATAATCATAATCATAATAATAATAAATATATACAAAATAATAATAAATATAATAGTAATACTTTGATTTGATTTATTTGAACATTTAAAAAAATAGAATAATTATAATGAAAAAGAAAACATACAGTAAAAAAACAACCAAGCATGTTCAAAAGGAGTGGGTAGAAGTTAAAACTTATTAAATCCCACCCCTTCTGACTGTATTAACTTTTCTAACAAAAATCCCCTTCCTCCAAAAGAAAAAGAACACTACATTTGTCAACTATTTGTGATACATACATATATACATCCATATAAAATGAAAACCATACACAAGAATAAATACAGAACCAACAACAACACTCTATAATAAATAATAAAAATATATAATAATAATAATAATAATAATAATAATAATAATAATAATAATAATAATAATAATAATAATAATAATAATAATAATAATAATAATAATAATAATACATTTGTGGAAAAAGAAATGAAAACCACAAAAAATTATAAAATTAAATAAATAAATAAAATAATAATAACTTGTTCCATCAAAAGATTTTTTTTTGCTTCACTCAATTTTTTTTGGGCAAAATTTCAGCAAAAAAACACTAATGGAATGCTTCATGAAATCAGATTTTCCAGATCTATTGTCTAAAAGTCAGTACTTACTTCTCACTGTAAAGTTACTCTTGAGGTGATTACGTCTTATTTTATTTGTGACGAGATATTTAGCTAGAAAATGAGAAAAATACACTTGGTAAGATTTAGATTTTTTTTTTTCTTTCCAACCATGGATGACAGATTTGTGAGAAGATGTGGCAGATGAGGTAAGGTTTGGAGTTCGTTCCTTGATTATTACTTATTCTAAACTATCACAATACATGTGGAAAAAAAATCACACAATACATTAGTTAAGTTAAGTTGCACTATTCTATACCTGTTACTTTAAATACTTTAAATGTATTGGTCAAAAGATGGCACTATTTCACTATATGTGGGAATACTTCCTGGTAATTTCACTTTGTGTAAAGAGAGGGTAAAGTTATTAGTCACGTAAAATCTCTTAATTGTAAATTATACATTTTGTACATTTATTAAAAAGTTGTATTTGTTAATTATTAAAAACACACATTCTTTAATCAATGTGAAGCACTTTGGGCTACAGTGTTTGTATGAAAGGTGCGATTAATAATAATTATTATTATTATTATAAATCACTTAAAAATGGTTAAATATAGATGAAACCTTCATTAAGGATCTGCTATAAAAGTGTCACTGTAGGTTTATAGGGCCTACATCTACTTTCTTGTTATGATGTTTTTCTGTTTAACTAAAAAATGTGAATATTTCTAACACTGTTACACGTATGTACAGTGAATTAAACAGTAAACATTTAGAGACGTGAAGTTTTTGTGCAGAAAGTAGTGACTCTGAAGCAACACATCAACTGCATGTTTCCTCCTGTCAGGGTGTTAGAGCAACACTGTTGTGGTCAGAGGCGTTGATCCTCTTTTTGGTTCCTTCAGAGGCAACACTTTGAATTATTAAGGAACAAAAGTAGCGTATAAGCGTATCACCTTCAAACACCTTTGATAATACAAAGCTTGAACTTGATATTTTTTCTTAGCTTTTTCCAAACTGCTCCGGCTACCAAACACAGACCAACGATGCCAACGATGAGCCCTTCCTTCTTCATCCTGGGTAAGGATTTATTTAATTTTTTTTTTTTTAAATATTTAGTAATATAATTCATCTTATCATGTGTGACTCATCAAGCTAAAAGTTGATGAATGTTATCTATTTTTCCTCAAATATATATAAAAAAACATATATATGTATACTTTCATGTATGAATTATCAGAATATTAATCATTTTTTTCATTTTTTTTATTCCTCTTTAGGCATAAAAAATAAATGCAATTCAATGTTTTTTATTAACCTACTTTTCATCAAGTTCTACTGAAATAGATATAAATGTGTTTAATTTCTGAAGCCGAGAAATATGTATTTACTGATAATAATGTGCAAAAAATTATTAAATAACCTTTTTAATGCAGCTAATCTGACATTTTCTCATATTTTAACATATACTAATATTAAACATTACTCATTACATGGGATTTTTTGGGTTTGTATATTAAATGTACTGTTATGTCCTATTTTTATTTGTATGTTAAATGTACTGTTTTTACCTGTATGTTGTGTGTACTGTTCTTACTTGTGTTTTTTGAGGATGAAATGGACCTTGAGTCTGTAATAAACCATCAATCAATCAATCAATCATGGTGATAACATGAAGAATAAAAAACATTTTGTTGAAAAGAAAAAAAAACTGAGAACCTGTTAATTACAGTCTAATAACAATCAACAAATCATATAGACCATCAGATATTACTGCAGGTTTATCAAAGACAGTAAAGTTACACTTATGTTATGACTGTCAGTATATGGGATGATGCATAAATGTGTCGCGTGTTGGCTGAACAGGAACTAAAACAACAAATCCATGAATGTACAAGAGAATAGCTTTGAATAACCGTCCAGTATAGTGACTATTATGCATTAAATGGTTAAATGATGTTTCTCACATCATTGTTAGCAGGACTGGGATGATATGTTGTTTGGTCGATTCGATTCTTTGGGTGTCGATTTGATTTAAATTGCGATTCTTCAATATTCCCGATTTTTCGCTTGCCTTTTTAACATGAAACCATGTGAAAAAGCTGAATGATGATGTCTATAGATCATATCAGGAGCTATATTTCCCCCCAAAAATGCTCATCATATGTGAGTCATTTCAGATTTATTCAGCAGTAATATATTTGAACCAGACTTTGGGAAGTAAACTGCTACATTTATCTACACACAACACAAATAGGAGCCTTTAAATTAACATACTTCTTAATAAAGTGAACTGAAACTGTCATTTCAAAGCTTGTACTGCATGTACAAGGGGCAAAAATATATACAATATAAAATATATTTTCTCCAGTATTTATCTTATTGAGCTGTTCCTGCTCTGCATTTACTTCAGGATGGTGTCTTGCTAAGTGTGCAGTAATGTTTGTGGTGTTTCCGCAGGATGTCACGTATGTGTTACAGAGTTTACAAATATCTTTCCACATGCCCAACTATGCTCTTCCCTTCAAAGCAAAAAATCCAAAATATGTCCACACTTTAGACTTAAAATGTGATAGTGGGAGTTTTTAACTAGTTGTCCGCTATTCTGTCTTCCCTTCAAGTTTTTCTGGGAATGGATATAACGTCATAGATAGTGGAAGATTTTGCCCTCTGCTGGGGACACCTGGCTTAAAAATAAGAATTTAAATAAGGGAAAAAAATGGATTTTTGAACAAAAACAAATGTATTTAAAAATCCCGATACATACTCCCACCACTAATACTTACGTGAACCACACGTTAGAATATATTACATGTTTACTGAATGATTTACAGAGCAGGTTGAGTGTATATTTTCATGTAAATACCAAAGTAAATCCTTGTAAAGTAATTTGTATATTTTCTCTGGACAATATTACGACCCTTGTGTTATTTCCTACAGGTGTGGTTATTACTTCTGTTCTAGCACAAAAAACACCCACTCCTGCAGGTGATACAAGGACCACCACCATGACGTCAAACTCCCCCATGAATACGACCGCCGTCATAAACACCACCGACAATAAAACACAACAAACGACAGGTGAGATGAACACGGAAATATTCACAAACGACCAAAATAATAACAATGGATAGTGACCAATCTATAAGTAAAATGCTTCCAGAATAAAACTAATGATATTTTACCATGTGTGTTAGTGATAAAAAAAAAAATAAAGTCTTAAATGCTGGTTGGCTCAAGTTTCCAATAGAAGTCTGGGGTCAAAATGTGAAATTGTTCGAATGAACAACAGAATAGGTTTTAGTCCAGATGAATATTGGTGTCAGATCTACTTCAAAACACTGTCTGCACATTATGATGCATTCACTTTAAAGGTTCTTTCTAGTGGAATATGTACTAATATGTTGTATACATGTACATAAACTACCATATATATAGAATAACTGAAGGAAATATATACCTATATAAAGAGGTGTTAGAAGTACTCACATTCTGTACTTAAGTAGAAGTACAGCTACTTATGTGAAAAAATACTCTGGTAAAACTAGAAGTACTGATTCAACTCCTCTACTTAAGTAAAAAAGTACAATTTCTCAATTGTAATAAAGTACAACTAAATTTTTCACTAAATGATCAGTGTTTGATCAGCTCACAGTTACTCAGTTTTGTGGGTATGGACAGGAAATTTAGGAAAAATTAAACAAAAAAATTTGACAATTGAGATAAAAAAAAAAGTCATCATAAGATTTTAAAAAAGTTATAAATATGAGATTTTTTTCATTATAATTTTGAAATCAAAAGTCAAAATTGTGCAATAAAAAGTCCAAATTGTGAGATTAAAAAGTCAAAATTGTAAGATTAAAAAGTCAAAATTGTTAGATAAAAGTCTAAATTGTACAATAAAAAGTCCAAATTGTGAGATTAAAAAGTCAAAATTGTTAGATAAAAGGCAAAATTGTTTGATAAAAGTAAAAATTGTAAGATTAAAAAGTCAAAATTGTTAGATAAAAGTAAAAATTGTAAGATTAAAAAGTCAAAATTGTTAGATAAAAGTCTAAATTGTACAATAAAAAGTCCAAATTGTGAGATTAAAAAGTCAAAATTGTTAGATAAAAGGCAAAATTGTACAATAAAAAGTCAAAATTGTGAGATATAAAGTCAAAATTGCTAGATAAAAAGTAAGAATTATGAGATTAAAGTCAAAATTGTTAGATAAAAAGTTAAAATTGTCAGATAAAAAGCTAGCTATAGCTATAATATATAAAGTCAGTTTTTCATCTCCACTGATTTTCCATCTGAAGTCACTTATTATTTTATACTGTCACATCTGTTTAGTTTGAAAAGTAATGAGTCTATACTCCTTACATTATCAGAATAAAGTACACTCAAGTACTTATACAAAAATGTAGGGAATATAAGTAAAAATAAATACTCAAGTAAATACCTACCTAAAAAAACTCGACTTAAGTAACTAATGACTTTTGCTTAGTTACACAGAAGAAGCACTGGTTCTTTATGAGTTCATGTATTTCCAACAGCATGTCCTTTTTTTGTTTTGCTTTCTGGTTTTAAATAACATACTTTACTCATTCAGAATATCCCACCACTGAAGAAGTAACTGAAGAAGTACTCACGACCTCCAGGACAGACGTTTCCCCCGTCCCATCTGAAGTCTCCACCTATCAGACCATAATGATAACCACCACAACAGCCCCCACCACAACAACAACAACAACAACAACAACAACAACAACAACAACAACAACAACAAAAACAACCAGTGAGTTACAGCCATGAATGCACCCTGATGTAAAGTAAAAACCATAAAGCACTTAAAGCTGAAAGTGTCAAAACTGAGCAAAACTGAACAATATTTAACTTTAATCCTTACAGGGTCTCCACAAACTGATGCGAGCAGCACGGGTGAGTCCAGACAAGCGTATCTGATCTAATTTCATTTTTATTTTTTTTAAGTGTTTGAAGTTTGTTTCTGTCTCTTTAAACATGAACTGTTTTTCATCCTAAAGCCATCCTCATCCTCATGCTGATCATCTTCATCGGTAGCTGTTCTGCTGTGGCATGTTACTGTGCAAAGAAGAGAAGAAGGGTGAGTGGTCTTAGAATAGAATAGAATAGAATAGAATAGAGGTACTCCAGTTTCCTCCCACCATCCAAACACATGCACTAATAGGTTAATTAATTAATCTAAATTACCCATAGGTGTGAATGTGAGAGTGATTGTTTGTCTATATATGTTCAGCCCTGAGATGAACTGGAGACTCGTACCTCGCCTTCACCCATTGTAGCTGGATTAGGCCTCTAGTGACCCGAGTGGGCATAAAGCGGGTTCAGGTGATGAGACGAGAGGTTCCTGATATGATCTGTAGGCATCTTTATTCAGCTTTTTCACATGGTCTGGTGCTTAAAAAGCAAATGAAAAATCAGGAATATGAAAGAAACGCAATTTAAATCGAATTAGCACCCCCCCAAAAAAAAAAAAAATCATATAATTATTGAATGAACCTAACAGCATATCATTCCAGCCCTGATAACCATGATGTGAGAAGCATCATTTAACCCTTTCATGCATAATAGTCACTATACTGTGACAGCTATTCAAAGCTATTCTCTGGTACATTCATAGTTTTGTTGTTTTAGTTCCAGTTCAGCTAACACGCCCCAGGGACCCTAGTGAGGATAAAGTAGGTTCAGATGATTAAAAAATTACATTTATTTGTCATTGTAACAAGTAGAACCAAATTAAAATACAAACCAGCAAGTGAATGAGGAGTAAAAACATGCTTAAAATTAAAAATATATAAATTACTCCATTAAAAACTAGGCCTATGCAGTCATTGCTAAAGGTATATATATATATATATATATATATATATATATATATATATATATATATATATATATATACCTTTAGCAATGACTGCATAGGCCTAGTTTTTAATGGAGTAATTTATATATTTTTAATTTTAAGCATGTTATGTATATATATATATATACATGAAACATGATGCTTCCAATCATCCGTCATTTCCACCACTCCCATTCACCCATTCATCAGCTTGTATATTAAATATGAACTAGAAAAACACTCTGAGACCGCAGACCTCCACCAAGGTAGCACCTTTCAAGAGCATAAACATCACAGGGTGCTTTACAAAAACACATAAAACCTACAGTTAAAAACAGACACAGAACTACAATGATGAAAACTATTGAAACAAAGTCCAGTCTAAACACATGGGTCTTTAACTGCTTTTTAAATGTGTCAACAGTGTCCGCAGATTTTACATTTTGTGGGAGAGAGTTCCACGTTAAAGGTTCCTTTGGATTTTAGACTAGAACAGGGGTGTCCAAATCCATTCCTCGTGGGTCAGTGTCCTACATGTTTTACATATTTCCCTCTTCCACATGATTCACTTTAACCCTTTAACTCCTGAGACTTGAGCAGTTCCACAGTAAAAATGATTAAAATACGCAACAACATGAACAAAAACAGCCAAAGTCATCAATAAAATGAACAAAAATGAATAATAAACTGACAAAATACTACTACTACTACTACTACTAATAATAACAATAATAATAATAATAAAAAGACAAAGTTTTTGGTCATTTTGTTGCTCGTTTATTTTTCTACATTCTACTTTTTATTTTATTATTTTTTCTTTAACTTTGCTCCTTTTGGGCCTTACTTGCTTCATGTTACTAATTATTTTGTCAGTTTATTATTCATTTTGGCCTTTTTACTGTGGAACTGCTAAAATGTCAGGAGTTAAACGGTTAAACTGAATCATGTGGAAGAGGGAAATATCTAAAACATGTAGGATCCCGGCCCTCGAGGACTCTGTAAGTGACCACAAGAACTATACATTTAATTAAAAATATAGATATATACTACTTTTATTAATTTAAAAAGTACACACACACACACACACACACACACACTGTTGTCTGTAAGTGTTAACTGTACTACTGTGATTCTCCCTCGAGTGTGGATCACTTTACAAAAAGGAAAAATTAAATAAAATTAAAAAAAGCACCTTTAACTTTTCTTTCCAATGACTGGACGGTGAGACTAAGGTGTCTTTTCTTTGTACCTTCTTCTTCTTCCTACAGCGTTACTCTGTTGACTTCTCCTCCAGACCTGATGAAGCCAACATCCCCCTCAGTACCGTGGAGCCTGAGGCGTCTGTCGGTGCTGCGGCTCATAACGGTCAGTAACACTGTTTCAGCCTCAAACAAAACAACAGATGTTCTACATTTAAACTGAATCTCAATTGTTTTGTTGTATATCCGGATATTTGTTGATGTTTGTAGGACTGCAGACATTTGAAAGTCCAGAAGTCAGTACAAAAGAAACCCAAGAGCCAGAGGAAAAAGATGAAGTACAAGAGGAGCAGAAAAGTAAGAACACCACTGGGAAGGGTTAAAGGGTAACTAACTACAGTACATGTAGTTAACTAACTACAGTACATGCAGTTAACTAACTACAATACATGTAGTTAACTAACTACAATACACGCAGTTAACTAACTACAATACATGTGTTTAACTAACTACAGTACATGCAGTTAACTAACAACAGTACACGCAGTTAACTAACTACAATACACGCGTTAACTAACTATAGTACATGCAGTTAACTAACTACAATACATGCAGTTAACTAACTACAGTACATGTGGTTAACTACCTACAGTACATGCAGTTAACTAACAACAGTACATGCAGTTAACTAACTACAATACACGCAGTTAACTAACTACAGTACATGTGAGAGACAAAAAATAGATGTTAAAAACATACACAGATGAGGAAATGTATTTATAAACTGTTAAAAATACACAAAAATGTTAAGATGTGTTAAAAGAGATGTTAAAAAATACAGATATTAACATTTGTTTAAAAATATATAGAAATATATAGAGATGAAGATGTAAAAAAATAAAAAATATTTTGAAGAAATAATAATAATAATCATAATAAATATGATAAAGATAAGGGGGGGGGGGGGTACAGCTGCTTTTTTGGTTCTTTAGGGGAGGCTCACTATCCCACACTTTGAAAACCCCTGTATTATTACTGCTTATGTGTTGCATCATACAGTACTTCTAAATTACTGTAAGCACAGGGTAGTTATTTTAGCTGTGAATGTCGTGAACTAATTGTGTTTGATTTTCCTTCCCCTTTTGTAAGATCAGTTAAGCTGGGTAAAAGGAAGCGCTGCTCATGAAACATTGCTGCACTATTGTGACACTTTATAGCAGGGGTGTCAAACTGTGGTCCTCGAGGGCCGGTGTCCTGCATGTTTTAGACGTTTCCCTCTTCCATTACACCTGGAGGCCATTGCATCATTATCAGTCTGATGAGGAGCTGATTATTAACTCTTTATGTGTCAGTGCTGGTGCATTCTGAATGGATGATTTAGTTTAAATATTCAGAGAAATTCAACCATTTTGCTTTTAGTTTTGTGCATGGCCAAGGTGCCAACATTTTTGTATTTTATTTAAACATTTTTTTAAAGGCAAAATTAAAATGGCTGGGACAAAATTTCAATAGCAGTTTCCTTCTTTAGTAATTTTTTTTCAAAATTTTCCACATTATTTTGTCATTTTGTAAATATTTATTAGTTTTTCTCACTCATTTTGTTTATTTTTCTACATTTTTTTTTTAAAATTGTAGTATCTTTCTTTGATTTTCTGCCATTTGTGTGTTACTTTGCTCATGTTACCAATTATTTTCTTAGTTAGTTGTCAGGAGTTAAAGGGTTAAACCGAATCACAGGGAAGAGGGAAATATCTAAAACATGCAGGACACCGGCCCTCGAGGACTGGAGTTTGACACCCCTGCTTTATTTTATGATCTGTAGATCATGTTAATCTACAGATTTCTGCAAAAACATGTAACTGTTTACACCTTCATCTGAATGTGACAGTACCGAGCAGTTGGTTAATTCTACAGGTCACACAACAAACCACAATTGATTCATAAATAATTATCATATCTCCTGTTAATTTCAGAAAAAGGACGTCATAAACACAGCCCCATGTAAGACTTCAGAAATTATTTACATGGTTCATACAACATTTTAAGGCTGACGGTGAAACCTTTAAACTGTACATGATGATACACAACTGACAGGAGAAATTAGAAATAAGGTTTGCAGTACTCAACAACCACCACTGGATGGAAATGGAGGCCAATTTAGTAAAACAGGAGCACTGTGAGGACTGAAGGGCAGCTTATATACTCTAGAAATGTTGTCACTGTCCCATAAAATATCACTGAAGGAGACCCTCCATATTTAACAGCTGATTAAATCATGAGTTAATTTAGTCATATATGTATTTCAGAACAGAAGAGGAGGGACATAATATTAATAACACAATAATAATAATAATACAATTTGACTTAAAAAGGCTCAGACAGAAGCAAAGGTTATTAATGATTGCCTATTTTGCACCTTAAACTATACGACATTAAGAAGAAAGTGTGTGTGTGTGTGTATTATATATATATATATATATATTATTTTTCAATTACACACATATTCTCAATAGATAGATGCATAATATGCTTTTTTGAACATAACAAAGGAAGGAAATTGCTTAAGTTTTACATTTCCATTTCCACCAGTTGAACCCCCTTATAAAGAAATAATGTCTTTTAACTTCTTTCGACATAAATTTGCATCCATTTCTCAACTCATATTTCCGTTCCATTTTGTACACAATCCAAAAAAAAAACAAGTCTTTGAAATGTCAAAACATGAGAATTTAAAAATGAGTAGTATAATCACAATATCCCACTTTACTTCTAATCAACAATTTGATCGGTTTTGTCTTTAAAATATGACAAATATTTGGTCCCTTGGCAGTTTGATTCTTTACACTTTCTAATAAGACCAAAGGATTTCAAAAGGAAAACAAGACGTACATCACAATACTTCAATCATATTAGTTATATCAGTCGAGTTACATGAGTTATATTTTGGAAAATCGTTCTCCTTTGCTGTATATCTGTGGTCATTTGACTATGCATAAAAGTGTTTGGTTTAACTTTGAGGTGTTCCCAGGGTGATTTACAAAGCTACTGTCATGTCTGGGCCTGACTGCCCATGGGCCGCATTTGACCCTTAGTTCAGAAAATGACCCCACCCCCATCACCACTAACCCAACCCGCCCCCCAAAAAGAAAATGTAGAATAAACTTCAGTCACACTTTATAATACCTACACATAATTAATCATGTATAAACCATTTGTTACCCATTTGTAAATGTTTTTTTTCATTACGCCTTAACCATTTGTTGCCTATTTGTTAATGTCTCATATTGTCTTCCAAAGATAAATGTCAAATTACGTTCTTTTTAACAGACAGGTGCAGTGTTTACAACAGTTTGTTTGTCTAATCTCCTTTGTTAACATACACCGGTCTGTTAAAAATGATCAAATTTTACAGCAATTTGTTAATGGTTTGTTAACAAATGCTTTGTTTATGATAAATTGTGTTTGAACCGTACATTAACAAACCATTTACAAATAGGCAACAAATAGTTCATACATAGTGACTTGTGTGTAGGTATTATAAAGTGTTACGGAAGCTTCAATAAGATCAACTGAAGTGGTTGCTTTTCCCAGAACTCTAATTTAAAGAAAGTGAAGACATCCTACTCAACTCTTTTTTGCAGAAAAATTGTCCTAATTCCTCTTTAAATCTTTATATTGTGACATCTTTTTGCATCACAAGTTCATATAGACTTGAATGTTTCCGATGTTTTTTTACTTCCATGTTTACTTCATGTGCAGGATGTGAGTCATTGTGAAGAGTAGATTTTTTTTTTTAGACAGAGTCAAAGGATATGGCTATTATTGGCTTCATCAGGCAACAATAAAACAATAATGACCATTATTTAATGGTTGATCTACGTATTCTGTTGATATAGTTGAGATGTAAAAATCTAGATCAAAGAAAGAAATATAACACTGATAAAAGAACATCGTATGAGTTTCAAACAAGTACAAATATATAATTCCAATCTTATATAGATACAGTCGACAATAATGACACAGCACAACCAATCCTTCCACCCCTGTCTGCTATGTATACTGTTAAAATGTGGAGTTTAAAGTTGTTTTGTTAATGCTGTCATAATGTACTTTTGAGTCACTATTGCCTGCTGATAAGAATTGATATATTAAAAAAAAAAATTAATTTAGTGGGGTTGGATTGTTTTCCATACGAGGTAAATGATCTGACTCAGTGGCCACAAGTGTCATTTCCAGACTCACCTGGTAACAGACTATATGACTTTTGCCATAAATGTCACAACATTAGCTGGAGGCAAAACAGTGGAAAACTGGAGGCAAACACTGGACACCGTTATGTCAAAATGACAAAAACAAAAAGTCGGACTGCAAGTCAAAACATTCATAGACTGTTTTGGTTGAATGCAATTAAAGGAAAGGATTAGACCAAAACAATCATCATCAACTCATGAGGGTGAGTTCATATCAGGTCAGGTTGATCTGGAATGAATCATCCATTTCAGCCTGGATAACATTATGGATTAGACTAAACTGTGACTTAAATAACATTAAATTAATCTTTTAATTTGGAGATTCTTGTTACTTTTAGACACTAATGCTAACTCAATGTTGTACAGGCAGAACCTGTATGCTATGTTAGCCCCCCCAGTGGTTATTGTTTATCCAGTGAGTGATCATGTAGGGCTCATGGAATGTCATCCCATCAGGTAGAGTCAATTTTCTACGGTCTTGGAAAGTGAGCGTACTCACATATCCAATATAATGTGAGTTTTCCTCATCCATCTCAGCAAAAATTATGAATCCACATTGACAAGCTCACATGTTTGAGATGTTTTGCCTCCAGTTAAGCCCCATCCCCCAAAATATGTCATAATATTTACAAGCTGTGAAAGAGTCTATATATATGAATTCAACTTAAAGGAATTGTATTTCTGTTTTTTTTTAAATAGAATTATGCATTTTCTAACATTTCCATGTGGTCTACATTAACAGTAAATGCTGTGCTTTGGTCTGAATTATTCATTAACTCAACTCCACATGTCCATCTTCAACCCTATTTCTGAGTAATGACACCACAAATGTTGTTTTGAACGCTGGTCCTTTAAATGCAGATGAGCCACTTCAGACCCTGTCCTGTTCAACCAAAAAAATGAACATTTTAGACAATCGGCTTGAAATTTGGACACATTTTTCTTTTTTCTCACAAACCATTATGTCTTACTCACAGAAATGTCTGTGAGAAGTTTTGACCTTCTATGTGCAAATGTATTTATGAAATTAAAACAGGTTATAGAAATCTACTTGATATTGCCAAAATTAACATAAATATACCCTTGCAGCACCTGAAGGTTTCAAATTCAAATTTTTTAAATCAACTATTAGGATCCAAATACAAAAGTAAAATGTTTTAAAAGACTAAGAAAATTGGGTTCAGCAAAATATGACCCATTTAATTTGTGTACTTGGTCCAATATTAGGTGATAGAGAGAATATTAGAGATACCACTTTTTAATTATTATTATTATTTTGTTTTTACATACCATACTCAGTGAAGAACTTGAGTCAGTACTTCTACTTTTACCAGGGTACTTCTACATGGGTACTGAATGTGTGCTTTTGTATATCTTGTGAAGTGACACAAATTCCAAATGTAGTAAAAAGTGTATTAGTGTTCAAATAATTAATCTAAATGGCAGATGACATTAAACTTACATGAATGAAGCACAGACTGCAGAAATAATCACTGGTGTTGGGTCCATAATCTGCCAAACTCGTCCTCTCTTCTGATAACTTGAAGCCATTTTGTCCTCCTTTGTGGTCTTGTTTTATTATTTGGTAAAATGTAAAACTTTAATTGATGATTTCTATTGTTTATTTGGCGTATAGACTAACATACAGCAAAGCCATAAATAGCTAATGGCTGTTTATGGCTACAACCGGAAGTGACATTGTTTGACGGTCCCGTTGTTGCCGATTGTTTGGAGGCTAGGTCCCGCCCTTCTACTTCCGGTCCATGGCTTCTTAGCTCGGAGAGCAGAGCGAATCAAGCGAAATTCTGATTCCGTTTGACAAGTGCTCTGAAATTCACATATGATAGTGGTTAATAAGAAATATTTGATGTGTCATAGGCAGACCACCCGTTTTTGATGGGACGCAAACGTGACGTTATGTTTTTTTGTGGGCTTAGTAAGAGACTACAATGCGTCGCGTATGTGACGTCACTCTCCGCTCAGCTGTGGTGTCTGTGGTCTGTGACGTCTTTCCCGTTCGGGGGCAGGGTAATAATTTCTAGCAATTTGAAATAATAAATGTATCATTTCACTGAGATGTTCAGACCTGAATAAAGTCTACAGTAGGTACAGAATAAAAGTATAAAATGAAGCGTTTCATCTTAAATAGGTTCACTTTTAGACACTGCAGCATAGCAGTAAGTGAATAGTTTTTGTTTTGTTTTTGTGTGTGTTAATTTTAACATATTCTTTTGGTAAGCAATCATGAATGTGTTAACACAAAGATGTGTGAACCTACTGTATGTTACAGTAGGACACAACCTTAGGCTGGGCACATTGGGTAAAAAGTAGACATAAAACCTTGTCATTAATATTTTATTCACTACAGACATAATATGTGTCAAGTAGATAACCTACATATACAGTAGTTTTATTAAATGTTCTGTATGTTCTGTCAGCGTGTGCTCCATCCACTTCTGGAGAAAAGGATAAAAAAATTATATCATAGATATCAGCCTCTTTAAAGTGTTCTCATCATGTAACCACAAACATTACATTTCCTGATTGTTGTAACATACATCAATCAGAACTAATGAATTATGTTAATTTTTGAGCTGATACATGGTTTTTAAATATAAGCTCAACTATTCACACATTTTTACAAATTCTAACTATAGATTACTATTCCAGTTTTCTAAACTGATACTCAGGACATGTGTTGACCTATGACAAAGAGTCTCGTCATCCTCATAAACCAAAAATGGATTTTTCTGAAGGCTGGAATGACGCCTGAGGAGTCACTTCAGCCATGACAGAATTATGTCTAGAGTGTTCACCTTCCCCTTGGCTTTCCCTCCACCTAACCCCAGGTCAGATAATGATGGGGCCGCCCTGCTTTCCCACAGCCTCCAACAGCTGCGTGGCTGTGGCTCATTAGGAACTGGTCAGTAATCAGCCGCCTCATTACCAGCACTGTGGCCCCTTCAAATGCCTTTGGCCAAGAGACACCCGCCCCCCACCACCACCACCACCACCTCCCCTTGACTGTCAGAAAGAACAAAACTACTTCAAGCTATAGGAGTGGAAACATTATTATTGCGTGGCAGCGCAAAAACTGTGAATTTGCAATGTCACTGAAGTTTAGATAATGAAGAGATAAATGTCTCAACAACATTGTGTAATTCATTTATTTCATCACTTTTAACTTCCTACTGATGACATGAGTGATGGATATTTTCCAACATGACTCAACAGCCCTTAGTGACTTAGCTGACTCCCTGATGAAGGCCATTATGCCGAAACGCGTTGGGTTTTTTTATATGATTTTATAGGTTTTTGTAACCAAGCCAGTTTAATAAAGGCTTTTTATTCTTCACTTTAAGAGAGTGCCTTGGAATTTTTCTTTCTTTTAGCTCTTAGTGAGTATTTACTTCAACAAATGATGCCATGGTTATAATCAGGTGTATGAATTATTAACAACTAGCACTCCTGTGAACCACTATAAATGGTGTCTTGTTTGTTGTCTTTCACAGCTGAGGCCAATAAACCTGCTCTTGAATCCAACGCTGAGTCTGCAGCTCCAGTCCCATCAGCAGATCCGGCTCCGTCAGCAGATCCGGCTCCGTCAGCAGATCCGGCTCCGTCAGCAGATCCGGCTCCATCGGCAGATCCGGCTCCGTCAGCAGATCCGGCTCCGTCAGCAGATCCGGCTCCGTCAGCAGATCCGGCTCCGTCAGCAGATCCGGCTCCATCAGCAGACGCCCCAGAGAACAAACCCAAAGAGGACGTCATGGAGCAGAGTCCGGCTGCACCTGTGGAGGACAAAACTGATGACGAAGGGGCCGTCTCCAACAAGACCTCAGTGGAATCCCTGAAGGAAACAAATGAGAACAACAGCAACAACATTGACTTGAACGAAGGTTGGTAAAAATAAAAATAAAACTCACTCAGCAAAGTCACCACCAAATACAAAAATGTCATCAAACATTAATCTAGAAACATCCACTTTTGTGGTGGTTTGCAAATACATTTTTCTCTATATTTACATTTTCTTAAGTGATTTGTCACCATTTATTGTCATGTTAGCCTCTTTATTTTGCATTTGTTCTATAAAAATCTGATTTTCTTTTTTTATTAAGTTCACTGATCATATAGATATTGACAAAAGCTCAGAGTAAATACAAAACTGAAGGAGAAAAGTAAAGAAAAACAGACTTTTTCAGCAAAATATATCACTAACTGAACATATATATCATTAACTGAAAATAAATAGTGGTTTTAATGGTGAATCAATGTTGTAGAACATGACAGTGTTTTTGTGGTAACAACATAGTGTCTAAAAATCCAAATGGACCATATCTGATGACCATGAAAAGGACACAAACTGCATTTTACACCAATTATACATTCTATCATGTATTGATAGAATGAGTGGATCAACAGATATTAAATATTTTAGATTGGTAGATGGTCAGCAGTGGCTGTTTGGGTCTTCATGGGTTATTGGTTAACTTGTTCTACGTTACTGCAATATTTATCATTTCAACACATTTTCCACTACATGATAAAAAAAGAGAACCTGCAAATATGTTACTGTAATATTTTCTTAATCACATACTTCACAGCAAAACAACAGAACGTTGCATGAAATGGAAAATGCATTATTTATAAACCAATAATTTCCACAGCCAAAAAAAAAACAAAAAACATACATCACTCATAATAAAAGTATAAGTGTCTCTGCATGCAGAATTAAATTGTATAAATTACTGCTCTAATCTGAGGAAGTTGCAACTGACAAAGTGTAAAAAGTAATAATAGATAGATGTACTTTTTTTTTTTTTTTTCATGCCAAACTGAGAAGTGACAAATAAGAGCAATGAGCAAAAGCAAACACTATGCACTGCACACTACAAATTAAAGTATAAAAAGATCTGGGTACAATCTGGATAATAACTGTAATGTGCTAGAATAGAATAGAATAGAAGCAAGCAAGGTTCATTTGTATCGTACAGTTCATACATAGGACAATGCACAGTGCTTTACAAAATAGAAAAAGAGACAAGTTAAAAACACACCATTACAGTTAAAACACAAATATCAACAAGTATTCAGAGAATGCCTAAACTCACCCCTATTTTGTACCAATCTCAAGTTTCCATGACAACCCGTTCTTGAATTAGAGCCAATAATGTGATTTTGACTTTTCTGCTAAATGTGATTTTGACTTTTCTGCTAAATGCGACCTTTACCTTTTGCAAAATTGATAATTTCATTATATGCATATATTAGGGGTGTTGTGTTAAAATTCTGTATCGCGAGATTTGTTATCCAGCAAGCAGCCAGAAAAGACGTCTGAAAATACTGGTATTACCTGGTTGCATTTGCTGGGGTTTTGGACATCGGGTCCGTTATGGTCCACTGATTTCGCTGCCCGCGTGTGCACACCTTAGTCAGTGCGAACCAGCTAAGGTGCCAATAACACCAATGTCACCAATAAAACCCATGTACAGTACTTTATGGTTGTTGACACTTGCGTAATTTAGCTAACAGAAAAAAAGTCACTTTTTCTTCACTTATCTCTTTTTACTTTAAAATTATAAAATTTAATGTAAGAAAACACCTGACTTTCACTGAAAATGCAAATACTGAGGATAATAGAATCAATGGTGATAAATACAGTCATATAAAAAATTATTAGACCATCAAAATTCATCCAAAATAATGGTTATGCAATTAAGTACTATTTACTGTGTATCATGTGACTAAAACAAACAGAAAAGAAAATGATGGAATAAATAAAACACTGTTTTGTCAGCACAATGACATAGATATGGATGTAAGAGCATAAGTGATTTTGGTTATTATCAAGAAAACATGAAAAATGGATAGATATCAACTCTGAAATGAAACCACTATGAGCTAATTTTGTTGTTATATTTGTCCAAACAAACGTACCTTTAGTTTTACCAGGCATTAAAATGAACAATTGAAGAAAACAAAGTGTGGTCTAATCATGTTTTTCATGACTAGATGAAAAAAAATCACAGGTTTTTAAATGTTAATATTGTAAAGTAAGTCAGTTCTTCAATACTGTAGTATCATTTATGGTCACTATCACACATATAACATGACTGGAAGCTAATTTTTTTTTTCCATTTTAACAGATTATTCATACAGTATCTGTTCTCTAACCACAGTCTCCTCTGACCTTCTTGTCTCTTAACAGATTTGCAGATGAGCAGCTATTTCTGGGATGTTTCCCTTGACAGTATAGTGTGAAACGTACTTTGTTCCTGATCTCGTCTTCACAACCATGGTGCGTAAAAAGAAAACTGCAGCAGCTGCACACCTTGGATGATAAAACCAGTCTGCACAAGGACTGGGGTACTGTGGGATGAAATAACATTGGTCAAGATATTAAATTATATGGACTGTAAATTTATTATATAAAAAACCCAGTAATTCATTAACCTATAGAGACCCACACAAACATAATCATCTACCAATATGAATGATTTAATACCTGTTGACTCATCAATAATTGGTGTAAAATATAGTCCCTGGTCTTATCATGATCATCAGATGTGACACATTTGGACATTCAGAAGCTGCGCAGTTACCATGGAAACATTCACCTTGTACAACATTTATCTACCAGTAAAACTCACAGAGTTGGATCAATGAGAATGGATGGAAATGCTCTGTTTATGTTCAGATTTTACACACCGTCAGCATTTTATTAACAATACTCCGCTAAAACTGAAACCAGATTTCCACGTGTGTTAAGTCATACGCATAACTATGATTAAGGACATATGTTTAGGCTTGTTTTTATTAGTCATAGTTGGCTTAATATTATGGAATTTTCTGATATTAAAAATAAGATAAGTCCGAGATCATGTCTACGTAACAAATGCATTCGACGATAACACCAACCTGTTTGATTAAATACAGAGTAAAAACGAATTATGTCTGATCCAACACCGTATCTGAATACTGCTAAGAAAGTATAATAACAAAATGATGGAATCAGGAGGTTGGAGATATCTTTTTTTTTCAGGAAATGTGGAGGACTTCTGTCACCTTCGGAACTTCAGATTAGCTATCACCCTGTTAGCATTAGCATGAATGAATCGGCTAATTCTCTCACCAGTAAAAGTCTTTAAAGGCACTGACAATAAAACAAACATATGTCCTTAATCATAGTTACACGTATGACATAACACACACGGAAATGTGGTTTGTTAATGGACAGTGTGTTTGTCCTGTCAAATAGATTGCACTGAATGGAACGTATCACCACTCTATGGCGGCTCCACGGCTCATTCTGAGGAGACTGTCCTGAGCACCATTGTCATCTAACATCTACCGTCATTTCTCTATTCTCCAAATACAGCTTGAAACAAAGCAATGTTTTAATAGAACCGACACACAATGCATTCATTAACAATGGAGAACACAGCGATATTAATGAAATAACCATGGAATGACACCTTTACCTGTGTTTTACCTGGTTAAAAGAAAAGATCATTGTTTTTTTTTGTATATTTTAAGCAGTAGAAATGAATCTCACACAGATAGATTCACATTTTTTTTTCTCACACGAGTACTAACACAGACCCTCTCTGTCTAATCATCATGTACTTCAGGATGCACAGCCCACATCTGCACCTGCACTCCTTTTCTCTTCCCCTCTACTCAAAAAAAAAACAAAAAAAACCCACTCATGACCGGAGCCTGAGGCCTGTGGAATTCGCGCTGCTCTTAACAGCTGATGATAAGCTCACATCTAAGACACAAACCGCTCAGATGCTCTGTGTTACCAGTCATGGATCATTTCCCACGTTTCAACAACACCAGCTTCAGCTTACCAGACTTTTCTGTCCGGTCTTTATCTGTTTACGCCCACACCTGATCACATAGTGAGTGAATGTGGACAACTTTTAAGGATGTGATTCTTTCTTTTGCAGGCACAATAATGGTATGTGGTATATGGTTGTGTTTGTGTTCCATTTTATCACATTAAAAATGTCTCATCCTCATAAACTAATAAATATACAGAGTGGAACTGAACTGGAAATGTTGCTTTACTCATATTTATTTTATGTCCAGTGTGATGCAGATTGTTTATAGTGTTTTGTTTTTTTATTTAGTGCACTTGTATTCTTACTTTTAACCATTTTATTCGTCCGTTTTTGTTTTGTTTTTTTAATGTGTAATTACATTTACCGTATTTACAGATTTAATAGAAAAGTTTACTGAAGTGTAAGCATATTATGTGTCATCTGAAATGAAGCAAACTGCAAACCTGAACACAGAAGGTTTAATTGTATTATGGGAATACTTTTATTTTGTTAACCATGTTCAAGAGAAGAAAGTAAGGAAGCACAGTAGGAAATAGTATTTTGAAAGTAATATGTGTTGAATTATCTGTTTTTGTCACTTTAAAAGACAATTTTACAAGTCAGGAAAGTCACAGCTTGTTATAAAAGTCTTCAATTGTGTGTTTAAAATAAAATATATATGTATATAATACTATACATTCTCTTCTCTGCATCTGTCCATGATCTGTTCAGAGTCACTGAGGTTATTTCTGCTTCAAAATGACCAGAAAGGCAATTTTACCAATTTCCACTTTTCTTAAATTCTCTTTCATCTGACCCCTAACCAAAAATAGTTTTGGTGTTGCTGTGCTGCAACACGTGTTAACAGAAGGAGTCCGTGGACCTATTTCACAAAGAACCGAATTTTACTTTACTTCCTATAACACAAATCGAAACTTTCTTGACTTGTTAAGTTAAACATCTGTTTCCCTGCTGATTACCGTACATATTTGTCTGAAGTTGAGATGCATGAGGAACACAGGAATTGATGAAAGTGTCAAAAAAAAAGGAGAATTGTCATCATAAATTTCTAAAACTGTCAACGGACTTGGACTTGTTTTATTAAAGGATTTTTGAGTGAATGACTGAATGAAAAAAACTGTTTTGAGAGTTGTGGAGTTTTTTTTAAATATGAAAATCATTATGAAATATATTTTCTCAAAAAGACTGTTAATGTTTACATCAAATCATTGAGGGACACTGGTCTCTAATATCAGGATCTAGAATCAGTCATTTCATTTGGAGAGACTGATTTTATGAATCTGTGAAAATAAATACTGATTTATTCAAGTTTTTAAACATTATTTATAATAGATACACTGTCATTTATTGAGTGTTTATATGTTTAACCATGTGGCACTGGATAAGTCAACAATGGATGGACAGGTGGATGGATGGTTGATGGACACAGACAGATGGATGGATAGACGAATGGACGAACAGATGGATGGTTGGATGGATGGACGGAAGGACAGAGACAGGTGGATGGATGGACAGATGGATGGATGCACACAGACAGAAGGATGGACAGATGGATGGATGGATGGGTGGACAAGTGGATGGATGCACACAGACAGAAGGATGGACAGATGGATGGATGGATGGGTGGACAAGTGGATGCACATAGACAGGTGGATGGATGGACAGATGGACACAGATGGATGGATGGACATAAGACAGGTGGATGGATGGATGGATGGACGGATGGACACAGATGAATGGATGGATGGAGAGGTGGATGGATGGATGGACATAGACAGATAGATGGATGGACACAGACGGATAGACGGGTGGGTGGAGAGTTGGATGGATGGACAGATGGACACAGACAGACAGATGGACGTATGGATGGATGGACGGACAGACAGTTGGATGGATGGGTGGACGCAGACAGTTGGATGGATGGACGGACAGACACAGACAATTGGATGGATGGATGGACAGACAGTTGGATGGATGGGTGGATGCAGACAGTTGGATGGATGGACGGACAGACACAGACAGTTGGATGGATGGACGGACAGACACAGACAGTTGGATGGATGGATGGACAGACAGTTGGATGGATGGGTGGATGCAGACAGTTGGATGGATGGACGGACAGACAGACAGACGCTCTGATAGATCAAACTGTTATAAACTGTAACTTACAGAAAGTCAAAGTCAGAATGAATGTAGAACAATGAGCTCCAGTTGTAAACGACTGAAGGACACAATAGGAAAAGAGGAAATCAAAAAGTGAACTCTTCACTTATTCCCACCTGGTTTTGGTTGTGATGAACAAGCTGGAACTGAAATTGAAAGGAACCGCAGAGCTGTGAGCTGGACAAGAGGTGACGGGTCATAAACTAACCTGGTGTAATTAGACCTGGGACTCGACTGTGTTATTTTCTAGTCAGAGCTGCGCTTTCATGTTTGATGGTTAACGTTGGAGGAAACTGTCTGTAACGCCTGGGATGTATTTGATGGTGAGGAAGAGGAGGAGGCAAGTGAAGGAGAGTGACAGAGCCAGAGTTAACCCATAAAGACCCACAGTGACTTTTGTTGCTGTTACAAACATTTTCTGTTTTCTTTCCATTCAGTCTTTCTTTTGTGATTCATCAGCTTTTCTAACAATATTATCCTCTACATTGTTTAAATGAAAATCTGATATTTTCCTACATTTAATTCACTGATCATGTCATTTTTCATAGAAGCTCAGCTGAAGTCAATTTTTTTTTAACTATTAGGGTCCCCAAATATACAAATGAATGTTGAAAAACCAATAAAAATGGGTTTAGCACTAACATGATCCCTTTAACATAAGAAGTTTGTCATTCAATTCAATTCAATTTTCATTCAGTTTCATTTGTAGAGCCTTAAATCACAACCAGGTTGTATTACAAAGGTTTACAGAGTTAATTATATACAAAAATAAACAGCCAAATTAACAGCTTTTATAAGCCTTTATTAGCCTGTCTCTAAGCCCTTGCCTGTGTGGCCTATATGCAGAACTCACCTCAGTTAAGTTTGTCTCAAATACTGAATCAGCAGTGAGACGGTCCCAACAGAGAACTCACTTGTTGAAGAGGATCAACTCCTTTGGTGTCTCAAACCTATTCTGTGTTCTGTGGACCTGTCCTACATTAAACGCCTCCTGCCTTTTTCTTTTATCTGCTGGTTCATCAGCTTGACAGTGAAGGATAGGACGTGTCTAAATAAAATTGTTAATGTCTGCTTTAAAATTATAGGTGTACAAATGACAGACCTAAACTTTCTCTGGGAGAGATGTGTTCTTAAAAAAGCAAAAGGCATTATCAATCAGGAACATGTTCTTCATAAAGAATTTGTATTAATGCCATCAGGACGGCGTTACAAGCAGGTATTTAAGATCATTTATTCCTTCTGCTGTTCAGCTGCTAAATGCAGAGATATTTGAATATTGTTTAAGGTTTCTGTTTTATCTATTTATTTATTATTATGACGCATCCATGTATGTGTATGTTGTACAAATGACATGTGTCAGGGATAAATAAAGTTTTCTCTATTCTATTCTATTCTGTCTGAGCTCACTTTGGTCCCCATTAAGCCTTTAGAAGTCTCTCTCTAACTCAGTGGTTGTCAAATCCGGTCCATGTGGCCCAGTGTCCTGCATGTTTTAGAGATCTCCCTGTTCTTTTTTTCTTTAAAAAAAAATATTAATGAAAAAAACAAAACAAAAAAAAACACAAAAAATACAAAAATTATCCCTCTTCTTTTTTAAAAAAATTATGAAAAATAAATAAATAATTTAAAACAGATTTAAAGAAAATGTAAATAAAAAAATGTAATAAAAAAAAATTATTATTATTATTTTTTTTTAAATCTCTCTCTCTCTTCTATCACACCTGGAAGCCAGTACATAATGATCAGGGTTCTCAAAAGCTGATCAATAACTGATAGAAGAGGGAAATATCTAAAACATGCAGGACACTGGACCATGAGGACCGGATTTGAGAAGCACTGCTCTAACCTAACAAGTTAAATTTTCTTATTTTTTGCACTCTACTCTTAAGCCATGTTTAATGTTTTAAAGTAGAAATGCTGCGTACTAGTTTTTTTGAGATTTTACATGTTTGCTTTTTTTTTTTTTTTTTTTTTTTTTTAACTTTTCAGCTTTTCCGATCCTTTTCCCCCTTCAGTAGACATCATCATCACAGGTGTAAATGCATATTTGCGGTGAGTAGGACGACAATGACACATGTGGTGAATACAGGATCTTTATCTGTGTAATGACAGTGAGGAGAAACTTCCTGCTTGAGCGGTTTGATGTGGTTCCCCTCAGACTGGCAGATCCGCCATTACATCTGGGCCGCTTTACAGGAGGGAGGGACTGACGGAAAACACAGACACTGACACTCCCCACACACTGAGGAGAAAACAGGTGGTGCACACTGCTTCTGCCCCTTCCTCCTTTATATTTTAAGTTTTGGCCAAGAAACTAAAAGATAGTAAATGAAAGCAGATATACTGTACATAGGAAACATTTATGTTTTTTTTTCATGTCATCAATATAAAAAAACAAACATGTCTTTAATAAAAATGTTATATAAAAGACAGCCCCTTATTATTGACCACAGGGTTCATACACACTTTCACCAATAGGTTTCCATGATTTTTTGGAAAATTTCCATGACTACCCACTCCAAAAAATGTTGACTTTAAACAATAAGAATAAAAAGTTAAAGTGTTGTGTTAAAGTTTACCCTCAGAGTTTTAACAATAAAATGAATGACAATGTGTGGTTCAAGAATAAATTAACGTTTATGTCCATGTCCCAGTGAAGCCAGACATTGTTAAATCCACACTTTCCTGGCATTTCAATTTAATTTGGGTTAGACATTAGTCCATACCAGCTTCACCACATGCAGGATGATACATCCCAAGAAGAGAGAGAGAATAGAACATTAAGGTTAAGAAATCAACTTTTTATTCACTCATTGAAGCTATTTTTTGTATTATTATTATTATTATTATTAATCAAACAATATTATGCTGTGTGAAAAAAACCCACGACTTTCCAAAACTTTCTGGGTCTTTTTACTTTTTATTTACTGATCGAAGGGTCGTGTCCTGTTCTCTGGCTGTCCACATGTCAAAGTGTCCTTGGGCAAGACACTGAACCCTAAGTGTCTTCTAGTCTGGTCAGGCAGCGCCTGTGTATCGACAGCACCCGTCTACTGGTGTATGTGTGTGAATGTGAGGAATTGTAAAGTGCTTTGGGCACCCACTGGTGTATAAAATGCACTATATGAGTACAGTACATTTCCCATTACCATTTACTATATAATTTTTGAAAAACTTCCCAGGAAATTAGCATTTTTCAAATTCCAAAACTTTTCCAGGTTTTTTTTCAAAACGTATGAACCCTGTAACCAATAGAAACACAGTGTTACCTTTTTGTCTGTCGCCAAATTAATGTTTCTTTCTATTTAACCTTTCTTAGGAAACGTATTTAATATATGATAATATTATCCTGTCTGTATTTCCCATATGTTTAATTCACAAATCATGTAGAAGTTCATACAAATTCAGATTAAATTAAGATCCGATTTTTTTTAAATTAAGAAAATGTCACTTTTTCATCAAAACATGTCATTTACTGAACATAAAGCAAGTGTCTCAACCTACTGCAAAATGTTCCCGTTCTGTCCTAGTCTGTCCATTGTGTCCTTGGGTTAGACATTTCACCCTCCTTGGCTCTCACACTGGTGTATGAATGTGTATGGGTGATGAAAAGCATCATGGGTAGCTCCCTCATAGCCAATGAGATGTTGCGTACAGTACATATTTATGTACAGTACATAGTTGCGTACAGTACATACAGTAATATAGATATTTATGTCTCGGGGTTTGGCTTCATAAATTTAATTCTCTTTCATATTCAGAGACGAAAAATTGATGTTACTTGGATTATTCATTAGCTGGGTCTTTCGTAAATTCAGGTATGACTGTATATCCAACAGAAAAGTGGCTGTGGCTCAAACCAATGGGGCGAGGACATGAGCAGACAGTTTATGTGGATGTTGTTTGGAAACTGAGCCGTTTTATGAGGTCACGGTAAAAAGAAGAGTTGAAACATCCCTAAAACAGGTCAACCTGATCACACCTGAAACGACACCACTGTCCTATGTCACTGCATGTGCCGTCGATACAATGGATGGACGTGATGACGAATGAACACCGTCCTCTTTGTCTAATAGTGCACATGCACCTCCACTTCCTGTGTCTTTATCCCAAACTTCATTGTATCCTCTTCCTTGACCTGTGGAGGCTTGTGGGTTAAGGTCCTTTCTAAAGGTCACAGGTCAGATCATCTTAATTAAAGGGTACGCAGTAACTCTGAGAAGAATAATGTGGCCTCAATGTCAGAGTAAACTCACTTACATTCTTGGCCTGTCATTGAGCAAGTCTCTGCAGAAATTGGATGTGCAGCAGTTACTGTGATGTGCAGTTCACACTGGGATACATTTCAACACCGACGACCACTGCACATGACAGAACCTGAAAAATGAAAACAATACATGCTGGAGACAAAAAAACAAAACAAAAGAAAAACCACCAGAACCAGTAAGTGTTACACCCAGTCTCTATTCACAATGGACTATTCTAACATTTGAACCATCAAACCCATAAAGACTCAAATATTCCTTTGGACTAAAACCTAGTAAGTAAGTAAAGTTTATTTATAGAGCACTTTGTGACAGACACCAGTCACAAAGTGCTTAACATACTCTCGTACTCGTCATCTTCTGCTTTGTCTGGGTACTCCGCCAAGGTAGACCCCCCCCCCCCCTGATCACCACCAAAATCTAGTCATTTCTACATCTCCCCATTACCAACCCACCCTGAAAATTTGAGCAAAATCTGTCCATAAGTTTTGAGTTATCTTGCTAACTAACAGACAGACAAATGGACAAAAACATACAGTAACTTGGTAGAAGTAATAAAACAAAACAACATGTAAAACAAATGCATAGATTGTCCAACAAAGCAGGCAACACAGGCAACTAACCAAATGCTTGTTTATGAACATCTACACATGATCGGTGAATTAAATATGGGAATATATAAGATTGTTTACTGTAAAAACACACAATAAAGACAATAAATGGTGCTAAATCAATTAAGAGAGGTTAAGAGAAAATGTATTTGGCACAGGATGTTTATGGGTTAAACCAAATACTGTCATTATTATCCTTACATTTAATAATTACTGCCTCTGTCTATTCCCTCAAAACACCATGAGGCATTAAAACTAATACCTACCTACCATACTTCCTAAAAATTTCCTTTTTGTTGAGAAATGGAAACATTTCCATACTTTTTACTTTGGTAAAAGATGGAGATGCTTGATTCATGTTCAGTTTCTGATAAATTTTACTGAAAAAGGTTTGAGAAATCGAACTGCAGCATGATGATAAAAATACTGGGTCAGTGAATTTAATATAAGAAATATATATCAGATTTTTACTCCAAAAATACAATAATTAGAGGCAATATTGTGATAAATGATGGTTAATTCCATAATAAAAGATTAAATAATTAGAAAAAAAAATTATTTGGGAACTGTCACCAAAGTAGCACTAGGTCTTTAAAAGGGTTAACATCTTTCAATAACCTCCTCATTTTATTTTAAAGCAGTGTGTTGTTTTACAGTTGCACCTTAAATTGTTGCACTAATTTTACAACAAGTGTGTCAGATTTTTTGGATTGCTCCTTTGTACTGGGGCTTCGATAGGTGGCCTGCAAATCATTTAGAGAGCTTAATTTAGAGGAACATGTTTCACATCGTTACACTGTGTTGCACGTCTTTCAACAAAGGAAAGAGGTACAGAGGGTAACACAGTGAAAACAAGTAGTGGAGAACACAAATATAGAGTTAGCCCTCAGTAAATATAGTAGGAGTCGTACTTGTGGAGCTGCGGTGAACTATCAGATGTATAATGTATAATCAGTTTATCTTGTACTTTTGTAATTTTATAATTTTGTGCAATCAAATTTTAATGTATTTTTTATTTCACCCTTTCTTAAAATTGTATTTTAATTTTTAATCAATGTGAAGCACTTTGGGCTACAGTGTTTGTATGAAAGGTGCTATACAAATAAAGATTATTATTATTATTATTATTATTATTATTAGACAGCGCATCCTTTGAAATCTGGATTGATTGATATCTGTCACGTGACTTCGAACACTTTTCACTTTTCTTTTTTGCCCTCTGCAGAGACGAACCACCTGTGGAAGTAGACTAGAAGACACAGCTTGCTACAATCCAGGTGTTGTTGTCTTAAATCTTCAGTAGATCGTACTGTAACTGTTTGATGGAGTTAGATTTAGCCGTAAGTTCTTCCTCACCTTTATTCATCTTTGTCTAAACATGGCTGTTTCTGGCTTCAAACCAAAGAACAATAGGAGACGCCCTGCCTTTTATCAAATCTATTAAACACTGTAGTTGTAGTAAACATATAAAGTGCATATAAATATTGTATACATTAAAAACGGGTGATTATGTAAATCTGATTGTGTGTGAGGTGACTAAAAAACTGAGTGGTTTGTATGGATGTGTTAATAAAGCAAAAGAAGCGGAATTGATGTAATTATTAGTTTCTAAAAAGGGGGTGGAGCCTATAAATTATACTCCATCTGACTCCTTTGCAAGTGACGAAAAATGTAGTTGGATCATGTATGGGTTTTTTTTTTTTTTTTGTTATCAGATGATTTTATAAGCTCCAAAAAAAAACCTAAAGTCATACATGGTGTTATTTTTATTATCTGAAAATTGTGATTGGTCATCATGTTACAAAAGGTGAAGCCTGCAATAAGTCACAGCTGTTTGTATGACCTAGTTCCTGTTGAAGTGACCTGCCACTCCCCCACAGTGTAAAGCCCTGTGAGTCCACAGTTTTAGGGCCAGTTCCTTCTCCTGTTGTCCACTGTTGGCCCATTTAGAAATTCCTGGCTTGGCTTTTTGCAGTTGGCAGGGCTAACTGTGATCAGGAGGCCTGCTGACAGACGGACGCTCATTCACCTGCTGGTATCGCCTCCGGCATCGGCTCCACATTCCACGGGTGGTGTCAAACTGTCAGAGTCACACCGTGGCTTTATTACATCTCTGTCCCTCATCATCATTAACACAAAGTTAATTGCAGCTTCAACAGTGGAATCCCTCACATGATGATGCTGAATGAAAGTTCCTAAAATGTTGAACCTTTAGTTTCCTTTCTTCAGATGTGTGGACATATTTGATGTAGAAACATTTATGTGGAAACAACGAAGAATTGTTGCTAAATCTGAGCCTTGAACTGTGGATCTGTAACTTTGGTGTATGGTATGGTTTCTTTTAAGTGTCTTAGTAATTCTTTCTAAAACTGTTTCTTTTGTTTAACTGTCTTAATATTTTAAAGAGAATCAAAAATGTCAAAGAGTAGCTCTGTGTTAATGAATGTTTGTTTATAGTTGCATTTGTGCATCTAACATACATATGTATATATTTGTTGATTGGTGTGAAAGGTGGACTGTGTAGTATAGTAGTTATATATTGCTTTGCCATTAGTAAGAACAAAGTCACTGCTCAGTTGCTATAATGTTTTGATAATCTTTTTATAAGTTAATGTAGGGGCAGGACTAGATAAGTGTTGTGCTTCCTTCTGCCTGCTCGAGAACAATCTTTGTTGTTGTAGTTGTATGTGTACAAATGTACACACGATTGTATACACACATGTGTATATATATATATATATATATATATATATATATATATATATAAAAGCGCATGTGTGTATATGTGTATATCAGTGATGCGCGGTGATGCAGTCGCCCGCAGATATGATATTCGGGTTGTGGTCGGTCGGGTCATTTGTCATTTGAGATAAACATTAAATAACCCTGTAAAGATGCTTTATTAACTGAATTTCTGTCACGGTGACGTACTACGTCAGAAGTATCCTGCGGTATGGAGGGGGCAAGAGAGAAAATAGTCAGGAGAGTGGAATCTGCCATTGTGGAGTCTACAGTCTCCAAGTGCTTTTGTAGTTATTTATTATTTTATTTTAGGTCAGTATATGTATTTTCTTTTTATATTAGTATTTTAGTATTTATTTAATCTGTTTTAATCATGTTTTTATTTTGTGTTGACTATACATTGCCATTTCCTTGCTGCAGTGCATCCATGACGTTTTGTGTGAAATGACAATGAACCTGAATCTGTCCATCTGTCCATCCAGGCCACTGTTTTCTGCATCATTACGTCTACTTGTATTCAAAGGAGATGACACTGGAGTTGAAGTGTGTATTGAGCTGCTAAAACTGCACTTCTTAGTGTTATACAGTGTAATTTCAAACATAGTAATATTTAAAAGGATAGTAAAATACTCTGTGATATGTATTTACAGGCAGTCACGGCCCAGGAGGTAAGAGCTGCTCATCTAATAATAAGCTGAGGGTTTGTGGTTTGAATCCCGTCATGTGCTGTTGTGTCCTTGTGTAAAAAATTTCACCCACTTTCCTTTCAATGTCACTCACACTGGTGTATGAATACATATGAATGTTTGGTGGTGGCAAAAATTGGCAGCCAGGCCTGACTACATTCCTTTGAGTGTGAAGGTGAGAGCATTGACAAATAATGGATCAATAGGTGCCTCGAAAAGTGCTATATACTTAAATCATTATTATTATTATCATACAACTGAAGAGTAAAATAATATCAACTCTCTTTGAGTCATACTTCTACATAATTGCATCTTTTAATGTTGTCCTGGCTGAGACCTAACCTTGGAGTAATAAATCTAATCTACCTAAGTGTGTTGTATTTTATCACTCCAGTTGTTTCCCTGTCTTGTTTAGGGCCTCAATAAAGTCATCTGTCACCAACATGAGTGCACAAATGTTGCTTCAAGTGACACATGTGATTGATAAGCATTTAATGATTCCGATTCCATTATCAATTGTGCTTATCGATTGTCATTGGATGACGCAATAAAAGAGTATAAACAGGTGTATTATACATCTTTATATTTTTATCTGTCAATATACACAGTGTGCACAAACAATAATGACACATGATGCTGCGGCTGGTCCGGGGGTGGGGGTGGGGGGGTGATTCAAAAGCATCACTAAGTTGTGTATTAAACATGTGACATTCCTGTAAATGTATATTTTATGGTGTGTAGAAAAATGCAGCGTAAGTGTGACATCATCACACATGTACCAAAACATTAATGACGGCAGCGTGGCCAACAACATGCGTCATGACCAGGAGCATGCACAGAACGACAGGAATAATGTTAAAGCAGAATTAACTGTTTACATGGGACAAGAATCATCTTATTCGGAATTAACATTGGAATAAACCAGTGAGTTTATTCAGAATTAAGTTTAATTCAGAATCAACATTTTCAACAGGAATTAGGTGTTTACATGGTCATCTTAAAGCAGAATTAACTGTTATTTGGAATTAAACAAGAATTAAAACTCCCATGTAAACAAACTGAATTTAGCGACAATATTCCAGTGGTGACAAAAAAACCCAAAAAAAACCAAGAAATTAACAAACACCAAATAATCTCAAAGATTTAAATGATACTGAGTGTGATTTAAGTGATGTTTAGTTTCTGACTAATATGGTAAGAATGGCCTCACATTTAGCACAGTCATCTTTGCAATAATTTGTAACCATTGCTCCAAAAGGGTGTAAGACAGGCCTCTTCTCTCCCAATTTTTAAATCACGGTTAAACACATTATTTCACTTTGGCTATTAACTCCTAAACCCGTCTTGTTTGGCATCTGTAAACACCCAGCTGACACGAACCAGTGGGTTTTTTTTGGTTGTTGTTGTTATGTGTTTTTAACTTATTTTCCCCTTGTTTTGTGTACAGCACTTTGGCTTCCCTTGTGGATCTTTTTAAATGTGCAATATAAATAAAGTTGATTGATTTATTGATTGATTGATTGATCTAACCCAAACGAGGCCCAATGTTTTGCCTGAATAACATTTATAAGGTTTTTTTCATTTGCAGGTGAGTGAGAAAGGTTGAACATCCTTCTGGTGGGATCCAGTTGAGCATTTCTTCCACACTCCTAAATCCCCCTTGGTATGCCCAGTCTTTCAGCAGCCAGGTTTCACTATAGTGGCCAACTGGCCTCCAAAGATCCCTATCTATCCTTGTGGCTCAACTCAGCACCGCCGTATAGACTAAGATCACTGTGAAGTCTTACCTGCAACATGAGCCCGTGGACTCACATTACTGCTTTAAAACTAAACTCTTTTATATTGGATGCAGTTCAGATTAACTCAGGTCAAATTTGAGACCGTGGGGTTTGTGGGAACAAAATAACCCCCTGCATCATACAATAGGGTTAAAATGATTGCCAATACATCAGTAAGCTGTAAAGCTCCTTGAAAGCATCTTCAGGAAGGAACAGATCAAAACAATGAGCAGCACACACACATTTTACAAGTGGGATGTATTTAGGCAAATATTTGGGTGAATCCAGATCAAAACTATCCAAGTGGTGCTGTCACTTCACCCTCAGGGACTACACTGGTTTGCAGGCGTTCACTAGTTAAACATAAATCACTTCAATAGATGTGGAGCAGGATTATGTCAGCTATTCTTTCCCTCAAACAGATGTTTCTTCACAGAGGTTAAAGGTCATGGAAAAGGCCACATAAACTTGGCCAAAGCAGACGTTAAAAGTGGAAAAAGCAGGTGATTCCAGGACGCGTGACTGTGGGTTAGGATCGATTCATTGTTCTGTACCTTTTTTTTTTTTTTTTTTTTGTTCTATCCTTCAGACTGAAGAAAATCCTGATGAACTTAAGCTGTGTCGGCAGATAAGAGAAGCCTCTGTTCACCCTGCGAGACAACACATTTGCCTGCGGAGTGAACGATGGAAGATCATTTATTATTGTCACAGCAGCTTTGATCAAGTTCAACTGCAGTTTTTGCTAACTTTACTGAGAAAAAAAATTGCGTTGGGAAAAAAGATGGCATTAAGCCTGATAGAAGTTGTTATTAATGCTACTTGAATAAACAATAAATAATTTATTTGTCATTATGTTTTACAATTAATCCATAAAAACCCACTAATCCTTCTGTGGCATTTCCAAAGTACTTTTTTCTATACATTTAGTTTTTCTTATGTGATTCATTTCCATTTATCATAATCTGATCCTGAATATTATGTATTTTCTCATATTTAATTCACTGATCACTGTAGATGTTCATTAAAGCTGGAATTTTACTTGAAGATTTGTTTTTGTTTTTGTGTTCTGTTTTGTTTTGTTTTTTGTATATATGTATATGTTTAGTACTTCAATTATTTATTATTAGTATTATTATTATTATTATTATTGTTATTATTATCATTTTTGTACTATGCACTATATTGCTATAAGATGAATTCAGGTTATTGGGGAAGTAAAGAAGGGGTAGGATTAAATAAGCTTATGCTTCATCCTACTCCTTTTCGGACATGTCATTGTGTATTATTATTATTATTATTGTTGTTGTATTGATTATTGTTGCACTCTGCACATGTTCGAAATAAATCATTCAAATCAAATAAAAAAAAAAAATCAAGGTAATTATGTAAAAAAAAAAGAAAAAAAGAAAAAAAAGAGAAACCTGGGGAGAAAAATGACTTTTTCTGCAAAATACATCATTAACTGAATATAAACCTAGTGTTTCCATCCATTGTCACTGGGTTCATTGATGAATCATTGTTGTAGAAATTGACAGTGTTTCCATGGTAACTCAGCAGCCTCTGAACATCCATCACTACAGAAGTATTGAACTTAACATTTTCTCTGTGAAAGATGCTAAAATATAAACTGGAAAGTTGCATAAGTCATTACATTTTTTCATTTATATGCAGTTTATCATCAAAAATCTACGTCTCTACACCTATGTACAGTAGCTGCTCAGTAAATACAGACTAAACTATTTGCGTGAATTAATGTATATTTGCTCATGTAATAGGCTGACTGGCATGTTCAGGTTGGTTAAGCCATATATCCCTTACATCGCCCCCACTGATGTACCAACTGTTCTTTTGATCGTCCCCGACCCGTTTTACTATAAGTACAAACATGGGCTCCAGGTGCAAACACATTTAGTTCAAAGTGACAGTGTTAAAAGACAGGAATCCCCTGACACTGTGCACACACATTCCTGGGTCAGTAGCCACTTTCTCCTTCTGGCAAGTTTGTCGTATTGTAGAAGACATATAGTGAGGTGGTCAGTGCTCATTACATCTCAGAAATGTAGGATGTCCAGTGTAAATACGCTTTGGGTTTGTCATTTGTTGAAAAATGTTCACGATAAAACATTACTGCTCTGTAAAGCTCAGTTAATGACTGTTTGACTTTTTAGCTCATCACTGGGGGAATAGCCAATATATATATATATATATATATATATATATATATATATATATATATAAATATAGATAGCTTCCTGTTTAATTTTACGAGGCATATAATATTTTTATAATTTCCATCTACAGTGATGTGTTGCCTGGTGTTTGGGTCAGATCCAGAATCTATATGCAGCCTGTTTCCATGGTCTTCCGCTTTCCTTTAACGACAAGTGATAGCACCAGCCTATATCAATCTAGCTCCAGGATGCTTTAATCCACCATTAAGCAGATGAAATGTTGCCCTGGGCCTGCGGTGGAGCAGGAGCGGTTCTAAAATTTGTGTGCATAAGTACCCCCCCTTCAAACCTGACCGCAGTCATGGACACCCGGCACCAAATCACTGGCTGCAGCAGAACACAAACTTCTCCCTTCTCGCAACTGGATCCAAATGTCTCAGGTCTCAGTATCCTCTATTTATATGCTGTGTATATTTACAACAGGCCAAATGATTAGGATGGTGGCGCGTAGTGCGCGAGCAAAGAGAATGTCCTCGGCTATTCTAAGAAAACAAGGAGTTTATCAGCCTCTGTGATGTCAAAGCTGAACCTGTTAGACCCGCTGTCCTGAACTACTTCTCACATTTGGCTGCTGATCTTTTAAAAATGTGTTTAACAACTTTTATACAATGAGATCGTTTCACTAAGATTACCACCTATTTCGCAACAAGTACTTGAAATAAAAGCATCACTTGCAAGGATGATACACAGTTCTTTGTTCAAATGAACAGATGTTAAAGAATCACAGATCATTTGTTATGTTTAGAAAATCAACACTTACGGAAATAATAACACTGGAAATAACCTAAAAGTGCCTGCTCAGATGATATTGTTTCTTGTCTCAAGCTCTACAGTATTGTCACTATTAACTGAATAATAAATAACGGGAGAAATGTACAAAAAAAATAGGGAATTTCATTAGACAAGGATATAAATCACCATGATCATCAACAGAGGAATATATGTCAGTACAGATGAGGAGACCCGTGACGTATTTCTTGTCCTGAAAAGATGTTTCTATTCTGCATTTGCTTAATAATGTGCCTTACTGTCATCAAAGCCTACTTGAATATCCATGTAACTTAACACTGAACTCCAGTGACCTCACTGTGTCTCTCCAGCAGTGTTAAAGCACACCTTTACCTGTATTTGACCTTCGCCCACACACACACACACACTAATGACAATATTCATTTTCATGTGTCCTGCACAGCTGGATGTAACCACCAAGATGTTTATGAATAGTTGAGATGTTAACAAGTGATAAGTGCTAAGGACATGCTCAGAAAGTGAAGAATGATCAGTAAAATTGTTGCTTTCTTCAAGGGAAAACATCCATTAGAACTTCTGTCAACAAGCAAAACTGTGGAATGTGGTATTCAATCATATTTCCCTGTTGTGCTTTTAAATAATTTTCATTATTGTTACTAAATGCTACATATGTGTCTATGGCAGGGGTTTTCAAAGTGCATATGTGTACTTGGAAGAAGCTCAGGGGGTAATTAACTTGTTTTTTTTTTTTAAGACATCAAATAGGTCATTACATACCCAATACAAATAAAACAAACAAACAAAAAAATGAGAATTAATACTAAAATATAAAACACAATAATTACATCCATATGATAGTGGTCAATAATCTTGCTTTGGTAAAACATTTTAAGGATATTTGTATTTCATAGTATTCAAAATTAGTTTGTTTGAGTAGCTAAGTAATTATTTTTGTTGATGAAAGGTTAATTTATTATTTAATAATGAACAATTTTTTTTCTTATCAATAAAAGGGGGCACTTTTCAGTTTATATTTTGCACACAAAAATTACTTGAAAGGATTAGTTATTTTTTATGCATATTACAGTTAAACATATTTTGTTTTGAAAATATAAGCAGATGTCTTTGGCATAGTAACAAATTTTGCCTCATTTTTTAAAAATCAAACATGCTGAAGTGAGAATTGGGGGTACTTGGCTAAAAAAAAAGTCTATTTCAGGGAAGACTCCACTGTGAAAAAAAAAAAAAAATATATATATATATATATATATATAGAGAGAGATATACTTACATATATCCACATACATAAAAAATAAGAACCCCTTGTCTATGGCATAATATCACCGAACACCAGTTCATCTAAAAATGGATAAACATGCCCAACAAAGAAGCTCTGAAAACAGAACAAAAAATTATTTAAATACAGTTATTTGCTGAAGAGCTTAATTTGTTGGATTTGACTGGGGGTGATCCCGATTGAATGACAAAACTGCAGAAGAAAGCAAATCCTGCTGCTGTCTGGGTGGCTGTTGGGGATACACTTGGGCTTTGTTTTCCATCTATCATGAGGTCATTACTGCGTGCTGTCATCATGAGCTGCCCTCTGGATGAAGAGTTGATCCTGGGCAGAGGGGCCTGCATGGCATCGACCCAAATGTTCCTCTTCTGTTTACCTCTGACACTCATTAAAGGCATGTCATGTCTCTAATGTCTAAATTAGACAAAGACAACCTAATGACCTGGTGAATGTGTGGCTGTAGCATTAAAACAGCTGCATGCATTCGTAGCATTTTCCCTCCCCTTGTAGCTGCAGACTTGTATTTTTTTTCCTCCTGTGATCATTAGTTCTTTCAAGGAGATTTAAGATCCATACACAAATGAGTTGCTGTTTAGCTCCGAAGGTCGTGATATTTTACTGTACACTTCTTCACCATGGGAGGAATGTGAGTGAAATCCAGGAGTAACAGGGTATAAAAAGATCGGTGTGTTTGTTTCTATAGTTACACCCTGTGGTGAGTGCTCCCCTTTTTATTTCGGGCTGGCCAAGTGAAGAGGGCAAGGTTTATTTAGAGGATGCAATGAAAAGTGTGATACAGAATGCTTGGATGTAAATGGCATTTCTGCTATTTGACCCACACTTAAGTAAGGTTGCTGAATGCGTCACAGTGTTTTCCTAAAAGCATTATCATCTCCAATAAACAGAGGGACAGCTACAGGGAAATAACCCCAATTAAAACTATTTAATTATGATTAAATGAGATTAAAAAGACCTTTAGCTCAACGGGTATTGTCATCATGGAAGCTTTGAAAAAGACATTGTATTAGTTTATGCTGGCAAAAGATATTAACTCTGAAGAGGGAATTTTTAAAAATGCTATGACCTCCAGTAATGTCACCAGAAATGCCCCCCAACAACAAAACTTCAAAAGAATGTACTGTGCGGAAATGTGGCACATGGATCGCTTCATCAAGTGTCAAGACCAACTTTTTTAGATGATCCATAAAAGGCTACTAGGTATTTTTATCTTAACATGACCTTGTGCACCATACTGAGTACACATTCTCACTGCATCCAGTGTAACTACTTGATTCGTCCATACTATGTTTTGTCAGAGTGACACCAGGAGAGGCCAGCATTTATGCAGCATGAAAAATGTGTGCATGAAAAATGTTCCCTTTTTTTCATATTTTAACCCAATAAAGACCCAGCACTGCTTTTGTGGCAGTTCCCAAATGGATTTTTCACTATTTGTAAGGTTTCTTAAGTAATGTAACACCATTTACTCTGACATTATACTCTGTATTTTGCATTTATGAGTAAAAATCTGGTATTTTCCTATATTTAATTTAGATATTATGTAGATGTTCAATGGAGCTCAGATTAAAGTTGATGGTCATTATATCCAAAACCAAGAGAAATGAAGAAAAGGCATATTTTTTTCTACAAAATATATCATTAAAAGAACATACAATAAATGTCTCTGTTCACCATCAGTGGTGGTGAATCAAGGTTGTAAAAGATGACTGTGTTTCCATGATCACTACAGAGCCTGAGTCGTATCTGATTATCATGAAAATATAATTATCTGTAGTTTACACCAATTATCCATGTGTATTAATAGGATTAATGGATCAACAGATATTAACCATTTTATAATGACTGATTTTGTTTGCATGATCTTGGCATGTGTAATATAAATGTAATGTTATATAATGAGGTATAACATCTTCAATTTGGGAAGTGTCTCAGGATTGAACCACCTATATTGTGTTTTTGTGTGTGGGACACCAACCAGAGTCCTCCATCTGTCCCGCCAGTTGATTGCAGGGTATTGTCCTTCAGTGTGAGACAAAGGGCTACTCCGATGCCAAGGTGTCCAATTGGTTTGACCCCTGCCTTAAGAACAAAACAATCATCTCAGAAACTTGCACAGACATGTTGCTTACAATAATTATTTTCTTGTTTTTTGATACCGCATTCTTGTCCAGGATCCCCTATGAATAAATAAGATTAATCAAAATCAGATTTTAACCAGGGAATCATTTCTATAAATTCTATGATTGAGACTTAACTTGAGGTTTAGACTTTTATGGGTTTTAAATGTGAGCTTTTTACCATATTTACACAGTCTCTATCATAAAACACTACTGTGACACAGAATATAGAGAAGATACTTCAAAGTGGAAAAATATACAATAAATATATAAGTAAAAATAAATGTATGCCTTAGAGCAGACTGATTCCATGCACATGGAAACATAAATGTTCATGGTGTGCATTAAACTTCCTAACGGCACACTGACAGCATTTCTTATGAAATCAAGGAAATATTATGTTCTTATGTTTTCTAGAATTCTTCCTAAAACTTGTAAAAATAAATAAATGATTAGTGCACACTATTGATTTGGTTAATCTATTGCAAACATTTTTAGACATTGATAGTGTGTTTGATCAAACAGATTCTACAGTTGTCCTTCGAATCACTCAGCAGTGATTTTATCCCAAACCCTTTTTCTGTGAGAAGGGACAGAGTGTGAGTGTTGGTTGGGGGAGCACTTTCCCAGTCTTGTCCAATGGTTTTTCTTAAATTAGGCATGGGGGTTGGAGGCTCCCTCCCTGCACTGACAGAAGGAGGGGCCTGTGCCTGTCACTGTCTACTGTTTCATTATTACCTGCACAGCCCTGCAGCATTTACCACACTTGTGTCTCTGTGTGGCCACATAGAAACACACAGAAGAACACAGAGGAGAGGCCCAAACCACCACCTGAATTTCCTTTTTTCTCCCCCCCTCCCCTTAAGAGAGGGGTCTGCCTTTTGACTTCATTAACTGAAAGACAACTGCCAGTGGACATGGCTGGTTGTCTGCAAAGTTCCAAACTTTGTAAAAAGCAGACACTGTTGACAGTGCTGCTTCTTGCATTAGTGCTGGGTTTTATTTCTGTAGATGCAGAGCCATTTAACCCAGCTCACCTGTACCGCCACCGATCTGGACCTGATGAAGACAGTATCATCGTTGCCAACAATGGGATCAGAGTACCATTAGGAAGGTCTGTATTTTTGGACCCTGTGAATGACCTGGTAACAGAAGTGGAGCCAGGTGACCGATGCCATATCACAGTTCTGGACAATGACCCACTGGCCCAGAAACCTGGGATGCTAACCCCTAAAAAGTTCCCCTGTTCATTTGGATCAGATGAAGTGAAATACACTCATTTTGGATCTCGGAGTCCCAGCAAGGACCGTGTCAAGCTACAACTTCGTTATGACTCCCATACGGACACAGTTATCATCCCTTTCATGCTTGAAGTGGAAGTCGTTTTTCAGCAACTTGAAATCCTCACCAGGAATATGCCTATTAATGTAGAGAAGCTCAATGGTGACAGTAACCCTATTGACAAAAAAGGGCTGGAGTTTTCATATGAGGATGGCGTTACTCAGTGTAAGATTACCACTCTGGTCGGCGCGGGAGGTCTTCCCAGGTATGGCACTCTTATGAATAACCCCAACAATGGCCAAATGATTGACTGTGATGAGTTTGTGAAGCAGGGCATTTTCTATAAGCACACAGCTAAAACCAAATCACCAAACAGAGACTATATTCCAATGATGGTAGAGCTGCAGGATAATGATGGCAATGCTATAATGCAAGAGCATTTCCAAATGATGGTTCGAATCAGAGAGGGTGCAGAAAATACTGCTCCTAAACCTAGTTTTGTATCAATGATGATGATGGAGATTGATCAGTTTGTGATGACAGCTATTACAAGTGACATGCTGGCAGCCGAAGATGTCGAATCTGACCCTGATGATTTAATTTTCAACATTACTTCACCACTGGATCCAAAACAGGGTTATATTATCAGCACAGATGATCAAAACCTGCCTATCACCTCCTTTTATCAGAGAGACATCAAAGATCTGAAAATAGCCTATAAGCCACCCTCAGAGGACTCAGAAGTAGAAAGGATTTTCCAGCTAGAGTTTGAAATTGTAGACACTGATGGTGCTGTGTCGGATCCATTTGCTTTTATGATTGTGGTGAAGCCTATGAATACCTTGGCTCCTGTAGCTACCAAAAATACTGGGCAGCTATTGTTTGAAGGGCAGTCCAGAGCGCTCTCCAGCTCCCAGAATTTAGAGATTAGTGACGAGGACAACCTGGAGGATGTAAGAATCACTGTTGTTGATGGATTAAAGCATGGAGACCTGACCGTGCTTGGCTCTCGCAGGAAATTCTTTACACCAGTTGATCTTGATGCAGGCATTGTGGTCTACCAGCATGATGGCACTGATACCTATAGTGACAACATTATTTTCAGAATGACTGATGGCAGTAACGAAGTGGAGTTTTTATTCCCTATAACTATTGCTCCAACTGATGATGAGCCTCCTATTATTAACGCTAACACCGGGCTGGTACTGTTCAAAAATGAAGTGATGCAGATCTCTCCCTTTATCTTGAGTGCCACAGATATTGATTCAGAGGACTCCACCATTAAGTTTATCTTGGAAGCTCCTTACTCCAATGTAGGAGAGCTCCTGCTGAGACAAGTTGAGCCTCCCTCTGATCCATCACTCTGGAAATTCAGTGAGACAGATGAAATGTTCGAGCAGGTGGTGACTGAATGGTTTCAGCAGGATATTCTTGATGGAAAGCTGTTTTATCGTCACATTGGGCAACATAGCACCACCACTGTTATTGATCAATTTGTGTTCCGTGTTCAGGATGATAACGACCCTCCGAATCAATCAGGGGAACACATTTTTACCATCAAAATCCATCCTGTCGATGACCTGCCCCCAGAGCTTTGCCTTAGCACCACCCTTCACATGACAGTCCAAGAGTATGAGCTGACCCATTTTAGGAAGAAATTCTTGTGTTATACGGATCTAGATTCAGAGGACAGGGACCTGAGATACACAATTACAAAGCCTCCGACCGACACTGATGAGAACAACCCAGCCCCCTTGGGTGAAATCGTATTGACTGACAACCCTGACATTGTAATTACAGAGTTCACACAGGCACAGGTTAATCACCACAAAGTAGCTTACAAGCCCCCAGACCAGGAGCTTGGCATTACTCCAAAAGTGGCTCAGTTCACATTCATTGTTGAAGATACTGCTGGAAACACTGCAGATGGACTATTCACCATTTTCCTTCAACCTGTTGACAACAAACCTCCAATAATCACCAATACTGGGTTCACTGTTATGGAAAGAAGTGTATATATCATTACTAGGAAGGAACTGCATGCCACAGACACAGATACAGATGACGAAAACATCAGTTTCACTGTGATCCAGATTCCTCGATACGGCCACCTGCAGTACTTGGGAATAGACATGACAAATGGTGAGACATTTGTGCTGGAGGACATTGCAAATGGCCGCCTAACTTACATCCACAGTGGCGAAGAATCGCTTAGTGATTCCATAAAGCTGGAAATTAGTGATGGTTTCCATGAGGTGCCAATTACTATTAAGATCACCATTGATCCAGTAGATGATGAGATCCCCACAATTATGCTCCCAGATGGCCTGCTCGGTGCCTCGATTGATGTACTGGAGAATGGAGCCACAGAAATCACAAGCAATGTCATTCAGGGCCGTGATGAAGACACAGATGATCTCATGCTCACTTTTATTGTTGAGGAACATCCTAAGCTGGGGGAGATCCTAGTGAACGGTGCTCCTGCTGAAAGATTTACACAGGCGGACATTATTAATGGGGTGGTGGTGTATGCTCACACATCTGGTGAAATTGGGCCAATCAAAGAATACGACTCCTTCAATTTGACTTTGTCCGACATGTCAGATCAGTGGGTGGTTGGCGGTAACAAGGTTCAAGGTGTGACAGTTCACGTCACAATCCTTCCTGTCGACAGCATCTCACCTATTGTCAGTGTTGGACAACAGTTTGTTGTGATAGAAGGGGAGAAGAATGTCATAACTCTGGGTCACATTCAAGCTGAGGATATTGACACAGATGATGACGACATCCTTTGCACCATCATTGTTCAACCTACCTCTGGCTATGTGGAGAATATCTCACCAGCTGCAGGATCAGAGAAATCCAGAACAGGGACAGCCATCACTGCTTTCAACATTAAAGACGTTGGCCTTGGCCATATCTACTATGTGCAAAGCATCCATAAAGGTGTTGAACCAGTTGAAGATCGTTTCACTTTCCGCTGCTCAGACGGTATTAACTTCTCAGAACGTCACTTTTTCCCCATAGTCATCATTCCAGCCAATGACGAAAAGCCTGAGATTTTTATCCGTGAGTTTTTGGTGATGGAGGGCATGAGTCTGGTCATCGACACACCAATTCTAAATGCTGCAGATGCTGACATTCCGGGCGATGAACTACACTTTGAGATAATTAAAAATCCCAAGCATGGTACAATTGTTCAGCAGCTCAACACTGGTACCATCCCTGTGACTAATTTTGACTTGGAGCAAATCAAAGAGGCATCCAATATTGTCTATGAACATGATGACTCTGAGACCAAAGAAGACAGTTTTGAAATCAGACTCTCAGATGGGAAACACACAGTGGAAAAAAAGGTTCTTATTATGGTTATTCCTGTTGATGACGAGACACCGAGGATGGCTATAAATGATGGGCTTGACGTTGAGATTGGAGAAACAAAAGTCATCAGTAACAAGGTTTTGAAAGCCACAGATTTTGACTCCGAAGACAAAGAGCTCATTTATGTTGTGCGTTATGGCCCTGGACAAGGTTACCTTCAGCGAATTAGCAAGTTTGGTGACGTTTTAGGTAACATTACCATCGGGATGAACTTCACGCAGGACGAAATTGACAAACAGCTCATCCAATATGTGCACACCGGCCAGGAAGGAATTCGTGACCTGCTCAAGTTTGATGTTACAGACAGCATTAATCCACTTATCGACCGCTACTTTTATATAAATATCGGAAGTATCGACATGGTCTTTCCAGATGTTATTAACAAAGGTGTGACTCTCAAAGAAGGAGGGAAAGTAACTCTTACCACTGACCTTCTCAGCACCACAGACATAAACAGTCCTGATGAATACCTCAGTTTTAGCATCACACGAGCCCCTAGTAGAGGCCATTTAGAGAGCACAGACCACCCAGGTGTTCCCATTTCCACCTTCACACAATTGCAACTCGCTGGCAACAAAATCTATTACATCCACACTTCTGATGATGAAATGAAAATGGACAGCTTTGAGTTTGAAGTAACAGATGGGTACAATCCAGTCTTTCGTACCTTTAGAGTATCCATCACTGATGTAGATAATAAAAAGCCTGTTCTGACTATAAACAAACTATTTGTTGAAGAAGGTGAAAACAAGCTCATTACACCATTTGAATTAACGGCCGAAGATAGGGACACGCCGGACAAGTTGTTGCGCTTCATTGTCACTCAGGTTCCAGTGCATGGGCAGCTGCTTTTCAACAATACTCGATCAATCATAACTTTTACGAAGCAGGACCTCAATGAGAACCTTATTAGTTATAAACATGATGGCACTGAAAGCAACGAAGACAGTTTTTCATTTACCGTTACTGATGGCACACATAATGACTTTTACGTCTTCCCCGACACCGTATACGAGACACGCAAACCTCAAATGATGACCATTCATATCAACACAGTGGACAATGGTGTTCCCCAGATTGTGGTCAACAAAGCTGCTGCCTCACTTAAAGTCCTCCAAACCGGCCACCTGGGCTTCCTGATCACGAGCAAGGTGCTTCGATCAGAGGACAGGGACAGTAACCAGAAGGTCCTGAAGTACACTGTGTCTGAGGCTCCTCTACATGGGTTTATCATGAACACAGCCGAAGGCAATGACAGCATCAAGACCTTCACACAGGGTAAGAAACTACATACTACTAATACTGGACTAATGAGTGGAACATTTTTGTGTTGAGAATAAGATAAATACAGAATGGTAATGTAAAAGCAGTTCAATTGTAGCGTTACTATTTTTGCATTTTACAGTTTTCGATTTATAGCTTACCTTTTTCAAATTTGCATATGGTTAAACACTGAGTCCTTATAAGTATCTTAAATGACAGTGTTGATAGTTACAATGGTGGTCATTTTTAACCCCATAAAGACCCAGTGCTACTTTTATGTCAAATCACACTTGATATTTTCTTTATATCTATCCATTATGTGATTTATCACTATTTATTATAATATTATCCTCTGTATTTTTCCCATTTTATCAGTATAAATCAAGTATTTTCCTGTATTTAATTTACCAATTATGAAAATGTGCATCAAAGCTTAGATTAAAGTTGAGGGGTATAAGAAAAAGTGTATTATTTAGTGTATATATATATATATATATATATATATATATATATGTTTTTTATTTTTTTATTATTATTATTATTTTTAAATTTAATATAAACCATGTGTCCATCCACTGTCCTTGATTCAACTCCATGGGATTTACTGGTTAATAAATTAATTTAAATTAAATACATTTATTTCCACAGTCACTGCAGAGCGTCAGAGCATCCAAATAAGTCATATCTGATGACCATGAAAAGATGACAAAGTGCATTTTATACTAATTATTTGCATACGTTGATAGAATCAGTGAATCAGCTGGAATTAAACAGCTTCAATTTTGGTTGCCTGAGTATTTATGTTTTAATGTTAAGTATCTTCCTAGACTTGAGTGAGATATCGTAAAAAAAACAACATGATTATTTGTGTAAAACTTCATATAGCATGTTAGCAAATCAATCCCACAAATATAATGTAAATGTAGCTTTGCAGATATGGTTATAGATCAAACATTCACATTTTTGCTGTGTCTTATGTCCTGCAAAAAGTAAAATAATAATAATAGTGGCCTTAAGCTACACCATGTTTGCTACCTAGTTACTACTGACACCGTATGACTGATATTTGGTGCTGAGCACATAGCAAGAGTAGATTTATTTTAACAGTTGTGAAGGTTTCACATTTCTTCTGGACTCATATCACTTTAATTACAGCCTAAAGGGTGAAACTAAAACCATGTAAAAGCAGCTTAGACGCCACAGTTATCGTACCTGAAGTTGTCAACTAACACTCTGTTTCTCTATATTTGTCATACCAACAGCTGATATCGATGACATGAAGATCTGTTATGTGTTGTTGGATGGAAGCAACGCTACGAGTGACATCTTCTACTTCACTATTGAAGATAATGGTAGGAAAAGTTTCATTTTTCGTTCTTTTTTTTTTTTTTTCTTTATTACCTGACATCAAACAAAGTCCATTACTGGCGAGTCATTTGCTCAAGGGTTTTCCCCAGACTTTATCTTAAGTCTTGTAAGACCTTCTTAAAATTTAGACTTCCTGCTTTCTGTCAATCTCCGACGTGTTTGCATCACAAAGACTTAAGGCAGTTGGCCATGACTGACACCGAGTTTAGTGCCGCCATCTCTTTTCGCCCCACTGGAAAGGGTAGTGGGTTTAAAGGCAGGGGTCAAAGGGGACTTAAGCCAAACACCGACTATGGGTCTGTAAAAGTGAAAGAGGTGGGACTACGACATGCGCTAAACTTTATTGTTAACGAACAATAGGTTGCTTTCCTTCAGGGTACTTCTCAGGGCGTCCACATGACCCCTTTCATCATGTCTTTAAAGTGACAGTGTGAAATGTGAGCAGAAATGTGTGATGGGATATTTGCGTTACGTTCTTGAAATGAGCCTCACACAAATCACAGCCTTTAAAATTGTTCGTGTGTGATTCGAATTAAAAACACACCAATTAGTATAATTTAGATATGAAAATACACTGGAAAAAAAGATCCTATTGTTTTTACGAAAAACTGTTGGCAGCTGTAAACATAATTACAGAATAACACGTAGAGTTAACATTGGATTTCAGTGATCTTTAAGCATTTAAAATGTTAAATTGACTTGTTTTATTACTTTTGTATTTTTTAAAAAATATGAGAATAGGCTGTTTTTTTCTAAATTATAGTCATAATATTGTTTATTTTCTCAGAATAATAGAAATATTTAATTTCTACAAACAAATCTGGTTTTGTTAACATACTCTTCATGTACAAACTACAGCTATATTCAATTTAATCGTTAACACTATATATATATATATATATATATATATATATATATATAGTTTTGTTTTTTCAAATTAAACAACATTTTCAGTTAGTTTTTTATGTTGCACTTTAAAAACTGTTGGTATTAATATAATGGGAATTTGTTAGGTTGCCTTTTTTGTTATCAAAACCCTGTTACATTTTTGTAATTCTCAATATTTATATTAACAGTTACTTTGAATAGTTGTCATAGAGGTTACAGTTTTAAAAATGTAAAATGTCAGTCGTCCATTGGCATGTCAATAGTATATTTATGTCTTATATAAATGTCCTACTTTCCAGAAATATCTGTCTACTTTTTCTTGTTTATCCGGTGGAATTCTCTTAAATGAAGTGACGCATGATTGTGCAGTAACAGTATAATGTATACATTCTGTGGCTCGTCTCCACTAACATGGCTACATATGTACTTGAGCACCATTATAAATATAGTAAAAGCAATAAAAAAGGAACAGGTGGTCTGTGCTGCTTCGGCATCAGCTGTAAAAATACAAAAAAAATGCTTAGGAAATGTCGGGGAAAGTTAAGTCTGTAATTATGCTGGTTAGAGGATGGTGTGACTAATAACACCATCATCAAGGCTATTGAGAAGGCAGGACTGGTAGATCTGTTTGGCTAATTACTGTCTTTTGTAAGCAAACTAAAGCCTCATAATTAGCCTCAACTGAAAGAACTTAAAGCCTGGTAATTAACGCTCTCCTTAGACTCAAAGGGAAATAAAGGATAATTAATGTTTTATGAGAGTTAGTAGTGTTTGCATTATTTTTTCCTTATTACTGATTCAATACTGTTAATGACACTTATTTAGGTTCCATGTAGTATCTGTTGGTTATCACAGGAGTGTAGCTTTATGGCCAAGAAGGGCACACGAAGCCTTCAATTAGCTCAGTCCTTTTTCTATTTGCTTTCCCACTTTGTTTAAGCTCCCAGCCAACTCAGCTGAACCAGGTGCAGCGGTGCAGGCGGAGACATAAAACAAAGCTGCAGTTCATGTGTAAAAGGCCATGAACTGGGCCGCCTTCATGTCAAACCAGAACTTATATCTAATTAGTGGTGCGCAAAAATGGTGGTAATGGTGGAGGTAATCACATAGTGTATGACCCAAGACAACACAAACACACACAAAAACATTACAAAAAGATCAAATAACGTGTAAAAGGTGAATGGTTGTAGAGTTGAAGGGGTTTGGTGTGTGTGTGTGTGGGGGGCGGGGGGTATCCTGGACATGCAGGGACATGCAGTGGGAGAGGACACTGATGGTCACCTTATCTGTTTTAAGATCTAAGTGGAGCTTTTAAATCTAAGTGGTGTTTGTGTGAACGCAAACCTCTGTTGAGATTCGCCTTTAGATTACCCTCAAACATGGTTAACCACCTTAAATGACAAATTTAGGTACGATGTACTCTAGTTTTAAAGTTTTAAAGGTACATTTATTTTCCTAAAACAATGAACATTCAGATTTAATAGACTGTAAAAAAAAAAAAAAAATTGGGTGTAAACCCTTTTTCAAGTCAGTTAAAATTGTATTTGTAAAAGTAATGACTTTTCCCTCCCTCTCTTTTATCTACGTGAGCTACGAGGAGCAGCCGGAGTGGACACTTTTAAGAGGCATGTTAAGACAAACCTTTATTTTGTTGCTTTTTTATGGGTATTCCTTGATTTTATTGGGTATTTCAGAATTTATGCTCTGGCACCGTGTACTCTTTTGCATGTCTAATGTCTGTTAATCAGTAAAGCATTTTGTATTTTTATTTTTTTTTATTTTTGTGTATATGTGGCTGTCTTTTATCCTTTTAATCTGTAAATCACTTTGTGAGGTTTCTCTGTTATACAGTAGGTGTTATACAAATAACCTTTCCCCCCCTTATCACTATAGCCATTCCAAAATTCTTCTGATAATTGTACCATTGTTCTAATGCAGGGATGTCAAACACATTTTACTTCAGGGGCCACATTCAGTGTAAAATGCTATAAAGTGGACTGGACCAGTAAAATAATAGAATTAATGGGATAAAAACATATAAATAATTATTTTTTGAGCAAAAATAGTAAAATTCCATCATGAAAATGTTTACATTTACGAACTCTACTTGAACATAACACGAACAAATATTAACAAAATAAGTGCAATATTAACAATATTCCACTTTAGCTTCTCATTTATATAAATGTGCATCACAACTTTAAAGATAACAGTGGATTTACAAATGCACACATTTAGTAACATTCACAATATTGGTAAAATTCCACATACATTTCAGGTTATTCACATTTATTTGAATCAGGCTACTCTTTTATTTATTTATTTGTTTATTTATTCATTTAATTTTTCTTAACACTAAAACAAAGAACAACATTTGCGGGGTGGGGGGGTGGGGGGTCATAACTGTTTATGATGATTATGGTCTGATCTATTTTAGATTGAACTGATGTCAAATCATTTTAACTTCCTGACTTATTAATATCTTTTGTGGAATTTTTGCATTTCACAAATTCATCCCAGGGGCCAGATTGGACCCATTAGCAGGTCGATTTTGGCCTGTTTGACACTTCTGTCCTAATGGCCCCTTGAGTTCAGAAACACTCTGAGATGCACCCATACTCTGAGATGCATCCCATATGGGCAGCTGCTCAATGGTCTTAGCAGCTTTTAAACAATACCTGCCACTACAGGTAAAATCACTTCATTAAAAAAAAAAATTATTATATTATATTATTATTATTACATGCACTGATGCTTGTGCAGAAGTGGGCTGAGAGCACTGACACACAGACACATACAGTCTGACAAACGTACTCAGTATATTCTCATGGGTCTTATACTAGGCTTAAATGCTCCATGTATCTACAGCGTGTCTGTACAAGTTTGTTTATGTATCTCCAAACACTGGCATAGGATCTCAATCGCAGACATGAGGTGTGGTTGTGTATAATGGGAGTAGCACTCAGCATGTGTGGTCAGTCAGGCACAGCTGAAGTGAGGCTCTTGTAATTGTGTAACAAGTGTGTCTCAGTTGGAGGTCAGAAGTGGACCCTCCGTTTCACACCAGGAGTCTTCGTGTCGACCTGTTGGTCAGCAGCTACATTCCGAGACTCAGAGTTAGTGTTGGTCTGTCAAGTCTGGACCCATCGCTGTCTTCTTATCTTTTCACCTTTTTCCACTTTTTCCAAAAACATGCAGTCCCTTAATAAATCAGTCAGAGCTGTAAGAAAGAAAGGTACAACGCAGTTTGGAAATGTTAACCCTTTAAATCCTAAACTTAAAATGCTCTGTTGGACTTTTTCTTTTTCTTATTTTGAGAAACTAAAAGGTTTGAAAACGTGTTGTGATTGACTATTTTCACCTTTTTCTACAACACTTTTTTCCCCAGATCTTTCAACACCTAGCATTCATTTACAATTGACTGCGTCTTATAATACTGCTAAAATAATTTCTTCTCCAGTTTCGAGTACAGGTGTGAATACAATGACCAATGACCATAATGAATAAAAACAATTTGAGAAGTTTCTGAAACTGTTGGAATTTTTCCAGGTGCACAAACAGTGAAAGGTTTACAGCTATCCAAACTGCATATGTGCAAGGGGTGTCATCAGGTTTGAAAGAGTTACCAGAAAATGGAGAAAAAAAAAAAAAATAATACTAGAAAATCACCCTGAGAGCATAAACCTCCGCCAAGGCAGACCTCCCCCCTTCGAATGAAGAAAGGTCCGTCAAGGAGGTTATGTTTTATGTTTGTCAGTTAGTTAGTTAGTTAGTTAGTTAGTTAGCAAGATAACTCAAAATGTTATGAATGGATCTTGATGAAATTTACAGAGCAGGTTGATAATGGGGAGATCTGGAAATGATTAGATTTTCGTGGTCATTCGGTGGTCAAACACTTATGGATAAAATTTCAGGATGTGTTGGGAGTGTGACAAAGAACAAATGATTACATTTTGGTGATGATCCAGAAGAGATCCTGGATTCTGGATCACTTTCAAATTTTACACTGTGGTAAATTGAGAATAATTTTCAAAGTGATCCAGAATCCAGGATCTCTTCCAGATCACCACCAAAACTTAATAATTTGTTCAAAACTCATCCTGAAAATGGAATCAAAATCTGTCGCTAAGTTTTTGAGTTATCTTGACCCCTCTTCCCCCTGGATCACCACCAAAATCTAATAATTTCCAGATCTCCCCATTATCAACCTACTATGTAAATTTCATCAAGATCCGTCCATAACTTTTTGAGTTATCTTGCTAACTAATGGACAGACAAACAAACTCTAGCAAAAACATAACCTCCTTGGTAGAGGTAATAAATATTGTACTTCATGAATGTGCTAAATTAAAGTATTGTAGTAGATGTTACAATATGTAAATACGTTTAACTAAGTGTACATTTGTTGAATTATTGTGAGAAGGAATTAAGAAAGTGTTGTATTCTTCTTTCCCATTTTACGTTTCAGTTTCCTGGTACTTTTTTTGTTCTGTAAGCAAACTTACTATTGTTTTTTCTTTACTCTGCATATACTCTTCATTTAAAAAGGATTGCTTAATTTAATAAATGTGACCCCCACGACCCTAGTGAGGATAAAGCAGGTTCAGATGACGAGTGAGTAAGTAATTTAATAAATGTTGATAATTCAAAGAGTAGACCAAATAACCTTTTAGTTTATATACTGTACTGGCTGTTATTTCACAACCAAAAAAACCCCCCCAAAAACAATGTGACCCCAATGATCTGATCACAAAGACCTTTATCTCTGAAATAATTAACGCTCGTTTCGTCTGACAGATAAATGGGCTGATACTGTAAATGCACTAAACAGAACTATTTGACCTATTGAGGCATTTTAACAAGAAAACCCTGCTCAATAAAGCTTTTCAAATAAAATGTGCCTGACCAAATGCCAAAACCTATGAAAAGAAACCTTTTTATTTCATTCCGTCCTTTTCCCTGATGTATCTTAATAAGCAACACATAAATTGTCAGTCTGTGTAAAACAAATAATTTACAACCGTTACTGTGCCAGTGACCTCAGACTGCAGGTCAGCCTGGGTTATTCTTTGGGTTTACTGGGAATTTCTATTAGAAAAGCAATAACATGCAAGTGACCAGGTCAGAAACTCCCTGCAGCCATTCAGAGTGGATACTGTGGCAATAAATACTTGGTTTTACTAGTGGATAAAGATCTCACAAACATCCTTGTCAATCAAGATTCACAAGGAAACAACTTTAACACATCTTTAGATATTATTGGACATCTTCAAATATCAAATTCTAAGCTTTGTGAACTCTCCATAACATATCTTAAAAAATTATGAATTTGAGCATTAGCAATACAAGATCACGCCAATTTACAATGTTTACTCAAAACATAAACAAAACACAAAGCTGATGTGAGGTAATAGAACTTCTTGAGCTAGCAGCTAGAGACTGGGACAGCAAGTTGTCACCATGACAACCCAAAAGTAATGATTTGGGTTATCCAGACCTACGGCAAAAGGAGTTTGTGCAGAACTGACGCAGGCTGGTGGACATAACTATGGGTTTTTTTACACCATATTTAGGGGGGGGGGGCACTTGGGATGGGAACAGGGAGGGGGGAATATAAGAAAAGATACCTTGATGTTAGCACCGATATTGTGACATGCATCTTTCCATCCTGAAAATAGAAAAAAAAAACTATAACAAAAAAAAAACCTAAAACAAATCTTGACCGATCACTGAGCCTCATTAACCGGTTGAAGTCAGTCACCGAGAAAATAAAACACTTCCTTTGTCGGCTCAATTGTTTGGGCAAGGGGCTCGAGACAGAGAGGGATGGTAAAAAAAATAGGTGAACGAGGACACCATATTTAGCAGCAGAGTTTACTGTAACATTGAATGTTTTCTCTATGTGTGATGGTTTAAATCACATGGTTCGTGGTGACTGACTTCAACCGGTTAATGAGGCTCAGTGATTGGTCAAGATTTTTTAAATAAATTTTGCCACCCCTAGTCCTTATGCTAGCATCTGGAGAAAGTCCTCTGTATTCATTTGTCAAAATGGCAGGGTTGTCTCTCCATACTCTCCAGGGAGATTCAGAAGTGGGTACAGTGAACCTTCACTATAACGTGGTTCATCTTTCGCGGCTTCGCTGTTTGTCGTAGATTTATTTTTTACAGTGTTTAGAATCCTGATTGGCTACTGGAATTTAGTCTGGAAGTGAAAAAAATTGTGACCCGCTCACTTCAGATCATCACTGATACCGTACACACACAGCTCTGCTGACTGATGACGACCTGGTAAAGATGACAAAGCTACCAAGAAGGGGAAGAAGAAGACACAAGTGTTGATAAAGATTAGGAAGATAGACTAACACTTGGTCGCTTGGCAACCATGGTGCGAATGGCCACTGAACTTCAGCGAGTGGCACAAGAATGGTACCCGTTGATGTGTTGCTCGTTAATGTTTTCAAATATAATCAAAGGTGGCATGTCTGTTTACAAGAATCCTCTTACCCAGAAGAAAAAAAAAAGAGTGCCAACAACTACTCATAACTATGTTCTTCTCGGGGAAAAAGACGCCTGCACCACAGCCTTCAGCAGAAAAAGACGCGACAGCAGAGTCAGGATGAAGACTCATAGTCAAAGGGACTGTGAAATACACCTGAGTCGCAATGTGTCTAACCTTGTTTTCATTATTAAAAATATTATTTTACAGTATTATGTTAAAAGGATAAAAAACTGTCATACCTATTTGCAAGAAAGTTTTTTTTTTTTATTTCTTATACAAATGCTTTACATTTGTATTGTATAAAAGGAATTCGCCTATTACAGGTCCTTTTTAGAACGTGACCCCTGTGATAAATGAGGGTTCACTGTATACCCAATGACCCTCATAAAACAATGAATATTCTCTTAGTTCAAAAAAGCATCAGATTTCACTTTTCTTCTTATTAAACTTATGAGTAACAAAAGCCTTTAACTCAGAGAAGATGAATCAGTCTCTACTTTCTCAACCCTCTACATGTGCAGCTCTGGAGAAGGATCACAGAGCTTGTTGCATTGAGTGTTATGCGATCATTCTGAGTTCGGGAGAGGAATGCACTTCCTTGGAGACTCCAGACTCCAAGTCCACAGACAGAGTAAGGCCGGGAAGTAAAGTGGTATCCCAACCAGACAGGTGTGTATGTGAGAGGGAAGGCTCCAGGGGGATCCCCTTTCAAAGCCCTTCGTCACCCCACTCCCAGCTCTACAGAAATCCAACCCAATCTCAGATAGCCCCATAACCCCCAGACTTCCACTGGCTGTTCTTAGGAGGGCACCTCCCCAGAGAACGCACCGATACCGACAAAGAAAAAGTCGACATTAAAGAGCTATGGTGGTTAAATAAATCCTCATTCATCAGTTTGTCTCAACGGCGTTAATGTTTTTCGCTAAACAGTGTACGCTGTTCGCTGTACGCAGACGGACACCCTGACTTCCGAACAGTGTTTTGGGATCTTACATGTCACCCGTGTCAACAGTGACCAGGAGATTTACTGGTTAATGGAGCCACAGCCGGGGCCCCCCGCTACTCGAAGAAGCCAAGGACCTTCCACCCACCCCTCCCCCTCCCCTTCAGCCAACTCTGTTCACACTCTTCGTCCCCGTCCTCATCCCCCCTCCTTCAGGGTGTTAATAATATTCTTTTTCTTTTCCAAGTTTACCTTTTAACCTCGTTTTTCACCTGTTCTCCCTCCTCGGCTTCAACTTACTTTCTTCTCCCACACACCTCGTTCTCATATGACCTTTTTTTGATGGTGTTCTGTCTCTGTTTCTCTTTTTGTCCTAATTCTTAAGTGTTGATTTATGGTGGTAGGAGGCCTGCAGGGTGGGGAGTTATGATGTATGGCTGCAGTGGTTATTCTTATCTGCTCTCATATGGCAAAGCTGTCACTTCAGTCCAGTCAAGTTGTCATTGAGTTACTCTCCGTCCTTTTCTTTTTTGTTCTTTTCTTGTTAGCTTCCTTCAGAACTTTCAATACAATTTACACCAGGATTAATATTAGGATGAGATGAAACTCCAAAAATACATCTACTTCATGTTCAGTAACTTACTTTTCTTGGTCTGACTTGTAAGGCAAAGTTGTTGTTTTTTTAAATAAAGGTTTATTGAAGATATAGTTAGAAAACTGTAATAGTTTTAAACAAATACCAAGGTGTAAAAAATAAAAATCATCCAAACAAATAAACAACATAATGCAAAGGCTTACAAACACAGAAAAAAACATTAAAAGACATAAAGAAAAGAAAATACATCAAGAGTTGTTTACCCTAAGAATTGTCAGTTTATTTTGGAAAAATTCTGGTGAGTGGATTTATTTTTCTAATTCAAATCATAAAGATTATAAAGTTTGGGAGTGTTTTGACATATTTACTTTTGTGTATCTGGATTTATTAGACAATCACATTCAATAAAAGACATGACAAACTGAATGTGAATCTGAAACTGAAGCACTGTAGTGCTGTTCATCTGTTCATTGCGGTTTGTTTCCGATGCTGCATCTCTTTCATAATTCATAGTTTGAGTTATTGTTTGTTCAGTATTAATTGTAATTAATACAAGCTGGACTAACTGTACATATCCTGACCAAGGAAATTTAAATTCTCACTTTGTGAAATAATCTACACCTTGCTTTTCAGCATTGACATTTAACATTTAACACAGTAAAGCAAACTATTACATAATCAAAATGAATTAATTGCAGCAAAAAAAAAAAAGTCTCTGTTTTGAATGACTGGGGTCGCCAGAAATGTGCGATGTTAAAATGGGGTCACGAGTCAAAAAATAAATACAAAATTGGGAAATACTCAAATTAAATAATCAGATTAACTATAAATTCAATATATTACATGTCATCTCCAAAGCATATTGAGATATTAAAACTAATTTTTCTTATATTTAGATACATCATGATTTCCAATTTTAGACGAACATTTGGAAGTTCCACATTTGTTATTATATTATTATATTTCTTCACTGTGGCACATGGATCTGTGTCATCATGTGACAAGAAAGTGAAGAGGATGTGAACCTGTCAAAATAAGATTTGCAACATCCTGCAAAGATTGGTTGTCCTGAAATCATGATCTAGCCTCTGTAATGTGTCGATTTACAGCACATGCTGCCGCTGTCCGGAAGGAATGATAAGTTATTTATACATGTAATCATGCAGCATTCCGGACACAAATATTTTGGAGTGCACAGAGGAAGCGAAACTGAGCATGCATGGTTAGATAAAAAAAAAATAAAAATGTTATTCCTCTGTCACAGATTGAAACCAAAGGTGAAAAGTTTGAGAATTTTAAATATTTATTCACATCAACTTTTGACACCTTCGTCGTAAAAATCAGGCTTTAAATAATTCCTTGATATTCAAATGCCAATCATAGCTAACAGGAAGCTCTCAGTATTTATATCAACAGGATGATTAATGGGGAAATGCAATAATGGTGATGCTTGTCACTTGATGAGGATATTCTTAGAAGGTTTCACTGACTTGCATCATGCTGTAAAACGTCAAAGCCCTTTCTCCCCAATGATATCTCATGCCTGACCCACTATCCAGCTGCATCTATGTATGGAGCAGCGTGGCTGTGTAAATGTGAGCCCATGAAAAATGTGCTGAGGATGTTAGTTGGTCCAGGGAAAAACTAAAGCTGTTAAATCCTTCATATGCTTTAACAGTGCTTTGCTAGCCGAGTGTAAACGATAGGTTGTATTTCAACATGATAGTTAATATGTCGAGTCATCGTCATGTTGGTATCAGTGATATTTAAGTAAATATTGAACACAAATACTGTATCCACATGAGCCACTGATGTTATTTGCCGCCCTTGGTGACATCCAGCAGGTTTTAAGCACTGCACCAAGCTCCTAACCTGTAAAAACCCCAACAATCAAAACCATTTAATGATAAAAAAAACTTTAACACCTGCTGATCCAATAATTATTTTAGTTCATGTAAAAAAAAAGAGGTGTCAAAAGTACACAATTCTGCACTTAAGTAGAAGTACAGCTACTTGTGGGAATAAAGTACGATGGTAAAAGTAGAAGAAGTGATTCAAAATTTTTACATAAGTAAAGGTTAAACACGTACAACTTAACTAAAGCAAAAAGTAAAACTGCATTGGACTGCTGTGGATTAAGTGATACTTGATACTTATTTAACCAGAAAAAAAAAATCAGAAAAGTCTCCAAAGTATCTAAATAAAACCCTTAAAATGAGTTACTGTGTCAAAAATGTGACAGACTGGGTCATGGTACTCAGTTTTGTGGGTATGGGCAGGAAATTATGGAAAAATGGGGGGGTCACAACTGAGATTACAAAAAAAAAACAATATTAAGAGATTTTAAAAATGCCTAATTATAAGTCTAAACTATGAGCTAAAAAGTCTAAATTGGGATTTTTTTTTTATTATTTTTTCCCCAAAAAGTGATCTTGGCAAGATTTCTTCAAACAAGATTTTCTAGATTTATTGTAATGTAAAAATAAGCTCTTTATTTCTCCCTGAAAACATACTCTTTAGGTCATTATGTCTTTATTAACCCTTTAAACTTCCAAGGACCCACATATAGTCGCTCAAAATGTTAAGAAAACCACCCAAACCTGTCCCAAATGTCACATGACCTTATGTAGTTTAACAACAGAGATTCACACACAATGGAAGATGAAAGCCACTTTCAGATAAAATATCCACAGTAGGTACAATCACTCATTTGTTCAAAATACAAATGGCAAACAACAGATCTGAACCTTTATGTCTCATAATTATCCACAGAGGAACCATATTCCAACAAACACAGTCATAGTCTAACAGAAACATCCAAAACAAACAACAAAAAAATTGTCCATATGTATTCCAAAACACCATGCATCAATAAATATGCACAAATATTTTATCTATTGCATCATTTAACAGGACCTGCCTCCGATATCCCAGTTTTCATCTTAATATTTTCATTTATAATATATGCAAACACCAATTGCATGTTATAAAAATGGTTCACGAACAGCATGGAATTTACTTTATTAAGAAATTTAGGAGAAACTGAGTGGATGTTTAAAGGGTTAAGTGTGATGAAATTTTGAGAAGAAACCAGAGAAATACACTTGTTTGCAGTGCACTGGGTCTTTATAGGTTAAAGAGGAAAACACCACCACACTTCTTTAATAGTCCCTCCATGCCTCTGTCAGTCATTGACATTAATCACGTCACAGCAGGGACATGTAGAAGTACGCAAAGCCAATAAAACTTTTCATCCCAGCAGAAATTATGATGATTGCTAGTTTGGAAAGCTAATGGAAATGTGAGCTCCACCAGGCTGCTACTGTGTGTGTTAGGTTTGATAGGCAGACCAATATAGAATATGTGTCATAAAAATTTTAGAATCACCACCATTAATCATGCAACAGCCGCTATATTTGCAGCTTTTTCTCGCTCTCTATCTGAACAGAGTTAAATCATGCGTCTCTGAACCCCTTGCCCGAGTATTTTTTTAAATTATTTCTCGATATGTGCAGACCCATGCCAGCTCCAGCCGTCAGTGTCTGACAGCATGTACAAAAGGAGTCAGAGAAAGGGAGATTCCCTTCTCTTACAATGTGGAGGCATGCCATGGCGGTAGATTTGGGCCACCCAGACTGCGGCCTGCTGTCCCTCTCAGTTGTTCATCCCCTCGGTGAACAAAGCCAACACAGGGAAGAAGGGGAACATGGATGGGTGGAGGGGGGGTGGGGGTGCGGAGTACAGCTGTCACTCTGCTCCACAAAACATGGGAGATTGGCGGGAAGGAAGGTTTTGTGGGACGTAGGGAGACACTGACAAAGACGGAGATCACTGCTTTGATCTGCGTGAACGGGACCAGAAAACAAGTCTGGTTCTGTACCTTTGTTACTTGTGAGAAGATTGAGGAAGCTTATGTTAAGTTTGTTATGTTAATCGTGCAATATCGTCACATTCCTGCATAAAAATATCTGCAAATCGCATGGGACATGTTATATATTTTATTGACTTATCTTTTATATTATTTGAAAGGTTCCAACCCAGAAAAGTATGTATTTAATTCAGTCATATTTAACAGCATCCTATCTTCTGTATAAGAAAATGGTCAACAGCAACTGTACTTCAAGACAGAGTTCATGGAGATCTATATATATATATATATATATATATATATACACACACACACACATATTCTAATATTAATCCAGGTTAATACAATGTGAAACTAGTGATTAATATCAGTCAATCACCTAATGTGTAAGGTAATGTAAAAAGTAGTGCTGTCAACAAAAAAAACCCCTAACCCTTCTGATTTGCCCTACCTCTTATCAATCAAAAACACATGATTGGTGACCTTGAGCATTGACTTTTATTCACCAAAATTGAATGGGATCTATTGTGAACCATCTTGCACGTTTCCTGAAAAATTCATGGAAATTGTTCTGGTAGTTTTTACATAAAGCTGCTGACAAACGGACAAAAAAAACCCCCAAACAAAACAATACCTTCACCTCCTCTTTAGGGAACAGGGAAATAACTATGTGTGTCCTAAAATAAATTACATATACTGTATGAATTATTAAAAGAAAAACTGCACAGTACACCACTCTGATTGGTATTCTACAAAGTTAATATTTCTAATTTAATTAATCATGATGATGAATTAATCTGTATTAATCGACTCATCTTGTTAAAAATTAATTATCCTTAAGTCGACTCATTTGAAATGCAAAGTCAACCTTATGTTAGCTAATATTACTTAGTTATTTTATTAGGATATCACAACATGAATACAAAACTGTAAACATAATGTGAATAAACCTTTAATGTGTTACCTTATCTATAAATACATTACATCAGACCGCAACAACAATGAAGATAAATTCCAATGATCCCAAATGCATTTCACTAAATCATCAAACTACTACTAAATTTTGCGATTCTTACTGAAAGATGCTCCACTATGTGTTTTTGTAATGAAATTCACCTGTTCTGTGTAGAACAACTAAATAATATTTCATCCAAACGCTAACTAAATATGGATTTTTAAATGATATAAGACAAAAGATGTGTCTTTCAGTAAGAATCACAAAATGTAGTAGCAGTTTGATGATTTAAGGAAATGCATTGGGATTATTGGCATTGTTGATTTTATCTTCATTGTTCTGATCTAGCTGATGTAATGTGTTTATAGATAAGGTAACGCATTAAAAGGTTTATTCACATTATGTTTAGAGTTTTGTATTCATGTTAGGATATCCTAATGAAATAACTGCAAGTAATGTTAGCTAATATTTATTCAACACTTTTACTTAAGTAAAACTACTTTAGTTTTTCCACAGTACGTTTTTCACACAAGCAGCTGTACTTCTACTTAAGTGCAGAATGTGAGTACTTTTGACACCTCTTTTTTTTTTTTTTTACATGTCCAAAAATAATTATTGGATCAGCAGTTTGTTTTTTTTTTTATCATTGTATGGTTTTGATTGTTGGGGTGTTTAAGGGTTAAGGAGCATGGTGAGTTGACACAGAGCAGAAGTTTCCTGAATGAAGCAGAAACACTTTGATACATTTGCACAGACAGAGCATTTTAAATGAAATAATACTTCATCCAAATGCTAACTAAATATGGATTGTTAAATGATATGAGACAAAAGATGCATTATTTCATTTAAATTCCTCTGTGCATACGTATCAGTCAAAGTGTTTCTGCTTCATTCAGGAAACTGCTGCTCTGTCTCACTCCTTAAAATGATGCTGGAACCTCGAGCTGCCTGATGCCAAAACAGAGGCAGCTTTTTGTCTTGGCTGTGTTCATTTGATAATCCTTGATGATAGCCACGGACTAAGCCTCTTCTCGTATCAGCTCCAAATAGGGCTTGCTGCCAGGACACGCTTTCTGCTGCTCAGAAACAATTTGATAATTGTAGTGTGCCAAGGACTCTCTTTTTTTGTCACTCTACATCAGGTTAAAACGAGGAGTTTTCCAGTGTAGATGAGGATTTGATTCCCTCTCATTAAAGTCATTAAAGACATGTGAAGCAGAGCGGACTGATGGAAAGGCTTATCAGTCAGACATTTGTCCAAATACAGTCACACAGCCGCATAGTCTCCTAACAAAATACAATCTAAATTGATCTTTTCATGCATGTTCTGTATCGACACTTGAAGAATGTAGGGAGAGCAAAGACAGACATGATACATGTTTCCTGTATTTTTAGCCGTGACTGTTGGAAACCCGAGCATGGCTGAGGGTAACAGTGCCCACTGGGTGCTGCTGCCCCATTTCTACTGTCATTAAAGGGATAGTTCACTATTTTACACATGAATTTGTGTGGGATCACCATCTTTACTTTGGTGCAGCAAGAGTGACTTACCCCCGACAGTGTCCTGTGAGTCGAGTTTTCATCAAAGTAGTTTCCTGGAGACAACAGAGTAAAACGTTTTTCTTCTCAAAACAATATGTGTTCGAATGAGTGATTTGTTTGCATAATAAAACCATCATGGAACAAAAACTCACACCATGTAATTGCTTGGATCTACTTTCTCTCAATAGCGATCAATGCGTGTTGTCACTGCTAACAGCTGTGCGCCTCAGCAAACTACTTTCATCAGTTGTTCGACAGTGTTTGCGGCTGATGACAACACGCAGTGATCATTGAGAGAAAGTAGCTCCAAAAAATGATGAGGTGTGAGTTTTTCTTCCGTGACAGTTTTGTTATGCAAATAACTCACTCATCCAAACACATACTGTTTCAAGAGACATGTTTTACTTTGTTGACCCCAGGAAACCTTCCGGCACTACTTTTGCTTTGTCCAGAACTGGGCTCACAGGACACTGTCAGGGGTAAGTCATGTGAAAAATAGTGAACTATCCCTTTAAGCAAGACATAGGCTTCAGTATTTGCAGGCATGTGTCTGACTGGCTGCACAGAGTGAGCTGCAGTTAACACATATGCAATTTAATGAAAAATAACAATGACTTATTTTTGAGAAGATTAAAGGAATCAGTCCTACATGTTCAGCATCATAATATACATATATGAGGTGATATATGAGGTATATGAGGTTTTTGTTTACATGTCCCAAAGTAAATGGTGCTTTATCGTTCCATTTCTGATGCACGACTGCTTATTTTCAAAAGGCAGATTTTATGATCCTGAAGGTTTGTTGATTATTTTACTTATATTTAGTCTTTCACTTTATTGTTACTTAAGGTAAATAAGTTTACACTGTTGGAAGCTACAGTTAGGGATATATCCCCTAACACCCCTAATTCCTAACCGAACAGTTATGATGTCACGAGACATACCAAGGTCATGACATTTCATTTGCACTTCATTTGAAGTCAGACACATAGTTCCAGAGATATGAAAAAAAACAGTGTTTAGTGATTTTAAACTTTTGAGCGCCCCTTTGTGGGAGATCTAGAAATTGTAAATTGTCTGTTCTCCATAATATTCATTGATATGAAAAACATGACATTTCTAAACTAAATATCCTTCATGTTAACATAATAACTTGAAAAATATTGGGTTTAAAAACTCCATATTTTTTATATCACTGAATATCATGGAGGGGAAGAATTGATTAGATTTTGGATGATTTACCATTTCTTGATTGCCCACAAGGGGGCGCTCAAAAGTTTAAAATCACTAAGCATTCTTTTGCTCATATCTCTGGAACTATTTGTCTGACCAACTTCAAATCAAGTGCAAATGAAAGGTCATGACCTGTGGATGCCTCACGTTGTCACATCATTAAGGATTGGGTGGCTTTCAGGGACACGTAAGCCCAGTTATTATTGTTGTCATGATGAACAGGGGTGGACAATCCTGTTCCTTGAGAGCCACTGTCCTGCATGTTTTAGATATTTCCTTCTTCCACCACACACGATTTGATATTCAGTTCATCATCGTGCTCTGCAGAAGTTTGATAACGATGTAATGAATTCCAGCTGCAATGGAAGAGGGAAAACATGTAGGATATCAGCCCTCGAAGACAAGGGTTGATAGCACATTATGCCAATCTTTAAATAATGTAGTTTAAAAAATACATGATTTTACCTGTTAAAGAATAACATATTAGTTTGTTTTCATAGGAGGCAGAGTCTTTGTTGCACATATTGAACTCAAGTGATCCGTTTCATAAAAAACACAGCTTTTCACTAAAAAAGTAGCCCTGTAAATATCCACCACAGTGCACCATCTATTTTTATCATCACATTTGACAGATAATTAATGGAAGTATAGATATGTGTCAGAGTTATTAATCCATAAAACCCACTTGTTGCCATCGTTTTGATCTGAACATCTTTTGTGTTGCTGGGCGTCGATTGTCCATGTTGTGACTGTGTGGTTTGGCTTCAGTTTTGACATGTGGGCTGGAGGAAGTGGCCCCCTTCCCATCCGAGATACCCTCACTCAACCCCCCAGTGTTTTCATTCTCCCTGGTCACATAGCAGAAAAACAGCAGCCATTTTCCTCGCAAAAGGCGGAGCTGAGCTCACTGCTGGTGTATTGTGAAGACAAGCAGAGGCGTTTTAGTATTGTTCCCTTTGTCCAGGTCGGATTTAAGCCACAATTTTTACCCCCTGACTGTATCACATACTTGGACTATGATTTAAAAGTTAGCCTGCTGTGTAATAACTGTTAAACCTCCCTTTGTATAAGTGACCCAATGTTGTGCCCTTGGTCCTCCAAGCATCTTTAGCAGCGTTAGGTCAACAGAGTCACTGTCACTGTGAGCAGTCATGCAAGATTAAAGAGCCACAACCCTCCCTAACCTCCCTGATCTAAGAAACCCACTGAGTCTGACCCATTTTACATCTTAAGTCTCCGGAGCTTTCACTGGATGATGAGATATTTCGATGTTTTGCTGTGAAAAAAAAAAAAAAAATTTCAGATTATCTCACAGATCCCGACATCTTAAATATCTACGAAGGAGCCAGCATCAAGTCAGTAACCATGACTGAGCTGACAGCTTTCGTTTGAGGGATTACATGAGTCATGAGATAGTGTGGATTAAGACTTATGGATGTGGATCAGCGGCAGGTGACTGTGGGCTTTGAGATGGTTCATGTTGAGTGCTTTGATGAGATGTGTGCAGGATTTCTTGCAGATAATAAGACCTTTTCACGGCACACATTTGGGCTTATCACAGCAGGAAAAACACAGGTGATCTAATGACATTAATGATGGATCTGTTCCATTCAAGAGTCCCAGAAAGCCATGCCTCTGAGACACAATGTACAAACCCTGAAAAGGATGCATCTCCATGGAATGCAACCATTGTGAATTCAAATTGTTACACCTGCTCATTTCTGCCATAACGAGCTAAAATGTCTGTAGTGGAAAAAGGTCTGTAGAGAGGTAGCGCATGTACAATACTATTGTCCTTTTAACTACTGAAAATATACGGAAAACGAGGCAGTCAAAGACAGCAGACCTCTGCCAAGGCTTGATATAGCGTCATATGACGTTAAAACATGACATGATGGAGCCATAGGTGTCGACCCATCTGATGTCCGAAGCAGAGACGATGTGAATGAAGAAAAAACAGATTCTATCTGGTCTCCTGAGATTTAGCTGTTGACCTTTAGTATGATCTTGACCTTTGACCTTCATTGCTCAAAATCTAATGGGTTCTTCCTTGACCCATTATCTATCATTCCTGAAAGTTTAATCAATATCTGTTCAGAACTTTTTGCGTAATCCTGCTGAAAGACAGAGAAAACAAACAAATAAACAGACCCAAATTTCATACCTCCTTGGTGGAGGTAATAGCCGTTTCATCCAAGACCAAAGCTGTTAAATCCTACATATGTTTTAACAGTGCTTTGCTAACAGAGTGTAAATTATACGTTATACTTCAACATTTCAGGGAAAATAACAATCCAATGGTTGCAAGAAGCATGAGTACAACAATTAATAGCGTGTACATTACTACTGGGGAAGATAAACTGTGTCATAGATTGAATGCAGAATTAAAATAGATGTCCTGTATGACTGCGTTTAAAAAGAGGCTTAAAGAAATGATCTATCTATCTATCTATCTATCTATGACGCCTTTTGGAGGCCACGACAAAAATAATTGTAGGTCTTTAACAAAATAATACTGAAAATCCATGATAAACTGAATTCAAATGTAAAATGGCTGTGAACAAGAGAAAACACAAAATAAGTGTGCTTCTGTTGAGGCCCCATGATGTGAGGTTTTGGGAAGTCCAGGTATTAAGTTATCGTGTTACCCTTCCAAAATTAAAATCCCCACCTGATTCCTTTTTATCCTTGAGCTCTGAGCAGTTTGTATGCCTCAGTGGCTCATAACAGATTGTTTCCTTTTTGTACTGCACCGTGAAAGGAACTTGAATAAAGCACTTTTTCTCTATCTCGCTCTTCAGGTGGAAATAAACTGAAGCCTCAGCCATTCCGGCTCAACTGGGCGTGGATCTCTCTGGAGAGAGAGTATTACTTAGTGGATGAGGACGCCAAATTTCTGGAGGTGACGCTCAAACGCAGAGGCTACCTTGGGGAAACTTCCTTCATCAGTAAGTGTCATGAAACCAACATGCTTTTCACAGTGACGGGTGGTTACATTATTATGTAGAGGGCACAGTATGTAAGGCAGTTTTCAAATGTGCTAGAAAGTGTGGGGAAAAAAAGCACTGTATGCGTTTTCAGTAATACATTTTTTATATGTAAATTTCACCTGTTAGTTATTTATTCCTGAAAGTAGAACAATAAAAATGCTAACACTTTTTTGAGCAAAAACAGCAAACAAATATTAACCAAATTATGAGGTGATGAAATGACATCACATTTTTCTGGGAAACCCTGTATATAATGGACATACATCATTTCGTCTTGTTTAAGGTTCATTTATTAGTCTCCTTATGGAGAAATTTGGTTTAGAGTATAGAGAATTTCATTTTACAAGCTGAAAAAGTGTGGTCATCCCTGGCTTAGAGGATCTTATGACATCACATTTCTAAGGAAGGTCTCCATTCTTTTCGGGATGCGATGTTTACTCCTGGGGACAGTGCTTGGGGGCAAATTTTTGCACCACATCTCTTATATTGGAAGGGCTCCACCACACAAACACCATTTATAAGAAGAGTATATATCGTTAAAGTGGAAAATGGCTGGTTACTTATTTATTTTTACTACATTTTAACCTTATTTATACTATATTTATTCACTGGCTCTTAATACCTGTGACGTACCTACATATTATAGTATGGATTTAGGGTTGTCTCATGCTTTAGGATTCCATGTTATAGTATTATTAGTGTTATTTATTGTTGTCATGCGTCATCTTTTTGTTTTGTACTGTCTTTTGTATAATGTTGCAGTCCCTTTGCACTATTGCCCACAATGAATTTTCCCTCAGGGACAGTTAAGTATCTTTATTGTTTTAAAAGGAGAGCCTCAGGTGCAGATTTTTGCACCCAAACTTGAACTTGACTGCTCACTAAATGACCAGAAACATTTTTACAGGGTTCATACACACTTTAACAAATACTTTTCCATAGCCACGTACTCCTAAAAATGCAAGTTGACTTTAAACAAAAAGAATAATAAAAAGTTAAAGTGTTGTGTTAAAGTTAACCCTCAGAGGTTTAACAATAAAATGAATGACGATGTGTGGTTCAATGTTAAATTAACATTTATGTACACGTCCCAGTGAAGACAGACTTTGCTAAATCCACACTTTCCTTGCATTTCAATTTCATTTCAGCTAGATTTTAGTCCATACCCATTTCATCACATGCAGCATGCTGCATCCCAAAAAGTGAGTGAACAGGAAATTAACTTCCAGTTCACCGAATAGAACATTAAGGTTAAGACGATGTGAAATAAAGTTTTTATTCAGTCATTCAAACAAATTTTTTTTATTATTAATCACACATTATTGTGCTGTGTAAAAAAAAATTCCATGACTTTTCCAAAACTTTCTGAGTCTTTTTACTTTTCCAGGCTTTTTTCAATATTTATGAACCCTGTTTTTAACCTACACTTAATTGTTTACAGTATTATTTACAGTCACATGTAACTTAAAAGAATTGATGGCTGTGTAAAATTATGTTATGTGATTCCTATCGTGAGACAAGATGAAGGAATAGCACCCTAGCTCCCTCTGTTGATGAGCCGCCATTGGCTTTTCATTCCGTTTGGGATTGGGTGACTGGATTCAATAATACATTTCTATTTTGAAGGTGTTATGTGTACACTTTATACTGAGAATATCACTGAGTAGTCCTTTGCACTCTTTACTATGCCACTAAACAGCATGCCCCTATTACAATGGCATCTAAAAGAATTTACTGTCCGTTTAATTACTCCCTTCTTCTGTGTCCTCTTATCACCATGACATTTGAAAGGCCGCACTTGCCATAAAGCATCAACATAACTCACTCATTTAACGCCTGTGCAGATTCCTGTAAGGATGCAGGACGTTTCCAGTTTACTCCTGAAATTACACCGACAGCAACAGCGTGGTCACATCCTAAATGCTGCGGAGCCTTTGTACTTCTGTTTGACCGGTACTCCATTTTCTGTCCCTGTGGGGGAAAAAAAAAAGATCTAAAAGTACACATAACATTTTCACAAGGAAAATGTCATCCTGCTGCTCTTCTTGGCATCACGTACAATAAATTAAACCTGTATTATCATCACTACATTTCTCTGTTTTAATAGAAGCACGAGGCCTGGACATCCTGCAAACTCATGTGAAAATATGTTGATATATTGTGCATTTATTATGGTTTTCTGTGAGAAATTTCCATGACTTTTATTTTGTTTTTCAGTTTTATTTTCTATTTCGGTTACATTTTACATGTGTACAAGTATTTTTCTATTCATTTATTGTACTTAACTTATGTAATAGTTGACTTTGATTTATTTTTTGTCATATTTATGAGAAATATTTTACTCGTAGAAACACAAAGCCATTTTATTCCTGTGTATCAGGAACAAGTAAGGCTGGAATAATAAATAGTAAGGTGATTTTTTTTTTTTTTGTAGTTTTGTTTCATGTTATTTCATAGTGGTTCATTGCATAGTGCAGTTTCTTCCTGATTTAATTTTTTATTTCTGCTTTTATTCTCTTCCAGCTAAATCTAAAAGAATATGCTATTTACTATTATAATTATTTAACAGCTTATTTAGTCAGAGTCAGTTCATTACCGATGATTACACCATTGGTTTTCTTTATACACTGTATGTAAATCTTGATTTGATTTGGCTACATGATAGATTATAAGTACTCTGATACCAATTAAAATAAATAAATAAACAGGAGTAAACATGTACATGCTGCTCCCACAGGTATCGCCACCAAGGATGGTACAGCTGAAAAAGACAAAGACTTCCGTGGCAAAGCCCAGAAACAGGTTCAGTTCAACCCTGGCCAGACCACAGCTACCTGGAAGGTTAAAATCTTCACTGACCAAGACTTTGAGACGTCTGAGACCTTTGAGATCCAGTTGTCAGACCCAGTCATGGCTGTGTTGGAGTTTCCTGACACCGCCACAGTGGAGATTATAGACCCTGGAGATGGTAAGGCCATGATATATCACCCATTAAAATAAAATTAGAGCTGCAGCTATTGATTATTTTTGTAATTGATAGCCATTTAATGATTTGATTAAAAAAAATTATGTGAACAAGAGAAGAAAAAAAATGTCTGAAAATGATATGTATCCAGTTGTGCTCATACTTTCACATTGTTACTCATTCTCTTGGTTTTCTTCCTAAACAGAGTCGACTGTGTTTATTCCTCAAGCTGAATACAAGATTGAGGAGGATGTGGGGGAGTTACTGGTGCCGGTCCGTCGATCAGGAGATGCCAGTCAGGAGCTCATGGTTGTTTGTTACACTCACCAAGGTATGACTGACGGAAATGTATGCACATTCCAATGCTAAACCCTCAGAACTCCCTGGACGCACCTTCACATTCAAATCACAACTGATTGAAGATGATACATCAGCAGATGGAGCCTCGCTGAGTCTTCATTTTAACTTGTGCTTAAAATGCAGATGTTTAAGTAATACTGTGAAGTCAACTGTGTTGAAAGGCCAAATAAAAGCAGACTTATAATACACAACAAAAACACCAGATTTCAGTAATATAGACAGTAAAACGTTCTTCTAAGGCACAGGTGTCGAACTCTAGTCCTCGAGGGCCGGTGTTGTGTTGTTTTAGATATTTCCCTCTTCCACATGAATATATATATATATATATATATATATATATATATATATATATATATATATATATATATATATATGCATGCAACAAAATGAACAAAAATGAATAATAAACTAACAAAATAATTAGTAACATGAACAAAGTAAGGCACAAATGGAACTAAATTAAAGAAAAAATAATAAAATAAAAACCAAAAGGCAGAAAAATAAATAAAATTAACAAAAACTAATAAATAATGGTGTGTTCATACAGCATGTCAAGTGAAAAACAAAATAACTGTAAAGTTAAACAGGGGCGGTTGTAGTTGCCACCAAACAGAGCAAGGTGAACAGTTTTTGAATTAGAAATATAAAGGTCAAACAAAAAACATTCTATAAATGGATAAAACACTGAAACTCCTTAGGACTACAGAATTCATTTTGGATTCAATATTAACAGAAACATGTCTGATGGTGATATTTATTTAAATTATAATCATATCTTAAGTATGTGTGTGGCATATGCACTCTGGTATTAATATCCTTAACTGACAAAGTTTCATCTCATATATATATCCTCTTCTATATTCTATAATCTTCCTTCAGCCACAGCCACCGGTACCATACCCAGCACTGTTCTGTCCTACTCTGACTACATCACCCGACCTGAGGATCACACCAGCGTTCTGCGTTTTGACAAAGACGAACGAGAGAAACAGTGTCGCATCATAATCATCGATGACTCCCTGTATGAGGAGGAGGAGAGCTTCAATGTGAGCCTCAGTATGGCCATGGGTGGTCAGGTGGGTGCCAACTACCCCTCTGCTAAAGTCATCATCCTGGCAGACAGCGATGACGGTGAGTAGAAAAACACTAAGTTAATACTCAGAACTCACACACACAAAAGAGAAAAAGACTTAACACAGTTTAACATTTTCATTTGTGTGTATATATTAGTTATATTTGTTTTTTTTTATTTCAGTTAAGTTTTAGAACAAGTGTGGATTAAGAAGAAAGAAATAACATACTTTAGTTTTCAGTTCTCTTTTAAAGAAAAGCTGATGATGGTAGAAGACATGACATGAAATATGAGTCACAAAAACAGAAATGATTAACACATAAAGATGAAGTACTAATTTTGTGGCAGTTCCAAAATTAATTTTGCCCTCTAATCTCACTTAAGTGATTCATCACCCACCCTCCATAATATTGATGACACTGATTTTTCCACTTTTGTTTTCAGTCATTTTCTATTCATTCATTCATCAGAAGCTTTAAAAATATAATTTTCTACTTATAGGGAAGTTCCTGATATTTATGTTATGTGTCTTTTGAGCCACGGTAACATCTAAGTTGGATTAATCACACTGAGAGATGAGGTTAATATGCACAGATAATCCATCAAAGGTTCAGACTACACCAAAACCACAGTCGCCAAAGCTCAAGCCCTGGGTAGTGTACCTGCATTATTGGCTTTGCAGAGTTTTTCAAGTCTGCTCCATCTCCGTGCCTGAATCTGTCTACTCTGTTTACATACGGTGCTGCATTTATCCACTATGTCATTCTGTCTGTCTGAGGGTTAGAAACAGGATGACAATAGACAGGTGTCTGGGTGGTGGGGGTGGCCTCGGTGGATGTTACACTCTGGGGTCTGTGCTTGACAGATAAAAGGGCTTTAAACCCCCGTCCTCGCTGGCATTCAGAAGAGCTCAGGGGAAACAGAGGGCATCCTTTTGTCTACAGCAACCAAAAGGCAGGTGGTGGAGAAAATACTGAAAATGACTGGCATGTTTTCACTCAAGCCCAGAACGACTGCATTTGCACATTTTACCTGAGAATAAACACAGATTTAAAACTGCGAAATGGTGATCGATCAAAAGGACACATCTTAACAAATGTATGTTAACGGTCACAAGGAAAACTTATTAGACCACTCCTTGGTTTCTTCAATTTCTTGATCATTTGAATGCCTGGTACAACCAAACATACATTTGTTTGGACAAAAATAGTGAAAACAACAAAAATAGCTCATAGTTGTTTCATTTCTGAGTTGATATCTGATCCATTTTTATCTAACCATTCATTTTTTTGATAATAGCAAAAGTGATTTCAGTTCTTACATTAATATATATGGCATTAAACATACATATACATACATATTTTCTTTTCGGTCCATTTTAGTCACATGATAGACGACTGCAAATAAATAACCACTGTTTTGATGAGTTTGATGGTCTAATCATCCATCCATCCATCCATCCATCCATAGATAGTTCTAGTTCTTTAAGGGTTAATGAAATTACACTGAAAATAAATAGTTTACAACTAATACATCAGTGACTGTACATGAAAACGTACATGGTTTCCACACAAGGTCTCTCTTGTGTATTACCCCACTTTTCTTTCACTCACATTACTGCCGTATCTCGGTCACCTTTCACTGAGGCTAATTTCTTGGCCCCGGTAGATGTATAGTGACAGACCTGCACACAGAGAAAACATGCAATTTGTAACTGGAGTACAATTGAACTCTATGTATAAATAATCAGCGTGCATTCCCAGACTCCTCAGTGCAAACCTCTATTGTTTTTCTACTTCTTGGTGGGTCCTGAAGTAACACCCCACCATAAATCCAGCTCTCTATGTGTGTGCATGTGTATTTTTGTGTGTGTGTGTGTGTATGCCGTCTGGACTCTAGCCAGGATCAGGCCTCTATTGTTGCTCTATTTGTGTGACTCTTCCTCCCACTGATCTTTAAGGTTGCCATGTTGGCACAGACTTCCTTGTTCAACACTATGTCTGTACTAAATACCAGAGAGTGAAAGGGAGTCAAAGTTTTTCAGAAATACTTTGTTGAATATCAGCTGTCTGTAGCATCCATCAACTTTTAAATAAATAAAAAATAAATCACAAACTAAGATACAAATGACTGAGAATTACTAAAATAGAAAATGGAGGGAAATATGTTTAGATTTTATTTTTCAGTTTGTCTCGAAGGAAATACGTCGACATACTAACATACAAATGTTAGTGTCAGTTTTTTATGTTGCACGTCTTAACGAAAAATATGTCTTAAAATGGTATGATGTTTTAATTTTTATGTGATAAGAGTCACATTGGTAGTCCTACGTCAATGGGGGAGTCACTTTTGCAACAATATCAAATCACCCCCCAAAACTAGCAAGATAGCTAATAATACGTGTTCAAATGGGAGCACATATGTACTTACCTTAAAATTGGGATGAACGGAAGTTGGCATGCAAGTCCTTGGCTTTCTTCTTGTTATAGTTGTTTTTGGTTGGTTTGTTTGTGTGGGTTATATTTGTACATTTTTAATAAGAAATCGATAAATTTTATGTCCTGTGTATGTCATGAAGCTCGCGCTGCTGTGCACAGGTGAACCGCAGTCGTAATTGATGACAGGAGAAGGCTGTGTTGCCATGTTTGACAGATACCCCCTTTTTGAAAACATTAGTTGAAATTAAAAATGAGGAATTTCATGTGGATATTTGCATGTTTTCGTTGTAAATTTATGTAGCAGAATAAAAAAAGTACTAGCTGTGGTATATTATTCTAAGTTACCACGCGAGTTGCCAATTAAAACTGCCATGTGTCGTGTGAACCGCAAAGGATATAACTGACAATGTATGAAATAAAGCTAGCAAAGGATATCGTTCTCAACACCAATATATTAGCTACATTACGTTAGTAGCTCAAACAACTACTCTAAAACTACAGTGTATGGAAACTGTTTATAATCTATTTTACCTTAAGAACTCAAGAGTATTTCATTTTTAGCTTGGACATCAGTGATTTTATTTAACTGAAGGTGGCTAATATTAGCAAACAAGGTACTGTTAGCCTATAACTACACCTTTTTTGCTAGATAAGTCACCAAAAAAAATTACTACTACTAATAATAATACATTTTATTTCTATAGCACTTTCCATACTACTCAAAAACACTTTACTTAAAAAAAAAGACTGAAATGAAAAGTAGGGGTGTCAAATTAACGCATTAATTAAGATTAATGAATTACAGTCATAATTTTTTTTTTATCATGTTAATATAATTTTAAATCTCTAACTGTACTCTCTTTGTATGTGAGTTGCCTTTTTGATATACTAACTTAGAGCACTGTGATTGATGGGTGTGTTTTCTTTATTTGACAATGTCTGAAGTACAAGAAAAGCAACAAGTAGAGTGTTCAATGTTTATATACATTTTCTTACTGTTTTTGGATGTGTTAACTTGCAGCACTTTATATGGCCCTGATGTTTTATTAGAATTTTGTCTTCTAATTATTTGGAGATTGCTAAGAGAAGAACAGGTCAATATTCCCCTGGTGGTGGAAACTAAAGGTGACAGGCAGCACAGTGGAATGTAAATTAATATAAATTAATACGATTTCATCTGTTGAAGTCTGTTCTGGTGCTTATAAAGCCCTTTTTTGTTTTATATATATATATATATATATATATATATATATATATATATATATATATATATATATATATATATATATATATATATATATATATATATATATATATATATATATATATATATATATATTATTTTTTTTCTTTCTTTCTATTTGCCACAATAATGTTATGAATTTAAATGAAAATACCTTGAGTTTTAGATATATCCCAGCAATTAAAAAAAAAAGATTAATTAGATCAATTATTTACAGATTATAATTCATATTGAATTAAATCATTTTAATCTAATTTAATCAAAACACTTAAAACACAAAAAGCAGTTGCAGCTGTTATTCTGCATAACAACAGAATTAAGTAGCTATTTAAGGCAATCTTAACCCTCATATTATGTTATAATGGTGAATAAAAATAGCAGACATTACTGTTTAACAAAAGAGTGATCAACAAAGAAGTACACTGAGTTATCAAAGTGTCACACAATGAGTTGCCAACATTAGCTCCCACTAGCCACATAAAGCTATAGGGGTGAAAACAGGGTCTGGAGTCTGTTCATGTGGCCAGTGTTAGCTCGTGTTAGGACAATGGACATTAGTCATGAGCAGTGTGAGTTGATGGGGCTAAATCCTCTCTATCAGCTCATCTCTAAGAGTACTGGCAGGGCAGAATGTGATGAAAACAAGCTTTATACATAAGTGAAGAGAGATAAATTGATGTGTCCCAGAGGTCTGAATTCTTGGCCTCTGTCTTTGCAAAGTGGTGGGTTGTCTGTGCCACCCCCTCTTTTTGACTGCTTATCAGCTGCTCTATCATCAGAAACCAGGACCATCCCTCTGCTAAGGCCACATTCTGCATGCACACACATGCACACACGTTATTCTTCAGGTGTACCCTCAGCCCTTTGGCGTTGAGTTCAGACAAAGCTGTCTGTATTTAGATGAAGGTTAAAGGAGGACAGGATAAGAGGGATGACAGCTCTCTTCCTGTGCTGAGTCAATGAATGGGAAAATGAAGCACTTGGTTCGGCCGTTCTTGTGAAGCTGATTTTGTCTAAATATAATGCTTCAATTAGGGTCAGTAAGAAGCTTAAAGTTCCCTGTTGTACTCCAATAAAGACAGATTTGGACAAAAACCAAAGCAGAGCTGAGGTTAGTTTGCTTAAATGCACAAAAAATAGCACTCCAAATTAAAATTACAGCTGTAATTCTTTTATTTATTTATTTATTTTACTTTATTTCCAACTGCAGGACAATGGAGGTACATATATAGTTCGATAGACAGACAGACAGACAGACAGACAGACAGACAGAACTACTGAATAAATATGTGCTTTTGTTTGGTTTTATTGTTAGTTTTAGGCTTTTGTCATCAGAATCAGAATACTTTGTCTGATAGATAGATAGATAGATAGATAGATAGATAGATAGATAGATAGATAGATAGATAGATAGATAGATAGATAGATAGATAGATAGATAGATAGATAGATAGATAGATAGATAGATAGATAGATAGATAGAGACAGACAGACAGACAGAGATGACAGCCTTCAAAAGCCAAATTTGTCATATTTCGCCTTTACAACATTTTGTGTATGTGGTGTTACTGTTGCACTTCAGAATTGTTTATATATTCAGAAAGATGAGTTTGTTCACTTTAATTTGACGTGTGACAAATGTAGGTGCATTGATATAAGAGCTGTATATATAGAAGTTATTAAAATAATGTCATCTACATACCAGGACTGGAATGTAAGGCTGGTAAGAAGTTCAAACCTACTGACCAAGGTCACTGTTAAAAGTCTTGTCTAACCCATTCTTTCCAACCCTACAGAGCCCTCATTGTATTTTGGGGAACCTGAATATGTTGTGGATGAGAGTTCAGGCTACGTTGAAGTAAAGGTCTGGAGAACTGGGACTGATCTGTCCAGGACTGCTACCGTCACCGTTCGCTCCAGGAAGAGTGACCCTGTCTCTGCAGAAGGTACCATCAGCACCTCAGATCATGTGACAGCGTTGAGTCATGAAGGTGAATCACAGTCTAACCTCCAGACTTTATCTTTGTGTTGCAGCTGGACTGGACTACGTAGGCATCAGCCGCAATCTGGACTTTGCCCCTGGAGTGACCATGCAGACGTTTAGGGTGACCATCCTGGATGACCTGGGTCAGCCAGAGCTAGAGGGACCAGAGACTTTTGATCTGGTTTTACGGATGCCCATGAATGCAGTTTTGGGGGAACCTAGCAAGACCACTATCACCATCAATGACACTGTCACTGACTGTGAGTGTTACACAAAAAAAACAATCATTTCTGACAATGTCCAGGATGATTTATGTATTAAAACTGGTGTGAATATGAATTATTTTCTTAATTATTTTTTAAATAAATATACTTACATACTGGCACCTAATTAGGGTTCAATATGGAAGAAGGTACTTGCATAAAGTTTGTTTAGAAGTCTGTTTTGCACTTGGAGCTAGTTGGGTTTTTTTTAAGTAGATTTCTTCCTTAACCACTATCTTGTCTACATATATCCACAATAACATATTTCTATAGAATTGTTTGAAGAAACCCTTATGTTCGACCCTAAATTCTATAATGTCTACAGCTGCAATAGTGTGCAATACTACTATTGAATATTTCTTTTATTATTTAGTAGAAGACAGAAGTACAAGGAATGTAATGGTTTTCTCTAATTTGATATTATACATTATATATAATACATATATATTAAACATAATAATAATAATAATAATAATCATAATAAATTGCATTTAACACACTTTTTATTCAGTGGAATCTCAAAGTGCTGCATAGAAAGAAGTTAAAAAAGTAAAAGTAAATAAGATAAAATACTATATCAGGAATAAAACACTAAGCTAAAAAAAAAAAGAGGTATCATGGTCAGCCATAAAACACACATAAAAACACAATTAGCTCTAGCAGTGTGAACAACATGAATATAAATATAAACTGTTGTGTGTTGGTCTTTCAGTGCCAAAGGTTCAGTTTAAGGAGAAATCCTATAAAGTGGATGAATCTGATGGAGAAGTAACAGCCATGGTTTATCGCAGTGGAGACATTAGCCTGAAGTCGACAGTAAGATGTTACACTCGCCAAGGTTCTGCTCAGGTCATGATGGACTACACTGAAAGGCCCAACACCGACGCATCAGTCATCACTTTCCTTCCAGGTGGGATGGAGCTCTTACACTTTTACATCTGCGTAGGACACAACCAGCCCTTGTTTTTTTTTTTTAAATATATAAAAAAAGAAATTAAATTTAAATTAAAAAAAAAAAAAAGCCTTTGTTTTTCCTGTTCGATCCAGCCTTCTGCATGTTTGTTCCCCAGGTGAGAGCGAGAAGCCGTGTGTGGTCAGTCTGGTGGACGACTCCATCCACGAGGACGATGAGGAGTTCCGCCTGGTGCTGGGACTGCCAAAGAGCAAGTCACCATATGGAGCCTTAGTGGGGGAACAAAAGGAGGCGCTGGTCACTGTGACTGACGACAAAGACAGTATGTGGTGGTTTTGACATGGATGATATGTAATTAAATATGACTATGATTAAAGGTTCTGCATTCAATATCTACCTTATTTTTATCTGTTTAAACATGTCTTGTCCAGCATCATTAAAGGGATAGTTTGGTATTTTTCACATGAATCTGTATGACATCACCGTCTTTACTCTGGTGCACCCACAGTGACTTACCCCCGACAGTGTCCTGTGAGGCCAGTTCTGGTCCGGTTTTGGTCAAAGCAAAAGAAAGAAAGTACTTTATTTGACATTATTCTACAGCCCACTAGAGTGTTACGACAGCTCCCATTCACTTTGAATGGACGTTCCCAGCGTTCTGCGGGCAGATTTTTTTTTGATAACCGCCCGCTGCACCATTAACGCCCACTGCCAATGGCAATGAAGTAAAACAGGTGTTTCCATCCACTGTCACTGATACAACTCCATGAGTTTTACTGGTGAATAAATGTTGTAGAAGATGACTGTGTTTCCATGGTAACTATGGAGCCTCTGAAGATCCAAAATGGGTTATACCTGATGACCATGAAAAAATTTCAAAATGTATTTTACACCAATTATTTATAGGAATTGACAAAATTCAAAGATAAGCAAGTATTAAATACTTCAGTTCAGTACATGGTTTTGGTCACCGGTGGCTGTTTGGGTCTTTATGGGTTAAAAACAAAAACAGCCCAGATAACACTGCTCGACATTTTGTAGAAAGGTTTTTGAGGTGCATTTGTGTTAAACATTTTCTCATTTGTTTGCTCCTGCAGAATCCATCATTCGTTTCTCTGAGATCAAGTTTAGTGTGCGTGAACCACAGGTTAAAGGAAACCTGGCAATTGTGAAGATCCCTATCCTGCGCTTTGGTGACACCTCAAAGGTGTCAGTGGTGAGGGTGCACACCAAAGATGGCTCTGCAACATCTGGAGAGGACTACAACCCACTGTCAGAGGGTGAGAACATGATTTCAAATGTGTGTATGTATGTATGTATGTATGTATGTGTATGTGTGTGTGTGTGTGTGTGTGTGTGTGTGTGTGTGTGTGTGTGTGTGTATGTATGTATGTATGTATGTATGTATGTGTGTGTGTGTGTGTGTGTGTGTGTGTATGTATGTATGTATGTATGTATGTATATGTGTGTGTGTGTGTGTGTGTGTGTGTGTGTGTGTGTGTGTGTGTGTGTGTGTATGTATGTATGTATGTATGTATGTATGTATGTATGTATGTAGGTATGTATATATGTATGTGTGTGTGTGTGTATGTATATATGTATGTATATTTAGTATATAGAAATATATTGATGTTTTTGATAGAAGTTTATTTTGAACAAAACAAGAACAAAACAAAACAGCAATAAATACAATAAAATTATCAAAAAGGAGTGAGAAGAAGTCAAAATTTATCTAATCCCAACCCTTCTCCTGTGCTAGTTTTTAAACATTCACTTCCCCAAGTTACTACTAGTACTGCTACTACAAATAATAGACTACTACTACAATAATATTACAGTAATAGTATTAATAACAATCCAGTCTGCACTATATAGTCCATTTGTATAATGAAAATGAACGTACTGGTCCAAAAAAGACCAGTTGATGCACATAAATTACAAAAAAGTGAATATGAAATAAACATATCCTTACATCTCTTGTCTGTTCATCCCTGTATCTCCTGAAATATTTTGTTTTAAAATTCCAAACTGCATTATGGACATTGTTTTAGTTCTTCACTCATACTGTTCCACAGTCTCACCCCACATAATAAAATGCAAAATCTTGTCCTGTTTGTGTGGATTTTATTGGTTTTGAAGTTGTGTTTCCCTCTTAAATGATAACCATCCTGGTGTTTACTAAACAAGTTGTGTATATTTTTTGGTAGACGGTTATTTTTAACTTTGTAAATAGTGTAGTTTGGAATTTTACAATGTCTGTAAATTCAAGTAATTTTGAGTGTAAGTAGAGTGCATATCTAACAAGCTAAAAACAATTCCTAAAAATATAGCTAGTGGTTGTGACTTGGAATTTGGACTTTTATATCTCATAAATGTGACTTTTTATCTCATCATTTTAACTTTTTATCTCTTGAATTTGATGTTTTATCTAAAAAATTTGACTTTTTTCTCATAATTTTGACTTTTAACTCATAATTTAGATTTTTCATCTCACCATTTTGACTTTTTATCTCATAATTTTCACTTTTTATCTAATAATTTTCACTTTACCTTATGATTTTGACTTCACATAATGTGCCTTATAGTCCAGTGTGCCTTATATATGAAAAATAACCCAGCAAAAATAACAATTAATTTACATTGCACCTTATAGTCCAATGCGCCTTATAGTGCAGAAAATACTGTTGTTATATTTCATTACTTTGCAGCTCTGTATAAAACCACAGAAAGGGGTCTTTATAAGTCTCACTCATCTGTCCATATGTAATAGATGTGGAGTTTAAGGAGGGTGAGAAGGAGCACTTTGTGGAGATTGAGATCCTGTACGACGGCCAGAGAGAGATGCGAGAGGCCTTCACCGTCCACATGAAGCCGGATGACAACATGGTGGCCGAAGTGCAGGTGAGACAAACGGCCCACATGACACACAAACCCAAATAAACCAGCGCTCCTGTACCTGCACACATACTGTATTGCATTCCAACACACGTGAGCATGTGCCGTGTCATGTCAGTATGTGTTAAAATAGCCGGGCAGCAGCTGGCGTTGCTGTCAGCGCCACCGAACCACAGTCTTATAAAAAGCTTCTCCCTCTGGAACGAGATGCTGCAGGGAATGTCCCATCAGAAACAAACAGTAGATGGACCTATAAACAGAACTGTGACATTCTCCCCATACAGACTCCATTAGGCATCAACTGCTCCGTGGACAGAAATAAGTTACCTCTGCTAAATTGTTTTACCCTTTAACTGCAGATGAAAGAAGGACTAATTGAAAAAGATAATGTGTAGAGTTGCACCCTGTACTGAGGTTTAACCCGACTCTAACTCTAAGCCCAGAAAATATTTATATTTTTAAACACTGATGATTACATTACAGTATTTCGGGTTCATTGAAGAGGACAATAACACTATAAGATCTATCCACATTTCTTGAAAAAAGACAATAATAAGAAAATCCTTCACAGAATTGATCAAATGTCTTAGCCTTTTTGGTGTTTTTTCCTTAGAGACCCAAACTATGAGAAACAAAAAAAAATCACTAAATTATTCATAAGGTACCCCTTTTTGGGACCCCCTGGTTTGAATGACAGTCTAACAGTGACTTTCCTGTTGTCACCAGATGAACAAAGCCATTGTGTACATTGAAGAGATGGATAGTGTTGCAGATGTTACCTTCCCTGCCGTGCCTCAGGTGGTTTCCCTGCTCATGTATGACGACACCGCTAAAACCAAAGACAAGCCCCACCCACCTAACGGATACCCTGTTGTGTGTGTGACGGTGAGTTGGATGCAGTATTTTTGCCCCATTCCCTGAAAAGGTGAGAGGGGGACTATTTTTTGTACAAATGTGTTTATCCCTTTGTCTGTCTGTCTGGTTGTTTGATGATCAGCAACTTTACAGAAAAACTAGTGGACCAATTTCTATGAAATTTTCAGGAAAAAATATAAGGTGGCTCAGAATAAATCCTATAAAATGTTTGTGACTGAAGGTCAACGGTCAAGGTCAAGGTCACCAGAAATGTGACCTGCATTGTAAAAAATATCCAATCACCTTGTATAGTAGCTACACGTGTGACGTTTCTAAAAGATCAAACAGTTGGTTTAAAATTCAGCAAATAATTCCACTTTGAGATTGAACAGTAGCTCTTTGTTTCATAGATGTCAATGCACGGACCCATTTCAAGATGGCGGCCCTGTAGGGATGCCTCTCAACAGCCTATGAGGCATCTATATGTATATATGTCTATGTTATCAAAGATGAGTGAAGAATGTGAGAAAGCATCAGGAATCTTTAAATCCTTTTTACAGAAGCAACAACAGTCATTAAATTCCATATTCCCAAATTTGCTTTAGTCATTCCTAACTTTCTCTGGACTCCTTCGTGAACTTTCTGACGTCTAACTACATCATCCTAAAGATTACGCTGATTGGTTGTAGTACCGTCCTATTGCATACAGAGGATTTGAAAGACAACCTTTTAGCCCCGCCTCCCCTGACTATGAAGCACCACTAGACCTATATAGACCTAATACATGTAATGAATGGGGATAGCGTGGCTAGGCTACTCATATGTGCCTTAAATTGCTCAAAGTTTTATTTTCTGTATCTATCATCTCCTTTCAGGCTTGCAATCCAAAATATCACGACTTTGACAAAACCGGTTCCATCTGCTCTGTGGAGAACATCAATGACACTCTGACCCAGTACCGCTGGCTGGTCAGCGCCCCCACCGGCTCTGATGGAGTGACCAGCCCCATGAGGGAGGTGGACACCAACACTTTCTTCACCAACACCAAATCCATCACTCTAGATTCCATTTACTTCCAGGCCGGCTCCAGGGTTCAGTGCGCGGCCCGGGCCTTCAACGCTAATGGAGATGCGGGTCTGGAGCTGTCCAGCCCCATCACTGTGATCAGTAAAGATGAAGGTGAGAGGAAACACTCATCATCTGCAAAAAAACCTTCCAAATGTTCTCCCATTTGAAGAAGTGAGGAGTTTTTAGGGGCTGTTTTAGCTTTCATAGATCTGGTAGATGAAGAGAGAGAGAGAGAGAGAGAGAGAGTGAGAGAGAAAGAGAGAGAGAGAGAGAGAGAGTGAGAGAGAGAGGGAGGGACTTTTATTTATCTTGTATAGCTGTATCTAGTGTATATTATCTGTAGATTATTGTAAATATGTTTGCTTTGGCAATGTATGATGGTCATTACCATGTCAATAAAACATATTTTGATTTGATTTGATTTGAGAGACAGAGATACTTGAGATATCACCATGAAACTACATGGGCATATACATGTAGCTAATGCACATCAGATGTAATGATCCATTTGAGTAAAGTTCAAGGTCACAATTGAGTAACATTATCGGTTATAACTGCAGAACAGAGGTTCACAGAACTTTCAGATTGGTACCAAACAATGCGGAAAGATGATTTCTACAATTCTCACAATTAGTGTTATCACCTACGACCAATATTTTTTTTAGATCTCTGGAGGTCAAAGGTGACATGTCACTAAATTAACTTCTGTAACACTGTTTGTGTGTGTCAAGCATAGACATATCACGCTGTAACTTAATCGATACTGGATATATTATCATAATATTACACGCACTGACGCATATATACATGTAACAAAATTATCAATATTGCAAAAGGTCAAAGGTCAAGTTCGCATTTTGCAGAAATGTCCAGATCACATTATTGGTGAGATATCGGGTGAGATTAGGCACCCTCTGAATACTTATTTTGGAGGTGATCATTCTAAACTGTGGTCCTCTTTGCAGGTATGTGCCAGCCTCGGATCCCAGATACTGTTGGAGCAGAACCCTTCTCAGCTAAGATCCGCTACACAGGCTCAGATGACCCGGACTTCCCCAATCTCATCAAATTGACTATCAACATGCCTCACATGGATGGTGAGCAGAAAAAAAACAAAACAGGCAACACCTGCTATTAACCCTTTAACTACAGCAGTACCTCCGCTGCTTCATTTTGCATTTTTACAACATTCAAATTACTGTAACTCCTGAATGTCTTATGTGATTCACAAAATTTCAACCTGCATCAGCACTTTATAGCAGCAATAAACACCTGGAAATAACAAAAAAATCTGAAGCCATAATATGGACACAGAACGTTCACGATCAAAACATATGTTTGAGCAGAGGTAAAATAGTTGACAGTTTATTTATGCAATCTCAAAAAGTTTTGTTATGGACATTTACAGTTGTTTCTGATAATATGTACACTAAAAAGTTTCAAATCCATGTTTTTTGTTCTTTTATTATATTATTCACAATAATTAAAATGAATGGGCAGATATTCCTGGAAACAAAGATGTAAAAGAGTTGTCAAAAAATACATTTTCTGACATTTTTATTGCATAGAAAAAAATGAAGACACCAAAGGCAGTCTGTTTTACACTGGGTCACACAGTCTCTTTTTCTTATTTCTAGTCGAAATATCTCATCACACTTAAAATAAGACATAATCAACTAAAGAGTAACTTTTCATTGAGGTATAAGAACTGATTTTTAGACAAAAAATCTTGAAAATGTTACTTCAAGAAATCTTCACTTGTTCCACTGGCAGATTTTTTTCCCTTTAATTAAGCTCATTAAAATAAATAAATGAATAAATATTGAATTAAGTGAAATAAAAACAGTCTGCCAATAGAAAAAATTTAATTCTCTTAATAATAATAATATTTTCAAGATCTATTGTGTAAAAATAATTAATTATACGAGACTGAAAAGTTACTCTTTAGGTGATTGTGTCTAATTTTAAATGTGACGACATCTTTGGACTAGAAATGACAAAAATACACCTGGTCAGATTTAGATTTTTGCAGTGTACAAGTGATAAAGTGTAATAAGAGCTTAATGTTTCTGGACAGGTATGTTGCCGGTCATTTCTACCAGACCCCTGTCTAACTTCGAGCTGACCCTGAGCCCTGATGGTACTCGTGTGGGGAACCACCGCTGCTCCAACCTGCTGGACTTCAACGAGATCCAAACGGGATACGGCTTCATCACAGACGCCACCAAGAACCCTGAGATCATTGGTGAAACGTCGCCATACCAGTACAGTATGGCCATGCGCTCAGCCAACTCCCTGCGCTTTTACCGGAACCTCAACTTAGAGGCCTGTCTTTGGGAGTTCACCAGCTACTACGACATGTCCGAGCTGCTGAACGACTGCGGAGGCTCCATCGGTACTGACGGACAGGTACCACCAGCACTGTTCTGAAGTTTGGATCCTATTAAGTACTTCTGCTTTCACAGTCACTTACAAACTACTGAATAAATACGTGCTTTTGTTTGGTTTTATTGTTAGTTTTAGTCTTTTGTCATCAGAATCAGAATACTTTGTCAGATAGATAGATAGATAGATAGATAGATAGATAGATAGATAGATAGATAGATAGATAGATAGATAGATAGATAGATAGATAGATAGATAGATAGATAGATAGATAGATAGAGCCGCATTACAAGCATACATTGTAAATACACACTAAATATACAAAACAAATTTCCCTACACTGGAAAAGTACCCCATCTAAAAACAATACCAAATTAGTGCAAGACATTTGCCAATGGAACAAGTAAAAACTAGAAAAGTACTCTGAGAGCACAAACTTCCGCCAAGGCAGACCTTCCTCCTTCGAATGTACACTGTAGATTTTGCAGTGTTAATTTGGAGACAATGGGACCAAATACACTCTAGAAGAAGTTAAATAAACTCTCTAAGTGTTGATTTAACACTGCAAAATTTACTGTGTAGAGAGGTCCACCAAGGGGGTTATGTTTTTGTCAGAGTTTAGCAAGATAACTCAAAAGGTTAAGGATGGATCTTAATGAAATTATCAGGGTAGGTTGGTAATGGGGAGACCTGGATCTGGTTTGCGCTCTCAGAGTGCTTTTCTACTTTTAAGTGTGATGAGATATTTTGAATACAAATTAGAAAAATACATTGGGTAACATTGAGATTTCTTCCACCTGTATTAAGACCCTCACTGTCTTCATCCTTTTTGTTTAGGTTCTGAACCTGGTCCAGTCCTACGTCACCCTGCGCGTTCCTCTCTTTGTGTCGTATGTCTTCCACTCTCCGGTGGCCGTGGGTGGTTGGCAGCACTTTGACCTGCAGTCAGAGCTCAAACTCACTTTCGTGTATGATACGGCCATTCTGTGGCAGGACGGCATCGGGAGCCCACCTGAGGCAGAGCTTCAAGGTAAAACAGACTAACACTGTGTTCCAAATCATGCACTTGTGCACTTCAGACGCTTCAGTTAAGGGTATAGTGCTGTTCCAATCGCAAGAGGATTCGCATTGTTGTTTCTTTTTTTACACAGCATAATAATATCAAGCAAACACATTTACTTGATAATAAATAGCTTCACCAAACCACTAGCTACAAGTAGAAGAAAAGTTGTATTATTTTCATTCATATTCTCTGAAAAATTGCAAAAAACAATCCCACATTCTGCTGGCTTATGTGAACTTATGAGCGTAACTATAATATATATCATCATTTTATCGCCCAGCTTTAAGCCAGACCAATGCTGCTGTGTTTTCTACGTTACTGAAGGAAGTCTGAAAGCATCAGTGTGAGACGTTTGTGCGTATTCTTACAGGAGCGATGTACCCCACCAGTATGAGAATAAACGAGGAGGGTCGTCTAGTGGTCAACTTCAAGACCGAGGCTCGCTTCAGGGGACAGTTTGTTATGTCTCATCCAGGTATGGGAGCAGTACACACACAAACACACACAGAGCCACACCCTTAACACATTTAACCTATCCAGTGAGGTCATTCTGTACAGCAGCTGCTATTGGATTACCCAGTGGCCCACATCCTGTCTTCATCTATTTCTGGAGCGCTACATTAGGGTCCTTCCTGTGTGAAAGTGCCAAAGGTCATTGCAGCAAATGTCAAAATGACCCTGTAGGGTTTACCGTGGGCATGAACAATGTAGAACAGGGGCCACATACAGCCTAATATAATACAAAGTGGGCCAGACCAGGAAAATAATATACATAATAGAAGAACGACTTATAGCTAATGTCAATTCCAATGTTTTCTCTTGTTTTTTTAGTGAAAAAAACCCAGGAATTTAATAATAAGTAGCGACAGTCACAACAAACACAGCCCCCTCCCTCTCAAAACATGAGACTATGGGTTTTACCTTATAAGGTCAAAGGTCAAATATTTTGGAGTCCACATGTAGTTTCCTAACTGTCAACAACAGTAACTGAGTACTTATCCCCACTCATTTTTGAGTTACAGCCATTTAAATGTGACCTTGATATTGACCTTTCAATGTCACTCAAGGTTAAAGGTCATGGTGTAATTTTTAAGCCTATGCCAGATTTCCTATCTGTCAATAATAGTATCTAAGTCTCAATCTCCACTGTTTTTTCATGTTATAGTCCATTTTAGTTTTTTAAGGTATTGACCCAGTGACCCCCGACCTCTTGGATCAATAACAGTTCAAAATATATACAAATTTGTGCACTGACATCAAGGTTCTGATGTCAGTGCACATTAACAGTGAGAGCAAAAAGAAGATATATGTAAAACTGAGTATAGAGGAATGAAAATGAATTTCCTGATTTGTCCTGTTTCTTATCATTGCAAAAACACATTTTGGTGACTGTGACCTTTGACCTACATTCATAAAAATGTAATGGAATATAATCTGGACCACCTTGTACCTTTCCTGGAAATTTTATGTAAATTGGTGCAGTAGTTTTTGCATAAAGTAAAAAAATAAAATAAAAAAATAATAATAATACATTTTTATTTGCATAGCACTTTTCACCGTACTCAAAAACACTTTACAGACATGAGATAAAAAGATGTAAATGTAAAACAAAACACTTAAACATTAAAAACAATCTAAATATGACTTTTAAACGCTCACTGTGTTGGAAAAAAGGATGCCAATACTGACACATATTCAACATTTGTAATAAATTTAGAACATGATAAAATTACCATTCCACTGAAAATTTTGCTTGAAATTTGTAGAATAGAACATTTTCTGTCCAAAATGTTTCCTCTTCATATCATTTGTCCTAACAGTGGAGTCACATGCGGACACCTCAAATGATGTCAGTGTTTTTAGTACACCCTGTACATTTGGTTTTGCAGATTTAAGACTTAGGACTGTGTCTTTTCAGGGACAAGTGTGTCATCCATGGTGATGTGTGCTGACCACCCCGGGCTGACGTTCACCCTGGCCCTGGTCAGGACTGAGCCCACGTACAACCAGCCCATGCAGCAGTGGAGTATTGTCTCAGACTTTGCTGTGAGTTCACGTAATAATAATAATAATAATAATAATAATAATAATAATAATAATGGATTGGATTTATAAAGTGTTTTTTGGCCAGTCAAAGCCCTTTACATTAATGACCCATTATTCATTCACTCTCACATGCTCCCTCTGGTGGTGGTAAACTACATTTGTAGCCACAGTTGCCCTGGGGCAGACTGACAGAAGCATGGCAGCCATTTTGCACCTACAGTCCCACTGACCACCACCAAACATTCATACACCAGTGTGAGTGACACTGGAGGAAAGGAGGGTGAAGTGTCTTGCCCAAGAACACAACAGACTGAGGGGGATTCAAACCTCCAATCCTTTGGTTATTGGGAAACCCACTCAACTAACTGAGCCATGGGCACCCCTTCATTGAAGGGGTGACCACTCAGAGGTGGTCAAAGTACTCACATTCTGTACTTCAGTAGAATTACAGCTACTGGTGTGTAAAAATACTCTGGTAAAAGTAGAAATACTGATTCAACGCCTTTACTGAAGTAAAAGTAAAAAAGTACAATTTCACAATTGTAATACAGTACAAAAGAAAAAAGTAAAACTGCATTATTTTTTGGCCACGAATGCAATAATACTTATTTAAATCAGAAAAGTTTCAAAAGTATCGAAAATAAAGCAATTAAAAGTGAGTTAGATCATGTGTTTGATAAGGTCACTGTACTCAGTGTTGTGGGTATGGGCAGGAAATGGAGGAAAAATAGTGGTAAAAAAGTCACAATTGAGTTAAAAAGTCATCATGACATTTAAAAAATTACAAATATGAGATTAGAAAAGCATACTTTTAAGAGAAAAGTCAAATTTGTGAGATAAAATGTTAAAATTGAGAAAGAAAAAGTCAAAATTGTGAGATAATAGTCATATAAATAGAATATATAATGTCACAGTTTCACAGGGGGGAGTGTTCTGAGCCAATCAGAGATGCCTCATTATGTTATGGATATGTATGAGGAAGGACCAGAAAATTATGTTGTTCCATCTCATGTCATTTTTCTACCCTCCAAAACCAGCTTGATACAAAGCAACTGTCAACACACAATACATTCACTAACAATGGAGAACACAGCAATATTAATGAAATCACCACAGAATGATACCTTTAATGAACTTACCATAAAGTGGGAGAAAACACTTTTTGGACACCCCACGCATATTGCATTAAAAATCATTCTTCAGTCACTTATAACAGGTAGAAATAATCTCACGTTACCCAATCTGAATAACCTATCATGTATGTTCTGTGATGTGTAGGTACGTGACTACACTGGAACCTACACAGTGAAGTTAGTTCCCTGCATTGCTTCACCCAACGGCGAGTTCAGCATCCCTCCTGTCTGCCACCCACGGGAGCCTCTCACCTTTGACATGGACATACGGTTCCAGCAGGTAACACTGGTTTAGTTTTTACTTAGTTTGTTTCATTTGGGCTAGCAGATTAAAAAAAAAAAAAAAAAAACTTGTATTGGAGACAGAAAGGTGACCAAAACCAGAACCGGAACACTAAAAGACCTGTGTGCAAACTTTACATTGACGATATTAACAATTGATGTTGAACAGGCACATACAAACCAATGTAATCTCAATAAATTAATAACATAATAACTTATAAATGATGACAACTCTGAATTTTTATCGGTTTTGATGTGGAAAAAAAAACCCATTGCATTCTGAAAAAAAATAAATATTTTTTTTGCAAAGTATTCTTTAAAAATTAAATGTGAATAACTTGAACAAATATGGCACAGCCTGAAATGCATCAAGAAAATCAAGTGAAATTTTTAACAATATGATCTGTTACCAAATGTTTGTGTTTCATTGTGTGTAATGAACATGTATAAATCAGGCATAATATTGTTCAAATACAATACCAAACTATTTTAATTCTTTCAGTGTTATTCCAATAACTTGAAAATCTCAGCTGGATGACTTGACTCCTCTGTTCTCTACATTTTAACCCTTGTTCCATCCTGCAGGTGAGCGACCCAGTAGCAGCAGAGTTCAGCCTCAACACTCAGATGTTCCTGTTGACCAAGAAGGAGCTGTGGTTGTCTGATGGATCCATGGGCTTTGGAGAAGGAAGTGACACTGCTTTTTCAGAGGGTATAACAACACTGCCCCCACATGGATGTTAGTGGACATTACTGTGAGTGAAGAAAACCATGTCCCATGTCCCTCTGTCCTTCAGGCTCTACTATCTATGGGCGTGTCATGGTGGACCCGGTCCAGAACCTGGGCGATTCCTTCTCCTGTAGCATTGAGAAGGTTTTCCTGTGCACCGGAGCCGACGGTTACGTTCCCAAGTACAATCCCACCAACAAAGAGTACGGCTGCCTGGCAGACGCTCCCTCTCTGCTGTACAGGTTCAAGATTCTGGTGAGTTCAACTGCTCTGATATAAAGAGGAAAACTATATGTGTAGTTTAATAGTGTTGAATCCTATTGACTCAACACTTTTCTTTTCACTTTAAAGTCTATATTTAACTCATTCACTGCCATTGATGTGTTTTGGTGTGAATTCAAATCCAAATAAACAGTCTATACTTTAGTTTGATGGGTTATTTTATGTAGTTTTAGAGTCTATAATATAATATAATATAATATTGATTATATTCTGAGTTAATATTCTCTTCTCATTCACCTGGCAGTGAATGGGTTAAATAAGATAAGATAAGGTATACTTCATTAATCCTAATGGGGGAATTCAGAGTGGTCACCGCTCCTCACAACCAAAACACAATCATACTGCATCAGCACTAAAATAAAATACTGAATGTAAATAGTTCTAAGATAAAAAACTAAATTGTTATGATTAAAAGTTATTATTATGATTAATGTTAAAGAGTGAAATATGATAAATAAGTAGATAGGCTAAAATATTTTCTATAAGAAAAATTCTACACCTTCCATTTACTCAGTTACTCAGCCTGATTGCTCGAGGGACAAATTAATTCATAAATCTTGTGGTAGAGCATCAGTGAGCGGCTTATCTATCTACTAACCTACCTATCTATTATTTATTTTTGTATTATTTTTATTTATTTGATTTAAATTTTTTTATCATTTTTAATTTTAGTTTATTTTAAAAAATGTGTTTACACTCACTACCCAATGCATACTTGATTACAAAGTTGGTCCTCATGACACATGTAAACGAGAATGCGTGTGTGTGTGTGTTTGTTCTTTATTCACAGGACAAAGCTCAGCCAGAGACACAGGCCACAGCATTTGGTGACGTTGCCTTTAAAGCCACTTTGGCTCAGGACACACCCGGAGCTTTACCTTTACTCAAACAGCCTGGAACTGATGGATTCACTCTCTCCTCATCTCCTCTGTTCCACGTCTGTATATATATATATATTTTTTTTTTAAATTTATTACTTTTACCTTACTCTCAGAACATACAGTTGTGCTCATAAGTTTACATACCCTGACTGAATGTGTACGGGATGGTCTCGAATGTTCCATCATAACAACAACACAAGACATAAGGCCATGTCCACCTGTCAAAGTTTTTGTATTATTATTAATATTCTGTAAAAAAAAAAAAAAAAAAAAAAAAAAGGCCAAACAATCACAAATTCTGGGTTGGCACTAGATCATATACGGAATTGGGACAGAAGTAACAGAATCCAACATGGCGCCCGTCAATACGCTTCGTAAATAATCACGTAAATTCATTAAAAGCCTAAATTAACATCGACAATGCAGCAGGATACTGGGAATACAGGGAATCAAAGGGCTGGATCCCTATGAGCATGAGGACTGGTCCACTGACATCAACCTGCTGTTGGACTTCCAGCACCCATATATTTATAATTATAAGAATTGTTAAAAAAAAAAAAAAAAAAAAACACCTGTCCCTGCTGCAGAGACTTAAAGTTGTTGTACACTCGTATGCACTGACATTTAAAATCATATAATTCTAAATATATGGGAGATCTTTTTTTGGAGCATTTTTTACCATATTCCTTGAAAACCTCTTCATGATCCCATAGCACGCACTGAAATAGAATAGCTACAAAAAAACAGAAGTGTTTTAATCCAGTCTAGAGGGTGGAACCAGAGGAAAATTCTGGACAATCCGTGAACTGATCATCTTTACAATGATTGACTGAGGCCCAGTGTTGTAACATTTGGGTCTTTAAGGGTTAAAACCAAAGGTCATTAATTTTCAAAATTTAATTTCTTTAATAAGTCCCATAGAAGGTTAAGTGTGATGAAATGAGAAAAATTATTTATGTTTCTGTCCAGGTCGCCGCTGGTCGAGAATGGTTCATCCACACCATCTACACTGTCCGCTCCAGAGAAAACGCCAACCGTAACATTGGGAAGCGCAGTGTGGATTATCTATACCACAGTGTGTCATCTATGGAGGACCCCCACACCTCTGATGACGTGGCCCCCCACCGCCACCGCCGTGCCGCCCCCTCTTTCTCCGGCCCTGCTCTGGCTCAGGAGATCGGCATCGAAAACAACCGGGGTACCAACATCCAACACATTTCTCTGGACCGAGCAGACCGTATGGTGGTCAGCCAACGTCAGCCTTGGTCCCCAGGCCGGGACAGGGACCCCCTGTTTGAGCGCCCCCTGCTGGAGAGCTCTGGCAGGGAGCCGGCAGACTCCTCCACACTGCCCATGTTGGTTGGACTGGCAGGGTTGGTCCTCCTCATCTGCCTCATCGCCATCGTCGTCATTCTCCTGCTGAGGCGTAAGAAGAGGGAGAAGGAGAGCCACTTCCCTCCTTACGCCTCCTCGTCCTCCACCGCCTACCACGGCTACAGCCACGGCTCAGCTAGCATGTGGAGCAGCTCAGACAGCTCTGAGGTGTAGATGTGCACCCCGCCACCCCCTCCCACAGACGATGATAGCCTCCATCACCTTTGTGCCTTCAACAGCTGTAACACTAGCACTGAACAGAGCCCAGGTCACTTTGTGGACGGCACACGTTATGTCAGTGCTCCGGGCCTGAAATGTAGACAACACAGCAGGGCTTTCTGAAATTCAGAGCCACTTTAAAAAAATATATATATATGTATTTCCTGCTTTATTGGACGTCAGGTTGTAAAATATTGCTTTGTTTGCAAATGCATGAAAGAAGCCCAACTTAGTACATGGCATTTAGACATTTTTCCACTCCAGTAAAAGTCAGCTGTTATTGAAATTTCATAAAATATTGTTCCTCCTTTAAAGGTAGTTTAACATGTTTTTAATACTATAATTCACTGTTTATTTTTGTTGTTGAGAGTAAGTATGCATTGAATGTTAGTTGAAACTGACCTTGAATGATCATGTGATTAATGATGTTTAGTGTTGATATTTCACTGTTGTGCTTTAAGAAGCCGGTGTTCTGTCAAAATGGGCATCCCCTTCGATATGGGCTACCAGCAGCCAAAATTAACAATAATCTGTACAAATTCACATTATTACATCAAAATATGTTATTTTGCATTTGGGAACGTTACTATTGATATCGTATAATGCTCCCATTATAGGTAGACTTTTTGTTTTATTTTAGAGCCCAAGTCTCTGCCCCTTCCAGGAGGCTCATGGGGTTTGAGATCGGAAAATTAATGAATGGTATTCAATGAAAAATAAATGCTAACATCGTATCTGGTTTGTCATGTGCCCGGAGTCATACACATGTTGTACCTCATCATAAATGCTAATTATTTATTTGTGTTTAAACTGCTTCTGTTAACCAACGGCTGATTCATAGGTGAGTAAAACTCGTTAATAATTTGGACTACACACCTGGCGCATATGTGACGTCACCACACACTCCACACCACAGCTGAGCGGAGTGTGACGTCACATGCGCGACGTATTGTAGTCTCTTACTAAGCCAGTCACGTCACGTTTGCTTCTCATCAAAAACGCGTGATCGGCCTAATATGCCACATCAAATATTTCTTATTAACCGCTATTATGTGAATTTCAGCGCACTTGTCAAACGGAATCAGAATGTAGCTTGACTCGCTCCTTTAAATTTTGTGCTAGCTAAGCACCCATGGACCGGAAGTAGAAGAGAGTGACTTCGCCTCCCCACGCTGTATTTAGATTTGGTTACTCATGTAATGTAGGCTATTGTTTGCGTCTATTGAACTAACGTGAACAATAACACTCAGGCAACTTATGTGCATAACGTTCATATCATGCAAAACATACTAACGTTAACATCCAATCTACCGTACGCATATGATTGCTCATATGCTTACTCGTCAAAGGCACAATAAAATAAATATACTTTCAAAGTATTACTTACGTCCTGCGTCCAAGTCAATTTCACATCTGGGTGGAGATGCCTGGATTCACGGGGTTTTTGTCTGTGACAATGCTTGCTGGTCACGCGCATGCTCAGAAGCGCTTGGTAGCCCAATGTGGCGGGATGCCTGCTCTGACAGAACACCGGCAGTGTACTGTACGTACATGCCCACTGCGTAGTAACAATACCAATATGGTGTCATTGAAAGGGATTGTAAATGTCTATTTTAACTTTTTGGAGAATGCAATTTTATTTTTTTCCAGTAAAGTATGGGTGCAATCAGATGCAAAACAATCTGTGTACATATCTATGTAGGACTATGGAAACAAAGGTATTATTAATACACCCTGGTGAAACTTGAAAAACAATGAACCACTCATCAAGCCCTGAAAATAAACAAATGCAGTATCGAAATTAGAATGATTCTACACATGACAGTATGTTTTAATGTGTCATTATTATTATTAGGCTTATTTTTGTTACAGTTTGAGGAGTTTGGATGTTTGTACACTACCACTGCCAAATATAAATGTCCTTTTTTTGAAAAATTTCAGTGCATTTTTTTTTTTTTTAAGAAAATGGGAACTTTACATGTGATGTTGAAAAAGACATTTTCTAGTTTACATAGATAAAAGAACACAGGTTTTTATTAAAAATAAAAAAGGGTACATGTTTCAAGCAATGGAATGTGGTACAACTGACAGGCATAAATACACTTATTTCAATTTAGTACTACAAAAACAAAACAAAAATAAAAGGACTAGCAAACCAAACTAAATCAGCACAGCTGCAGTGTTTAGAAGTAACAAGGCTTGTAAAGGGGCACTTCTACAACCTAATACGACCACATCAGTCCATTGGAGGGTTTTTACACAGTACGATATCACAGCCTGCAAAACAAACACAGACACTAGGACTAATGACACTGGAGCCGGCTGCCGCTCAAAAATGCACTGGAAATTCAAGATTGCTTCACAACTTGAGCTTTTTTCTGCGTCCACGACCATCTGGAGTTCCCTCAGACTTCCGCTTCTGGGCCTGAGACAGAAAAAATAATGTATTTTAATAAGTTTTTTTGTTTTGTTTTTTGGAACTGACATAAAGTGATCTAAAATAAAACCAACTAAATTATTCAGGTTTTGTTTTGTGTATACAAACACTACCTAAAACCCAACAGCTGTGAATACATATATATTGAAAATAATTTAAATAAGACATAATTTAGACAGATACAGGTATCTGATAGCCTGACTATAATGAATTCATAGTCTGGAGACCATCCATAGACTGAGCTTAAGTGTACGGCTGGGATCAATGGCTGTCTATCAAACTGCTCTGCACATAATAGGCCAGTGCTATGACCAATCACAGCAACGAACAATGTAACGTATACAGAGTAATAAAAACAGTCTAAACCAGCATCGAACTGGATGTTTTAACATCCTATTAGGCTAGGCTAATTAACGTTAACACACTGCTAACAGTGAAGGAAAAGTATCCAACCGGGTCCGTTTACATGCTGCTCATCCGACCATAGACTAGGGCTGGACGATTATATGATCGCAATAAATTTCAGGTTGATTACATGAGGCTCGATCAAACATGGCAGAAATGTGCGTTGAAGCGTAATTTATTCCATTAATGCACAGATATGCATGAAGCGGAGCTCCACTGCCAGAACATGTGGGGGCGCTGTAGCTCACATTTGGACGGAAACAGATTAAGAAAAGAAATAAAAACAGGTGCAGGGACTTAAACCACATGCACACATTTAGTGAGAAAGTGTCGGTGATTGGTTAAAATTGCAACATCGTGCTGAATTCACAGGGATTGGCTGAATTTGTGTTGAAGTTGTAAATCGCAACATTGCAAAATCCTGGAGGGTCTGATAAATTTTCATCGACATTTTATTGTGGAACTGGTGAAACTGCCTGTGGATAGAACAGTGTGTTTGGTGTGGTTCATACTGTGGACTTACTGAACCACTCTTTGGGCCTCGTTTCTTCTTCTCAGCCTTCTCTCTCTCCTCCAGCTCCATGTTCTCCCTCTCGATCAGTGTAATCAATGTGTTGCATCGCCTCTGGAGCTCCTACAAAAGCAGCCACAGAACGTCCATCATCCCCAGAACATCAAGTACAAAACCCAAGTATGTGAAAAGGTAGATCAAACTGAGAAAAGCTGGCGGTGCTCACCATGGCTGTTCTGGATTTGAGGAACCAGTCGAAGCGAAACTGGGGCGAGTTGCGGATGCACTGACGCAGCTCATCGTACACGCTCTCTTTGTCAAAGCCCAGCTTATGAAGCATGCAGATGAGGAAGCGGTCTTCCTCCTCTGTGTAGTTCTTGCCTTTGTTGGTGCCATATGAGATACGGAGCTGGTGGAAGGGAGCCTTGTAGCGACCGATCTGAAGAAAAAGATGAGGGAAAAGATCAGTGGACTAGTTAAAGTGTACCTGTTCTGGTCACGTTAATGACATTAGATGTGCTGTGTAGCAAGAGGGGAGAAAATTCAGGAAAAAAAATACATCAATAAAATCACTATAAATCAACAACAATGGAGATTTTAAATCTCATCCAACATTAGTTGGGGGAGATTATTGTAATCACCTTGCATATGTGTGTGTGTGTGTGTCCACAGAGACATATTCTATAACTCAATGAATACTTAAGATATCACCATGAAATTACATGTGCATATACATATAGCTAATGCACACCAGTTCCATTTGAGATCCATTTGAGTAAAGGTCAAAGGTCACAATTAACTTAAAAGTCAAAATCTCATTATCAGTTATAACTCAAGAACAGAGGGTCACAGAACTTTCAGATTAGTACCAAACGATGTGCAATGAAGATTTCGACAATTCTTATAATTGGTGTTAAAACCTACAACCAATAGTTTTTTAGATCTCTGGAGGTCAAAGACATGTTTGAAAAATTAAGTTCTGGAACACTGTGTTTGTCAAGCATAGACCTATCACACTATAACTTAATCAATACTGGATATATTATCATAATATTACACGCACCGACACATATATACATATAACGAAATTATCAATACTGCAAAAGCTCAAAGGTCAAGGTCACATTTACTGCAATGTGACTATAAGCCTATTTGTTCTATTCCAAAATATTGGCTCTATTAATTTGTAGTTTTCGCTAGTCTGTTCCTTTTTCTCCTCAGTCGGTCCTTTCAGGATTTTATATTTACACACACATGCATGCACATACAGAGGTTAGTTGGCTTTTAAAACATAGAATGTTGGCTTTGAGGAGGTGCACTTGAGTCAACTATCATTACCGTCTTTGCAGCTTAGACATTTAACAGACATTCAACATAACTGAAGGCCTGCTGTATCAAATTTAATAGTTTTTAATTCTTTTTTTAAGGTATTAAATGCAGATTTATAAATTCAAGCCTTTTAAGACCCCATGGGAACCCTGTACTTAAGGACTAAGAATCACAAATGAATACAATGAAAGCTGGCTAACCTTTGAGTCCAGTGCTTTCTTGATGCTAATCCTCCTCTGAATCCTGGCCTCTCCCCTCTCGATCTGGGCCATGATCTTCTCAATGTCCTGCAGCTCGTTGCAACGTTCCCAGAACACCGCTAGAGAAACACACATCAATATCAACCGCAGGTGCAAACACGCAGGTGCAAACACGAACAAACACCAATTTCACCACCAATTTCAAAGAGCAAAAAGTCCTTACCAGAATATTCCATGACTTCCTCTGGAGTTTTGCCTTCGACCTCCCGGGCAATGTTCTCAATATCATCTCGTCCCCACTTCTCATTAGCTTTGATGAACTGGTTGAAGTCACGTTTGTTCCAAATAGTGAAACCCTGCAGATAAAGCACAGTTTGTGAATGTGCGCACAAACACCCAGACACATAATGCTCCTTAATTTGCAGACTTTTGTTTGTACTGACAGAGTACAGTCAGTACCTGTTGTAAGAGGTTCTCCTTCTCCTCCAGTTCCTCCTCTGTCAGTGCTTCTGCTTCATCGATTTTTGCTTGTTCCTCCTTCTGGACCTGAGCCGAGTTTGGCATGTCTGGATTACGTGGGACCTAAAAAAAAAAAAAAAAAAAAAAGTAGAAAAGGGTTCCCAGATTAGTTAGGGAACATATCTACAGACTTTATATGCTGGTGGAATCTGGACATAGAAGCACGACCACTGTCCCCTGAAATAAAATAAAAATACAAAAGCAAGTCTGAGTACCTTATAGCCAATAGTCTTTCTGTAGAACAGAATTTCCTTTTCTAGCAGCTCAAAGAGACGTGGAGGGAAGAACTGGAAGTCCTGTACATTTGGCTGCTTAGGAGGACGAGGAGCCTGAAAAAATAAAAAAAGGACAAAACATGATCTTATGACATACATAATACACATAAAATATAAAAAGGATAAGGTGACATATTTTATATGAGACTTATGCAGATTTCAATGAGTTAAAATAGATTTCAACATCTGTCCATATTGACACAGGTTGATATTAGTCATCAGTGGTTATTGATGGGCTGATGTGTGTTCATGGGTCAAAGCAGAAGAATCCAGATATTAGTTAATCCTGGTTTTATTCTATACTTTACAGTGAGAACACAACAAATGCTTGTCAGAGAACTGGATATTCACAGATCTGAGGTTGACCACACTGGACCACCGCCCCGGACCACCGCCCCTGCCTGTCTGGACCAGCCCCCCCTTCCTGCTTTTTACATGGACGTTCATCTATAGCCTGTCCGTCCATGGGAGTGGATCTCTCCTTCAATGTGGTTCTCCTCAAGATTTCTTCTTTTTCCCACTGGGTTTTGAAGTTTTTTCTTGCCGAGAAGGAGGGTCTAAGGACAGGGGATGCCTGGGACTTTTTCATGTATTTCTGTAGCTTGATTATGTTTTTGTAAAGCCCTCTGAGACGACTTTGTTGTGATTTAGGGCTTTATAAATAAAATTGAATTGAATTGAATTGGCCACCCACTGTGTCTAAACAATATGCCTTTAGTCTAGAAACCACACTGGTTCATTACTGCCCTCTACTGGCTGCAAAATGTGTATGACAAAGAAAAATCACTATATTGATCTCTGACCATTTCTATGTTCTAAACCATCAAAACATGACACATTACAAAGTAAAGGCAAATATGTACCATTTCAAAAATGTGTCAAAAATGAAAATTTCTCAAAACTGTGAACAAATTTTGGAGACATTGTCCCAAGAAAGCTACAGAGAAATTTGAAATTAGCTTCTTAGGATTCATTCCTCATCCATAATGTTAACAACATTCCTTAAAGGAGTCATTCCATGGTTATTTCATTAATATCACTGTGTTCACCATTGTTATTGAATGCATTGTGCATTGGTTCAATTTAAAAAAATGTCTGGATTGCTTTGTTTCAAGTCGTTTTTAGAGGGTAGAAAAATTACTGGAGGTTGAACAACAGAGTTTACTGGTACTTCCTCATACATGTCCATGACGCAGTAATGAGGCGTCTCTGATTGACCCAGAATGCATGAAGGAACCGCCCCCCCCTCTCTGTGTGTGTGTTTACCATCCCTGAGTAGCATCCAGCTAGGTTTTGTGCTGTTGCTTGTTTTGAAAACATACAGGGAAAAATGACGCTTTATTTCCACAGAGAGCACATGAACCAGTTTGCTCCGCCATTTTTCAAGTTTGTGCTCTTCTCTTGTAGATGCTAATGCTAAATATTAATTCGGATTTGCTGACATGGGAGAGGGGCTCAACCCCACGCGGGTGACGTATTGAGAACAGGCTTTTTCTGAGTGGCTCGTTTCTCTGTGTTGTTTTCTATGAATGGAGGTGACACACCACTTTCAAAGGCAGCATGTGTTGATAACTCGGGGTGACCCACCAGATTACAGATTACACAGATTACACTTCTCTAAAACTAAAATTGCAAAAATATTTTCTGACTTAAACCCAGCATCTGTGAGAGGTGCAAACAGGTCCTAGACATAATACACCATATTATGAGTCCTGCTCCAGGCTTATCCTTTTCTGGAACTCTTTATTTGATTTCATTTCCAGGGCATATGGGTGCTGTATTCACCCCATCTCCCCTTACTGCTATTTTTGGTCTCATTTCATGCACGGATGACTCAATCCCTCCAGCTAACCTAAAAAAAAATTGTGGCCTTTTGATCTTTACTAGCTTGATGTACTATTCTTTTCAAATGGAAAGACCCATCACAATGACATGATCAACTGATAAGTGACATCATGCTTAATGTAAAGTTCAAAAGTTCACCCTAAACAAGAGTCAACAAGTTAAAATATGTTTTATACTATATGAATATGTTACTTGGCCTGGAACTGTAAATACAGTTTAGTTTATACTGTGATCGACCTGATTGTTTCTTTATTTCCTTCCCTTAAATGTACCAGAATGCACCATTTGGACTGTCTTCTTATCTGTGTTTTGTTCGTAATATCTTTTTTCTTCTATAGGTTATCTTTATTCATCATGTCTGATCTCAATCTTTCAGGGTTCTTGCCAGAATCACCAAGTTAAATTTTAGACCTTATGTAGACTATTATGGGAACAATTTTAGAGCCCCCCTCAAATAAAAAGCTGATCATATTTGATTCTTAAAACCATGTCATGTTGTATTGTAAATGAAAACGTGCAATTTTCTCATATTTATGGAATATATAAAAAAATATGAACGGTACGGAACGTGGTAGTGGACACACTGAGCTGCCAAAGAATCAGTTGACAGTAGAAACAGCAACACAATAGGCACTATTTTCTTCTACAGACACTTCTCTCGGAATGGACGGAGCAGATGTAAAAAAAATTTAAGACTTGAGTAACTTAAATTTTAGACCCAAGATGAAAATATGGGTGTTTTTAAGAAATTTTAAGGCCTACATTTTTCTGAATTTTAGACTTTTTTTAGACCCTGCGGGAACCCTGATCTTTGTATTATGAACACTAACTGAAATTTTTAAAAGTTCTGCAACTGAAGTTAAAATATATATATATATATATATATATATATATATATATATATATATATATATATATATATATATATATATTTATATATTTTAATTAATCCAATCAGCAGTTTTGATGGAGAAGGCAATTAAAGAAATTGTTAATGAAGACAAAGGCCCCGTCCCATTTCTCCCCCTTAAAACTTCCACTTGGTTTTAAGTGCCCTAAAAAGTAAATTCCACTCATCAAGGGGAAATAATTCCCCCTGAAAATGGGACACCACTCGCGAAGTGAACGTAACAAACGTGCTGACGTCACACGCTGACAAGTCTACCCCGCCAAATATGAAACCACCCCTCTGGAAGACTGACAGCAACTGACTACTATTTACACGGAGGACAAATGTCGGTCCCAGCTGTGTTACCTGTTGTGTTGGTTCTGTTTATTTACCTTCGGGATGCGCAGAGAAGAAATGCGGCAAACAGAAGACGCATTCGCCGTCTACTTTGCCTTTCAGTCTTGTCTCAGGTATGTTGATTTATTTAAATATTTTGGTGTATTTTTTCTTCAATAGTTGGCGATTTATAACATTAACGTTAGCATTACCGCTAGCTTGACAAGGTAACATGGATAATTTCATCTTCCACTCAAAACGAAGTCCGCAACCAACCTCACTACATTTTGAGGGTTGATTTTAAGGGCAAAATCGCACCCCCACTTGCTCCCCTAGGTAATGGGACACCCTACCCCTACACATGAACGTGCAAAATCTAGGGTTAGGGGAAATTTTAGGGTTATGGGGAGAAATGGGACGGGGCCAAACAACACTTTTACAGTAGCTCATGGCCTGTTGATGGTTTTATGGGAAAACAGAACAGAGGAAATTGTAGAATGTCGATTAGGATGAATCTCTAAATCTCTACATATGAACACAAATTGGGTCGTGCCAGGCAGTTGCTGGATTTTTAAAGCAAGTTTTATGAGACTTGCCTTATACACAAGTTTCCTAATTGGAGTTTACGCGCATAAGATGCAACAGCCTTTAAATGTATCATCAACGAAACTCAATCTATTTTATGTTGTTGAAATGTTTTGAGGCTCTCAACTCAGGATAGCTGACCTAGTGACTTTTCTAAGGAGTCAGAAACCCTGTTATCACCTGGTGCTTTCCATGTTTAGTGTCTGTCTGGTTGTTCAGACCTACCTTTGGCGCTTTAGGCTCACTGACTCTCAGAGCTTCTCTAAAGTAGGCGTCCACAGCATAATTGGCTTTCCTTTCTCTCTTGGGTGGCTCAATCCAGTTGGTAATGACCTGAAAAAATAGGGAGCAAGGTAAATACTCAACGGCTCATAATTCTGGAACCATGTAATCAAAGCATAATGTCGGTGAGTTTTTCTACCTTTTTCTTTTCTCTGTAGTCCTCGCCTTCGAATGTGTACACACTGCTGTTCTCTGTATCCATGGTGAAGTTTCTCAGAGAGCTTTCGCCCAGAGAAGACAGCTTCTCCTTCATCTCCATAGTCTGACAGGTGAAAATGTTAACCTTTAGAATTCCTACATTTCACTGACTGTAATTTATATAAAACAGAAATATCTTGCTGTACATGCACCCCAATATTAACTGTTAATGTATATTGTGAAATATTACACATATTCAGAGGATTATTCCATTATATTTAAGCACATTTTATGGTATCTATTATTGTATTCCATTTAACTTCTGTATATTAAAACATTGAATATTTTATCTTTTTCATGCTTCAAACACTGAAACCTGACTAACTATATTTCATTCTATCCCATCTATTGATTGAATGACATTAAAGCGGAGTCTGAAAAGTATCGGGTCTCACCTTCCTTTCGCCTCTCTCCAAAATAGCGTCGATGTCATCATCTGTGATCTCACTCTCTTTGGAAGCAAACACATGCGTGGCTCCATGCCGGATGATGGACAACATCTCATCTTTACCCAGTTTGTTTGCACTTGGGTCCACAAGTCGACCTGTTCGATGAAGCGGTAAAAATGTGTTAATCTAACCTTCAAATCATTCTGTTTACTGTAAAGCAGTGGTTCCCAGCCTTTTTTGGCTCGGGACCCCATTTTAACATCATAAACTTCTGGCGACCCCAGACATTTTTCTTCAAGAGATGTCTTCACAGGGGCAGACAGGCCAAGAAATCTTTCCATTCTCTGTTTGGTCTGGTTTTCTGTCTGTTCAGTCAACACATGATCGGGTCAATCAAGATATGCCCTCTCAAATATTGTATCCTGCATTTATTTGAACTTGATTTTTATTAGGCAAAGTGTGTAGTTTATAACTATAATTAAATATAGATTGAATCATTACAGTAAATTTCAATCAACTCCACAGTGTAAAAAATACTGAGAAATTAACACATGCTAGACTAGCCGCACAGGTGTAAAACTATACCTTGCTGGATGACGATGGAGTCCAGACGTAGTTTCATCTCAGCCCTCTCCACAATCCTCTCCTCCACAGTGTTTTCAGTAATGAAACGGAACACGCGTACCTGTTTCTGCTGACCAATCCTGTGAGCGCGGTCCTGAAATCAAACAGGAAGTAGGATTTGTCAGATAGTGTGTGTGTGTGTGTGAAACTACCACCAGTGTCAAAGGCCTCATTTTAAAAGACACATGTGACAGGTTTTCCAGGTAGGTCTACAGACTCACCATGGCCTGAAGATCAACTTGAGGGTTCCAGTCTGAATCGTACAGAATGACCACATCGGCCGTAGCCAGGTTGATACCCAGTCCACCTGCTCGGGTGCTCAACATGAAGATAAACTTGGAGCTGTTGGGCTCGTTGTATGCATTGATAGAGATCTGAAAACACACACACACACACCAAATTAGTCAGTTTTCCTAAATTAATAATAAAGTTTATTGTGAAAAGAAAAACAAACATTACTCCAAAAATAGACACAGTGGGTCTGTATCTCACCAGTGTGTCAATAACTTGAATTTGTGAGGTTGTCAGGTTCTGCTGCTACATTAAGAGCCCTTGATGCAGGAGATCAATCTCCCAATAGAAGTGGGTGGGAATTTCACTGGAGAACTTAACTAATTAAATTCAAGTCCATATATGACTATGTTGATATCTCAAACCATTTCCATGTCGCAAATCATCAAAATATGACTCATAATTAGGAAAATTTGTAACATTTCAAAAACTCCTCAAAAATCTAAATTTCTCCAAACTGGGAACAAGCTTGAATCCAATCAGTAGTTTCACTGGAGAAGATGTTTGAAGTAATTCCCAATGAAAGTGACACCAGACATGGCACCTTCAGAATCACTTATGGTCTATCTACGGTACTGGTGAACTAACATCTGAAATCTATTCAATCTGCAGACCTGTCTCTCCTCGTGTGGCGTCTGACCGTCCAGTCGACAGTATCCCCAGTTCCTCCACATGCAGTAGTCCTCCAAGATGTCCAGCACCCTGGTCATCTGACTGAAGATGAGCACACGAGAGCCTGGAAACAGAAGGAGGTGTCAGTTTACCTTTTCATGACTTCAGATATTAAATAACTGCGCAAAATCAACAACTGAAAAACAAATCCAAAAAAGCAAGTAATGCACCAACTAATAACCCTAATATTTTTAAACCACGTCAGATTATTTGCCTGTTTCATGGATGTCTTAAGTCATTGAAGTTCAGGGGCCACATTCAGCCCAATTTGATCTCCAGTGGATCAAATCAGTAAAATAACTACCATTTTTATCTCCATGTTTTAGTGAAATAAAACTACATTAAATTATGGAAGTATTTAAATTTACAAACTATTAGAACAAAAAAAGATGTGAATAACCTGAAGAAAAAAGAAAAACAAATAAGTGCAATTTTAAGACTACGTTACAACTCATCAATTACACACTGCATTAAAGATCCAGATTTGTTCAGATTACACACATTTTATTGGAAAAGAATAGTTTATATGTATATTTCCATAATTTAAGGAGGGGTTGTCATTATTGTAACGTAAATTTTTATAACTTTTGTTTTTATGATTGTTACTTGTTTTTATTGTTTTATCTCATTTTGGAAAGCACCCTGTGCAAGCTTTTGGTGTTTTAAGGTGCTATATAAATAAAATTTGATTGATTGATTGATCCATATTCTAGAATCTAAAATGTGTCTACAGAAATTGTCCCCAGCATGAGTGTCTGAAGACTGTTAGAACATGTCACACCTGTGTTGTGGGTTCAATCACTTGATCATTGAGCAAGTCTTCACTTCCAGAAATTAACACCAAGTTTTACAATTTTTAGACACCATGGGCTTATTTTGGGCTGCATGTCTCATGTTACACAAATACTGTACATGGAGCGTTAATATTTTTGCTCAGTGTAAATGAGTTACTTCTTGTGACCGTAAACCTACCTTGCTCCTTCATCTTGGGCAGCAGCTTTTCCAGAACCACCATCTTTCCGCTGTTCACCACCAGATGGAGATCAGTAGTGTATGGTGGTCCAGGCTCCGCCCCATCAAAGAGGTACGGATGGTTGCAGCATTTCCTCAGCTGCATGAGAACGTTCAGCAGACGCATTTTGTCCATCTTACCAGCAGAATTCAGGATGTCAATGTCCTTCATCAGAATCTTTGTGTACCTAAGAAAAGAGGCATCATGTAGCCGCGAGTTAGCTTCTTTCAGATTTTCACAATCTCAAACATTGGTGGAATGTGTATGCAAGTCCAGCCTGACTGAAGACACTTACCACTCTCGCTGCATCTTACTCAGGCCTACATACATCTTGATCTCTTTTTTTGGAAGCAGGGTCTTTTCTACATCAGCTTTAATACGACGTAGCAAGAAAGGACGCAACACCTGAACAAAAAGTAAAATAGGGACATTAAAATGTGCTACAACCCTCACATTTCACAATTTCGATCAGTATCAAGGACAATACAGTGTGAATACATACAGTGTGAAGACGTTCAACCAACTTCTGATCACCCAAACAGTTGTTTGTGTCAAACCACGAGTCAAAGTCCTTTAGAGGAAAGAAGAAAAGAGAATGTTTTAGTATCAATTTCTTCTTTCACTTAAAATAGATTATAGAACTGTTATGATAAACATATTTCACCCTCTAATATAAACCTAAGAGCAGAGTTTGAAAACGCACCTTTGACTAATTTCTGTTATTTTAAAAGACATCTTACTTCTGATGAGTTGAAGACGTCGGGCAACAGGAAGTTGAGCAGAGCCCACAACTCATGGAGATTATTTTGCAGGGGAGTTCCAGTCAGCAGCAAACGATTGGTGGTCTTGAATTCTCGCACAATTTCTGATAACTACAGGAAATAAAAGCAAACATTCAGTCTTAGCTAAGTCAAACGGTACAAGTAACTTTCACAACCTAGAAGAAATGGTTAAAAAGCAGCTCACACCATTAGATTTCAGTGTCTAACCTTTGATTTCTCATTCTTGATCCTGTGAGCTTCATCAATGACCAAGTACCTCCAGTTGAACTTCTTGAACACCGCCTTTTCGATGATGAGCATTTCATAAGATGTGACACATACGTCCCATTCTCCTGGCAGCAGAACATCTCTGATGAGGGCAGTCTAAAATGATATGAAAGCGTTAAGATTCTTTTTTTTTTGTTTATATGCATAAACAGGCCATACAAAACAATTCAATCACCACCCCACAAATATGAAAGTGTCAATTGCTAATCAAAGTTCTTAGTAGTATATACAACAAATATAACAAGTGGGTGGCTTATGTCGCTTATTCATCAAGATAAAAGACATTAAAGTGTGTATGTTTAGTGTTGGTTTAAACCCACTATATTGATTTTTTGTCTTGCTAATATTGAAACCAAAAACAAAGCACAACTGACACAAACAAATTTAAAAAAAGATTTGATTCGTGTCAACAACAAAGCATGATTTAAGGAAGACAAACTCTTTACACTATATGTTATCTTGAGCAAAAGTAGGTTTAGCTTATATAGTACAATTTACTCTATCAGCTTAATTGAGGCCTTCTGTGACTTTATGCAAAATGAAATGTATGTTGTCCATGTACACAATGCATTATTGCTAATATAGGCATAACTGACAAACTTTTTTAAAATTACATTTGTGTAAACAACCAAACAAGATGCACACACGCATTTTCAGATGACTGTTTGGTCTCTCATGACTTACCCTCTCATCCCTGCCTCCTATCAGACAGACAGCTCGAAGGGAAGGCACCCATCGCTTGAATTCATTCATCCAGTTATAGAGGGTGGATTTGGGAACAAGAACCATGTGTGGACCAGGAATGTTTCTGTAGTGCTTCATGTAACCCAGCAAGGAGATGGTCTGAAGTGTCTTACCCAAACCCTGAGAAGAAGCAGCAGAAGTGAGGAACCAAATCAACCCTTAGACATGAAATAAAAAGCTTCCAGTACATGACAAAGTACTAACCATTTCATCAGCCAGGATACCATTGATTCCATTCTCATACAAAGAGATGAGCCAGTTCAGACCACGGACCTGATAATCCCTCATTTTTCCTGTTTTAACATCTGCATTAAAGACACACAATCACACATTTATCATGTTTGTTCATCACATGACATTTAGCTCAGGTGTGTGTTTAACATGTAACACATCTGAAACTTCAGAAAATAACTGTCAGTGCTTACAAGAAGGAGATTCATCAAAGCGAGTGCAGACATTGGTCGTCTTAGTGCTCTCATTTAGAAGCTCTTCATCTTCTTCTTGTTCTGTGCGGCGATGGCGGGTGCTGTCAAACATAAAGACAAAAAAGATTAAGCAAATTACAAGCCCTGACAGTGTTTGCACCAACACTGACATTCTGACCCGATACAGATTTATACCAAAATAATAACGAAACTGATCAGTACAGTTGCCTATGCTAATGAAGATATGATCTTGTTTTTTTGGGATTAATTAGTTATGCCCTTTTTCTACAGGGGAAATCAGAAAGAAAAAAAATGCTAAAACAATAGAAAAAATTCTATAAAAACAAATGACAAATATCAGCCACATCAGTGAAATATCATCTTATCTGAGGATCGCTGATGTCAGTAAAGACTGATGCTGCTGTCCTTAGCGTCCCTAAAATAAACCTGTACTCACTCTCCAGCAGAAAGCAGAGTCTGTTTCTCATCTTTCTTGATGCGCGGTCGTCCTGGTTTCATCTTCAGAGGTGAAGTGGGAGTCTTCTGTGCTGCTGGTTGGATGAAATGTGCAAACAGCTCTGTTTGCTTCAACAGATACTCGAATCTGTTGGTCCGATCTGTTTGCTACAAACCAATAGATAAAGGCTTGTTTAGTTGTTTATCCAAAGTGAGTTTTTATATGTATTTTTTTTACTTAATCTTTTATTTGTTTTAGTATGCAGTACAATAGGTTATCATTTCCATTAAATAGATATGACTGACAGTCTTTATCACCAGGGAGATTGAGGGAGGATTCTTTGTTAGCCAATATTTGGCGATAGGTTTTTGCCTGTGGCAAAAGCAGTATTCTAAATTAATGTAGTTCACTTTTACATAATTTCTGTGGGAGAATACTAAAAAACAAAATAGCTAATGGCCTATCAAAATGGAGTTTTGTTATGTATTGTGAGCAGAGTTGGGTAATCCAAGCTCCAAAGAGCAAAAATCCTCCCTTGTGTTTGTTCTGACCATTCACTGATGGGCACAAATCTCGTTCCAGGTAGATGGCTAATCAATGTTAAATCAACAGGTACGACCAATACATGGCAGGACTTTTACTTGATGGAGCTGGAATCTCCCACCTCTGATTGTGAGCTTTGAAAATTACTTCTTACCACTTTCTCTTCATATCCTGGCGCAGTCTCTTTCGTTTTGGATGAGGAGGGGGAAGAAGCAGAGGACCCATCAGGTCCATCAGGTCCATCGGGTCCTGCTTCTGAGGAGGACTCTTTTCCAGCATCTGAACCGTCAGACTTCTCCTGAGCAGAAAGAGGCAGAATTTTGAACACAAAGTCAGGCAATCCCCACAACAATTAAGTCTTAACCTAAACTTATCCAGCAGCAGACAGCGCTACAGCATCTCCTGTTAGTCATGGCTGCTCTATTCCTCTGAAAACAAAGACGCAGTCCGGACAGGAACACATGAACCAGGTGCTCATGTTTGGTGCTAACCAAAAAGCCGGGTCACGTTTACAGTCTCTTCACTCAGCGGGAGTAACCTACTGAGGATGTGAGGAGTTCTGTGTGTTCCGAGAGAGGCTAGCGGAGCTAAGCTAGTAGTAGAGCGCTTATACAACGATGTGGCCTCGTTGCTGCTGGTGCCGTAACATTAGGGGACGGAGCCGCTGTTGTCATGAGCTAATGGTAGCAGCGCTATCATTAGCCGTTGAGCTAACTAGCTCAACAGCCCACATCAATGTTGGCAAAATTAAAGTTTACCCTCGCGAAAATAGAAGCTCAACTATAAGACTGACTGGGGGTTTCGTAGTTTTTGACTGGTGGGACGTGTTTCCAGAGACATAAACGACGTTAACCGACGTGAAAACCTATTTTGACCCATCTTACCTCCGCTCCTCCGGCTTCTTCAACTTCAGTCTGCTCTTCCCGCTGTTCCTCACAGTTTGCGCTTTCGGACATTTTTCACGAATTTACTCTTCGTTCCAAATGTTCCGTCCGTTAATAGATGTCTATTGTAACCCTGTGTAAAGGCCGTGGAATATTTCCTGGATTTTACCGCGACAAGTGGGCAGTATCCTGTTGTTTATAATGAAAGACACGGTGGTTTGCCACCGGGAGGGAGCACGTTCGCGCTAGCAAGATTTTTTCTCGGGCACCCGCGTTTACAGAGAGGAACCCGGTCTATGCGTGATATCGCGAGATTAGAGCGCGATATCTTCGTATACTATCGGAAATTTAATTTCTAAACAACACGTAATATACAGCCTATGATACTGCAGTGAGACTCAATAACCCAGAGTCTACGAGTACAATGCTTCTAGAATAAAGATAGTGAAACTCTACCACGTTTCAGTCTCTTAATAAAAACATTAATTAAAAAACAATGGCTGGCGTCTTGGATCAAAATGTGAAATTCTGAGAATTACTGAGAGAATAGGTTTTACTCAAATTAGTTGTTGCTGTCAGAACTACCAAATCTACTTCAAAATAACGCATATTCCTTACAATTAAATATTTTACAGATTCCTTATTTTGAAAGATGTATGAGTATATCGTAGAAATGTACATAAGGCAATATATAGCCTATGTGTAATACATGAGCTACGCTGCACTTTTGTCATTTGTTTTCCTTTGTATCTTATTTAAGTGTATAGCATTTAGCACATTTAATTTCTGAGGCAGATACATTTTATTGTAGGCAGGTGTATTTAACTGGAGTCACAGGTAACGCCACCTTAAACAGTGAGGATGACAGCTGATTCAAGAGGTTTGTGGTCATATATAGCAGTGCTAGACAATGAAATTCTTACTTTGCGAGTTACCTTCACACAACTAAACAATTCACCGAACTAAAAATAAGTAAAACTGTACAATTAAAGCAATGTAAATAAAACTCAAACAAAATCAAGGAAATAAAATGTACACCAAGCAAGGAAAATGTCATATGTACGATACAATTGAGCGATTACTCTTCAAATAGTAAGTGTAAATAAAAACTGACTGTGTAAAATACAGTCGTGTCGGTAAGACATTGAGGCAAATATTATTACGGTACTATTGTGCAAACATGCAACGATGTGCACTCATATATAATACTAATAATATATGAGTGATTGAAACATGTTATAAACGGATGATGAATGTCCCTATGGTACAGCTAAAAGTAAAAAGTACCTAAGTTTCTCATTATTTACTATTATTTTTAGTGTTGCAAAATGTGTTAAATGTTTTGATAGAAATCTGTTATTTCGCACAATATTTCGCAAAATACACATACACATACATATTATAAGGGTGAAACGGGTATGCCTAAGATAAAAATACACATAATGCACAATATAACAATGTGATGGTGACATACTTAAACAGTTCAGCTAACATGCAAGCGTAAAAGATGTGAAGGGGTAAGTGCCGAGGGGTATTTGAATGCAACACCTTAACTGCAGTGAGTAATGATATTATCTAATGTAAAAGAACAAGAAGTAAAAAAAATATAAACAAATTGCCTATGGTTAAATCACATGGAAATTATTTTGTCATTTTGTTTTAAAAAACTGCATCATTAATGTACTATCCTTTTTATTATTAAACCAAAACCAACACTCGCTCAACAGGCAAAGTTAAGACGAAAACAGCTTCCCTTGTGGGTCCTCTGAATGCTACTGTCTGCTAAATGACGTTCCTGTACAGTTAATCAGCTGATTCTGGTTCGGTCGATCAAATGAACAAAAAAAAACCACGATTCAACCTTTAAATCGACGTGTCATATCTAACGACGGTTGGGGATATTCTGCTCGGAGACTGTTGACATGCTTTATTTGAGTAAGTGTAAATAGTGAAGTCTGTTTTTGTCACCAGTTCACGGCGGCGTTTATGCTAAGTCAGTTCAGTGGTACTATCGGCTAGCATCCGGCCTGTTTAGCTGCTTTGTTCATATTTTTTTGCTCGCAGGTTGGTTTTGAATCACAAGAACAAGGTGTATTTTACCTCCTACGTCAAATTTAGGTCACATTTAAACTGCTGTGCTTAAAAATATTTAAGTTAATGTCGCAGTTAGCTTTAGCAGTTAGCCGCAGCACGGATTGTACACATAGCTGGGTGTCCTGAAGCGGTAAACAATCTGCACATTTATAAACATCCGCTATAACGTCATATTTTTCTGAAAACGCTGATAATAGTTAAACTGTCCAATCTATTTGTATTGTCTAACACGTAATAATAGTAAATTAACAATAGTAAACTTATTGTTATTGTCATGTTTGTTAATGCATATAGATTTGATCAGAAGTGGTTCCCAGTGAGTTGTGATGAAGTGACATGAATTTGAAATAGTCTTTGGAAATCTTATTTTTTAAAGTTAAATTATGTCACAAAACTGGAATTAAAGTGACAAAAAGTCTGTGTTTTTTGGATTTATAATGATGTACAAAAATAACATTTTACAAAAAACACTAATTTAGATATCTGAAATTAATACTTCAGTTCTTGATTGAATGTATTCAGTTAAATTTCACCACTTTAATTGTAGGATGTCAGCTAACCATTTCCCTGTTTTGCTCTGTGTAGACTGTCATCATGGACAAAATATTGGAGGGTCTCGTCAGCTCCGATCACTCTGTTCCAGTGAAGAAGGCCATTATAAAGAAGGTTGTGGAAGCAGCAGAAAAAGGAGCCACAGAGGAGCAGTGTCAGTCGCTGTTTACTCTCACCACTCGCCTCATCTTGGTTGGTGAAGATGCGTTTCAAAAGCAGGTGGGCTTCCAAATTCTGGAGGCCTATGCCCGATACCACCGGCCAGAGTTTGAGCGTTACTTTACAAAAGACTTTGTCCTCGGTCTGCTCCAACAGGGCTACAGCCAACTAGACCACAAAGACCCAGCCATAATAGACTATATTCACTGCTGCCTACGACTGCTTATCAGCTGCCCCTCAGTGCTGGAGATCTTTAGTGTGGTTCAGGTGGAAGTTTTAAGAATGGTGTGTGAACGTCCTGATCCTGCCCTCTGTGCCCGCCTCAGCACCATGCTATCAGACTTTGTACAGTGCATCCCAAGGGACAAGTCAGGTGTTTTGTTCTGCCAGCAGCTGGTGAGGACCATCAGTTACTTCCATTGCTTTGCCAGCCAGGAGCGAGAACTCAGAGAGTATGTGGGTCAGGTGACCAAGGTTAGCACCCTTCTACAGAATATCTGGAAGAGCGATCCAACTACACTGCTGCCCTCACTGCAGGAAGTCTTTGCTATTATATCTTCCATAGGTAAGCCATCCTTTATGTCCTTTCATCAAAGACAAATCTAGTATTAAATCTAATATGAAAAAGTTTTACCTACCTATCTTTGCACATATGTAGGTACAATATGTTTGGATTTATCTCTGCAGATCAATAAATGAGGGCCGTTACCTTGTAGCAACCTTTGATCCTTGTTTTGATTCTGTAATTTGCATTTGGTAGATGCTTATTCAACAATATTCAGTATTACCACCTGGTGCAGTGGCTGCATTTTATTTCTTTGAGTAAGTATTTTCAAAACCACTAAATGTATTTGTTTTCTTGCAGATAAAATATTTGTAAGTTTAGTATGAGACAATTATTTTAGCAAGTACATTTTAGAATGCCTCAGCTGAACTTACTTTTTTTTTCATTTGCACTGATGCAGCATAAGCCACCTGGTTGTTGATGATCCTGTCAAAAACATGAGCGCATCAGATCCGCTGTCATGTTTATAGTCTCTGTGTGAAATATTGATGAAAGTATTACAAAATTATCCTCCGTATTAAAAAAAAAGCAAGGACAATTTCTTGTGGAAAAACACATTTTCATAGATTTTATAAGAAATGTGTCACCAAACCAAGAGCTTTGCAGTTAGTACATGATTACTGCAGTTCTTCTTCTTTCAGAGTTTAAATTATTGTCAGTAATTCATGTGTGGTTATATACAACTATAAATGCAAATTGTAGCCTTGGTTCATTGGAGCAAAAAAGTCTATTTGTCTAATGATTTTTCTGTGTAATTCTGTTTTCCTTTCTTATTCTACAGACCCATCCTTTGACCCATCCATTGCCTTGGCCAGTCTGGTGCAGCACATCCCTGTCCAGATGATCACAGTGCTAATTAAGAGCCTGACTACAGACCAGAACGTTAAAGATGCAAACATGACTAAAGCTCTCTGCAGGTTAAATCACACACTGATTCACTGGAGACAAATGGCAGTAGAGTATATGATAAGAAATGGCTGTTGTACGTTTTGGCACATGTTTTAACACTCAGTGCTCCTCCCATGTGTTCAGGATGATAGACTGGCTGTCCTGGCCTTTGGCCCAACATGTTGACACATGGGTCATTGCTCTGCTTAAAGGACTGGCTGCAGTTCAGAAGTTCACCATCCTCATAGATGTAACTCTACTCAAGATTGAACTGGTTCGTAGTGAGAATTCTTTATTTTTATTGACATCAGAACTATTGCAGTGTTTCATAAAAATAATTTACTTACCTTAAATGTAATATAATATGTTTTTGCTTTTTATTTTGTCACTTTGTCTGTAGGTGTTTAGTCGTCTGTGGTACCCTATTGTGCGACAGGGGGCGCTGACTGTGCTCTCACACATGCTGCTGAGTTTCCAGCACTCTCCAGAGGCTTTCCATTTGGTAAAGGATCTCCCTTCTCCTCACAGCCCATTTCCCCTCTCTCATGGCCACTTTATTGGTTTTCTCATTCTCTTCTCTTTTGGCTTAAATTACTTTAAAGCTGTGCAGACTTGTTTCTCCCTGAGCCCCAGGCTTGACGCCACTCTCCCCTTAATGATGTGCGAAGCACTTAAATACCAGCTAATGGCCCTTGAGTTGGCCAATTTCATTAGTGTCCAAAACATGAATAGTCTCAATACTTAGCAAATGAGACTGAACCCTCAGTGGGGTATCTGGCCCCCACTTGGATGCACCAAACAGAGGGTAGTAGTTCTGATTAACGTTGGCTCATAAGGCAGTACTTCCAGTGCTCTCAACTTATTTTTTTTTCTCTATGTTCCTCAGGTTGTTCCACATGTGATCCATCTAGTCCAGTCTTTGAGGACAGATGGCCTCTCCACCAGTAAGGCCTTCTTACTACAGTTTACAGAGCTCATCCACTGCATGATGTACCAATACTCTGGCTTCCCTGATCTGTACGACCACATAGTTGAGGCAATCAAGGTACAAACTGCAGGACACGGTGTACTGTAGATATGTTATGAATGTTCATTTTTTTTAAGAGAATGTTGATGCATACACAACACGCTCCCAGTGTTTTTCTTTCTAAGTATTATCAGCACAGAGGCTGAACATGAATGTTGGCATCATGTTACTGTTGTAGCTGAGGGTTAAATTAATTTGAACAATGACCTGTCCAGTTTTCCACACAAGGACATCAAAGTGGAAGGAAGACAAAACAAAGATCTGATACCTAGTACATCGTAGGGGTGTAACGACCGCAAACATCACGGTTTGGTACGAAGTCATGGTTCGGTTCATTTTCATTACAGTATGGAAACAAAATGCAAAACTATTTTCTTCCTCAGCACGGTATTTATTAAACCAAAAACATTTCAATATAAAAATGGAAACGGCAAATAATTCGAAGTGCTGCTTGGTACCACTAAATTAAATTAGATATTCTTAAATGATTACCCAAATGTTGAAATTAAAAATAATGAATTCCTTTTAAACAGTAAAAAAACTTCTTCCAACATCTTAAGGTGTCACTCCTTTTGGAATCTGATGGGTCACCCCGAGTTACCAACACAGGCTGCGTGGTGTGTACCCTCAACTGGATGCATTTACCAGTCATAGAAAACAACAGAGAAACGAGACACTCAGAAAAAGCCTGTCCACCACACGTCACAGGGACATTGGCATCACCCACGTGGGGTTAAGCCCATCCCCCATTGCAGCGAATCTGAAGTAGCATTAGCATTAGCATCTACAAGAAAAGACAGCGCCACAGTAGCTGCTACACAAACTGGAAAAATGTCGGAGCAAACTGGTTCGTGTGCTCTCTGTGGAAATAAAGCGCGTTTTTTTTCTACACGTTTTCAAAACAAACGACAGCACGAAACCTAGCTGGATGCTACTCACAGAGCGAGAGAGGAGGGGGGAGTGTTCGTTCACGCATTCTGAGCTAATCAGAGACACCTCATTACTGTGTCATTGACATGTATGTGGAAGTACCGATGAACTCTATTGTTCGACCTCCAGTCTTTGTTTCTACTGTCACCTCCACATGATATGCACATGGTCACATACAGACTGACTGTATTCGTTCGGTATAGGGCTGTACCAAACCGAACGTCTGTTTTCAACGGATACATGAATACAGGAATACATATACCGTTACACCCTTTAGTACATCGATTTCCAGTTTTTGGACATTTTATCTCATCTCTCATATTTGTTGGTGATAGATGGGATTATGTAACCTTTTAAATTACTATTCAATGGTGCTGATGCCAACATAGACATGTAAAATGTGAGCCTCGATTATAAAATAGGTTTGTGTAAGATACCAAAAGAGAAAATATCATAATCTTCATCTTTAATAATTTGTAGTGTTTTACACTTTCTATTTTGTAATGTCTCTATTGTAGAAGTAAAAATAAATATAAGTGAGTAAGATGTACCCTGTTTGCATCTGAAATGTAATCAAGCATAGGTATAATGCTGCATAAATAGGAAATACTCCGCAACACATACCTCACTTAAATACAGTACTTGAATAAATGTACTTATTTAACTTTACTCTCACTACTGAATAATAAAACTACTTTTTTTTTTTTTGGACCAAAATAATTTTGTCTCTGATTCTTTTACTGTGCTTCATCAGGACCTCCCTAAACCTGGAGAAGAGAAAATCAAGTTGGTGTTGAATCAAAGTGCCTGGACGTCTCAGTCCAACTCATTTGCCTCCGGTCACCTGAAGGAAGCTGGGAAGTCTGAGACGGGAAAAACAGGCCTGGTCAACCTGGGAAATACCTGCTACATGAACAGCATCATTCAGACCCTGTTCATGGCCACTGAGTAAGTCATATTTACACGCATACTAATTTTTTTTGTTTATATCTTTCACTCCTTTCAGCCTTGATCATGGACAATTTGTGTATCACTAAATTCCTGTTTCTCCAGTTTTAGGAGACATGTCTTATCATTGCATCTAAACGGCTCCAACATGCTTATGAAAAAGCTTCAGCTGTTGTTTGCTTTTCTTGCACACACTCAGGTTCGTATTGCCTTATGTTTTACAGTTTGTTGAAACTAAGTAATAACAATGCACAAGTTAAATTAAACAAGGTGTGTATTTTGTGTGTGTCCTACAGAGGGCAGCATATGCTCCCAGAAACTTCTTGGAAGCATCTCGGCCTCCGTGGTTTAACATGGGTTCTCAGCAGGACTGTTCTGAGTACCTCCGATTTCTCTTAGACCGGTAGAGTGGCACACCAAGCACATTAAATGATCAACACATGCGCTGTGTAGATTTAATTTATGTTACATTATAAGGCAATTGCATCAATTTGTCAGATTAATTCATCTTAGTCCTTCATGGACTTGTTGTATTGGTCATTATTGAACATATGTTGTGAAAATTTATTTTGAATTATTAAGAATAAGACGAGTGATTGTTAGTGAAAATGGTCTCTAATCATGACAGTTGATATTATTTTAGGATTTTATTTATTAGTCTTGGATATAGTGGAACAAAGCTAAATGATTACGTTAAGTACAAGTAAAAGTGCAGAAGTGTTATTTAATTTGTACACGGTGCATTGTCGGTGAACTGACGTTAACTGATGTGAACTGCATTTCAAATGGAAATAATGTGTGGTGGGACCTTTTTTATTCCCCTGAAAATATTGAGCGTTTCTGTTTCCTGATCTCAAGGTTACACGAAGAGGAGAAAACGCTTCAGGTCCTGGAATCAGCTCAGCCAAAAGTTTCCTCCCATATTGAGAGAAATGGCAAAGATCCAATGTGTCAGGGCTCTCCAGAGGACGCTGGAGAGTCATCGACTGGAGGAGAAACTATGCATGAACCTGACCAGAGGACTTTGATAGAAAGGTTGTTTGGAGGGAAGCTTATCACGAGTATCCGCTGTATGCAGTGCAACAGCATCTCAGAGAAAGGAGAGCCGTTCACAGATCTCTCTTTGGCTTTTTGTCCTTCGGCCACCGCTCAGCACCGACCTGAGGGCCCATCTGAAGAAGCCAAGGGTCTCTGCCAAGGTTCTGTTAATGGTGGAAGTGAAAATCCCGATCTGGGTTCAGCCAAATCCCCAGCAAATAGTGTCCATGTTGTGCCAGTTACAAATGAGCCTCCCCTCTCTGTGCCTGATCTGGTGAACTATTTCCTGGCTCCCGAGATCCTGGATGAGGAAAACGCCTACTTTTGTGAGAAGTGCATCTCCCTCCAACGAGCAGAGAGGAGCTTGAAAGTGGTATCGGCACCCGAGTACTTAATCCTCACCCTGCTGCGATTCTCCTACGATGCCAAATGCCACATCCGAAGGAAGATTTTGGACAATGTTACCATTCCGTCGCTCATGAGACTTCCTGTGCAAGCGCCATCCACTTCTACGCAGTGTTCCTCTTCCACGTCGTCTCCTCTGCAAGTGGACTCGCCTGAGAGCAGTGAGAATCTGGCCAAAAAGCTCAAACCATCGCAAAATGATGAGGAGGAACGGGAGGAGCAGCAGATACACAGAGGTGGAGACACAGCTGTTCAGTCAGTGCCCTATGTCCTCTGTTCAGTGGTGATGCATTCAGGTATATCGTCCGAAAGTGGCCACTACTACTCTTATGGTCGTAACATCAGCGGCGCAGATGGAACGCAGCATCCAGCCAGCTGCTTCACCCTCAAGGAGGATTTGGGGAACAGCCAAGTTGAATCAAACCCCTCCGCTTGTTCATCCCTATCAGTTCTGCCAGAACAAGGAGATCCACTGCCTAATAGTGGCCAAGAAGCAAGGGATTGGCTGCTGTTCAATGACAGCAGAGTGACATTCACGTCTTTCCAGTCAGTGCAAAACATTACTAATCGCTTCCCCAAGGACACAGCTTATGTGCTCATGTACAGGAAACAGGAGGTACCGGGACAGAACGTGAATGGAGGACCGAGGGAGAATGGAATGAGAGTGAGTGTTGAGCCACCCCTCCAGAAAGAACTCCTCGACGCTATTATCAAGGACAACAAGTTGTATTTACAGGTGAGCAAAGGGTGGATAAAAATGTTTGTTGTTTTTTCACCATTTCAGAAAAATACAAAATATTGGCACAACCTCCAGTGACAACTAAGATTCACAGACGGGACAGAGGTGTGTGGAGGGTTGGAAATAAGCATGCTGAAAAAGAGGTCCAAATATGACAATCATAACTTGCATATGTTCTAGAAGCACTTTTTTGGGCATGAGACAAAATCAATTTCATGCTGTGCCCAGTTATTCCATATGAACCACTGCTCCTAACAGGTATTCAGAGAATGCCTAATCTCAAGTCTCTATGACAACTATTCTTGAATTAGTCAATAATGCAACCTTGACCTTTGATCTTTTGCAATATTGATCATTTTGTTATATGTGTATATGCGTCAGTGTGTGTAATATTATAATATATCCAGTATTGATTACGTTATAGCGTGATGTCCATGCTTGACACACACACAGTGTTACTTGAAGTAAATTTTGAGACATGTCACCTTTGACCTCCAAAACTATTGATCGTAGGTGATAACACCAATTATGAGAATTGTAGAAGTCTCCATTCTGAATCGTTTGGTACCAATCTGAAAGTTCTGTGACCCTCTGTTCTTGAGTTATAACCGATAATGTGATTTTGACCTTTTAGTTAATTGTGACCTTGACCTTTGACCTTTACTCAAATGGATCATGGCATCTGATGCACTTTAGCAATATATGTATATGCCCATGTAATTTCATGGTGATATCTCAAGTATTCATTGAGTTACAGCGTGATATGTCTCTGGCGACACACACACAGACAGAAATTGTGATTACAATAATCTCTCCTAACCAATGTTTGGTGAGATTAATCAACATGTGTGACTGGTAGATTTTCAGGAGTTAGTATTCAACTGTGTAGGTTTTCTTTGGGTACTCCTGTTTCCTCCCACCATCCAAACACATGCACTGATAGGTTAATGGTTTAATCTAAATTACTCAGAGGTGTGAATGTGAGAGTGATTATCTGTTTCTATATAGCTGTGGAAAATATTATTAGAGATTTTGCAATCAGTAAAGTGAGTTTGGCTATTATCAAGAAAACATGGAAAATGCATAGATATCACTTTTGAAATCTAACTGTTTGGAGGCTTTTTTTGTTATTATATTTTTCCAGACAAAATGTGCCTTTAGTTGTACCAGGCATTCAAATGACAATGATTAAACATTGGTGGTGATCCAGAAAAGATCCTGGATTCTGGATCACTTAGAAATTTTACATTGCAGTGAATGGAGAATACATTTCAAAGTGATCCAGGATGTCTTCCAGATCACCACCAAACTATAACAATTTTTTCCTTGTGAGACTCCCAGCACATGCTGAAAATGTCATCAAAGTCCATCCATAAGTTTTTGAGTTATCTTGACCCCACCCCCTGATCACCAACAAAATCTAATCATTTCTAGATCTCCCCATTACCAACCCACCCTGTAAATTTAAACAAGATCCGTCCATAACTTTTTGAATTATCTTGCTAACTAACAGACAGACAAACAAACTGGCAAGTCTGAATAGGGAATGTGCTGATGACATGAAGACAGGATAAAACAGCATAAATGTCATATTTCGTCACTATTTCCATTTTGTCATATGACACACACTTATCTTTTTTGCCTCCTGTCTTTGCTCGTGTATTGCCATCATAAACAAAACCTGTGTATTTATTTTAGTTGACACAGTGAGCAAATCCAAATAGTGACTTCCCTGCACATCCCCAGCCTCATAAAAAGATAGACCTTAAACTAATGAAGGCACATTACAAGGCAACTGATTTAATACTTGTATTTAATCTATTCCTAAGAGGCTTCCTGGATGTTCAGGCTGAACACTGTGCTTATTTTTCATGCTTAACATGCGTTCCACTTATGACATTATTACCACTAACCCTCTTAAGCAAAAAGCTCTTCTGAACTGAAACAGCAGTTAAGAACCGTGCAAGATTCTCTCAGGTGGAAAGTGGCAGAGGGAAAACAGACTGCACTTTTACTGATAATTGCAAAGTATGGGATTTTTTTGTATTTTTTTTTTTTTGTGACTGCACTTGAAGCAAAATCTGAGCTGTCCTGTTACAAAACGCGAGGTGTAATTTCACGAGTCATTGAACTGTACTCAGTTGAGTTGACGTCCCATTGCACTTGTACAAATGACTGAAGTAAGTCACCCCTAGAGGGAGCTGTAGCAATATTAAGCCACAACACAGACACACTATCGGTCACACAGAACGCCACTCATGGTAAAGTAACTATTTTGTACGGTAAAGCCCAGGTGTTGTGTGGGTTTTACTGCTGTTATATGTTAAAACGAATCGACTGAGTAAACACTGCTTGTGTCCTTGTTGCCAACAGGAACAGGAGCTCAATGCTCGGACCCAAGCTCTCCAGGCCTCATCCTCTTCCTGCTCATTCAGGCCCAACGGTTCAGATGACAATAACCCACCAGGGAGCTGTGGTCCATCTGGTGGAGGAGGGGGGGGAGGGGGCTTCAATACTATCAGTAGACTGGTCTTCTGAATGAAAACCCCAGATAAACTGACACTTAAGGGAGTCTTTGGAAGAAAACTGGACTGACTGTCAGAGCAGAAATGTGGAAACATCATCACAGAAAAAAGCACTGAAATGATGTAAATGCACAGACAGAACATACTGTATGTGCCGATTCTGTACCTCGATTCGATTTTGTTAAGGTCTTTAAAGTTTTGGCTGAAATTGTTTTTATACCACTGTTTTAGTCAGAATTTAAACATTTACAATTCATATAGATTTGTAATCCCAAACCTTGCAGCGTTGACATCGACATTGCAGTTTTCATTCGATACTTGAGTTAATTATTCCCAGTGTGTGTGTGTGTGTGTTTTGGTTTTTTTTTTTGCCCCTTTAAAGGAACAATATGGCTTAATATGATAAGTATTATAAACTTTGTGAACATTTAATTCAGGTACTTAAGTACACTTGTATTGCTAAAATGTGAACTAGATGGTGTTGAATATTTCCACTGTGTGAGTTTTTAGTATATTATCTCACACGTTAATATAGTCAGACCCAGGCATACTGCAAACAGTGCACAATCCAAAAGAAAGCATTCAACTGTTTAAAAAAAAAAAAGAAAGAAAGAAAAAAAAAAGTTGACTTTTTTCGCCCCAAGTTGTCATCATTTTGAACACACTGCTCACAGTCTTGAGTTTACTTTTCTGATTTGCATGCTGTTTTTCCTTGTGAGCTGTGGAATATGATTTTTAAGCCATTTGGCTCTTTTCAATGTGTGCTTTGCTATTTAATAAGTTTCATATCACATGCAATAAATGTACATTTAAATTAAAACATCATTCTAAATAATCACAAATATATATACAGCGCAATATATGATGATACTAGGGCATTTTCAATTTCAGCACTTGACTGCTGTTCTCACTATAGCTGGTGTGATTTGTGGAGCAGCGAGTTTCAACTTTTTAACCATGTAATGTATTCAGATTTGGTCATTCAGGGAGACTTCTGTGTTTATGCTGATTTTTTTTTTCTTTTTTTGTTGTGCCTTTTGATATTTAATGCAGATTTATGAAGTGTTTTATCACTATACATCTCAGTTGTACTGTGTTGACATCAATATTCTTCATTATGTGTTGTATTGTCTTACTTCATCATGCAGGTAATCTTAAATTTACTTTACAGGAGCCCTTTGACAGAGACATGGACATACTATGTTTTCATTTTTACTGAAATGCTAAGGATCTATTAAGAATAAAGAAGATTAAATATCTGATAAAACTGAGGAACATTTAAGGTAGTTAATTATGATGAAGCAGCAAACTTGAGGAAATCCTGTTAAATTCACTAAACACCAAAGTTGTACTGAAAGATATCCTCTTACCTCATTGTTTACTTCACTTTATATCCGATAAGGATGGGTTATATACAATATAAAATAGTATACAGCCATGAAAAAAAATATCATACCACCCTTGTTTTCTTCAATTTTTTGTTCCTTTTAATGCCTGGTACATTTGTTTGGACACATATGATAACAACAATAGATTATAAGAGTTTAAGAACTGATATCTAACCATTTTCCATATTTTCTTGCCATTAACCAAAATCATTTAAGTTGTTTCATCAGTATCTGTGGCATTGTACTGATAAAAACTGTGTTTTTATTGATTCCATGTTTTCTTTTGTCTGTTTTAGTGGCATGATACACGAGTTTGTACTTGACTGCATAACCAGTGTTTTTGATTACTCTGTGGTCTAATAATTTTTTCAGCACCCATATTAAAAGGTGTTGCACTGATTTGAATAAAAAATGGTGGAAGGGTTACAAATGTGCTGAGGATAAATCCATTTGAAAGCAGGTCCAGAAAAGAATAGCATAACCTTACTTTTTTTTCTCAGTTTTTTAATAGTGTGAGCTCAAGCATTTGATTGAATTACAGACTGTGGGTGCTTGTTGAAGCTATACACTACCACATGGCCTTCACATACTGCAAAGAATGCATTTACTCTTAGTTTCTATGTCTGTTATCACATGTTTTGGCCACATTTACTGCTGTACATGTTTTTTTTTGTTTTTTTTTTTTTGACAATATCAGAAAATTGCTTCTATGTGAAAATGGTAAAATACAGAAATCTGTGTTAATATACAGTAGGAAACACATATTACACAGATACCCTTAAACATGTGTTTTTTTTATTATGTAAATGATTTTGATAGTTGGCAAAAACAACTGTAAGCAGTTTCATAATTTGTGAAATCAAGAACATGAAATCCCCTCCGCTTTTTGCTTTGTGAGCAAAACATGTCTCACAAATGGAAGTGAGTACAGATAAAGCAGTAAAAGGGGAACTGGGAAATCACAAACACTCACTATTCCCACAGGAGAGGCGTACAGTTGTTGACACATTTGCAAAATTTCCACATTTTCTTTTCTAATTTGTGACTAATAACCTAAAAATCATGCAGTAGTACCACCAGTAGTTCAATGAGCATTTGGAAAAAAATCAATGACTGTAAATTATTAATCAACCAAACCATTACACTTTTATTCCATTTTTATTCCAATGCTGACTGTAAGGAAAAGCCTAATACCAGAAAATGTCCTCAGATTTCAAAAGCAGACAAACACATGAGTTCAAACATGAATCAAAGGAAGTTTCTCAGACATACTAATTTCAGCAAATCTAATTAATCGGAAATGTCAGTGGCTATTTTATGCCAAAAGAGAACAAAAAATATTAAATGGCATTGGTATGTTGTGTCCACTGCCTTTAATTACCCTTTATTTCTTCATCAGTGGCTGTTGAAAGAGGTAATGCATGTGTACAATGGTAAAGTCATTAATCACAGAACAGGGAATATCCTTTGGGGGAAGTGTTTACCATCACAATAGCATTCCAATCAGATTCCTCAGATACCACTGTGCGTCCAAGGGAAACAGGTCTTTGATTGGATAGCCAGGAGTTACTGTTTGAAGAACAGATACAGAGATTATCTTTAGATTTAAGGAAATGATCAATGAACTGTTTGTCATTTCTTTCAGAGTCTTCAGTCAGTTTTATGCGTACTCAGATATGCACAACTGTATTCCTACTATTAAACACCCCATTTGTATTTTGTTGTTCATTTGTAATAGAACATAAACTATTGTAGGACTACATGTCCCATGTTTAAGATACACTTTTCTCTACACGCTGCCGCCTCCCCATGTCGGCCTCTAAACTAGTAATAATGAAGACAGCGCATGTATAACATTGTAGTTTCCGGTTGTATCCCTCCAGCTAAAGTTGATATAGATACTGAAAGAACGTACTCTATTGTAAATTGAAAGTTTCTTTAAGACATAGGAGGTTTATGTTTTATGTATTAGCATAGCCACTGTTCTCCCAAACATGTTAGCAAAGCATAACTTACACCGTCACGTTTGCTACAATGAATTAGCAGCTAAGTTAACGCTAGCTAAATATTTTAAATGTTCCATGTAAATACTGTACTGTACAAGTTTAATGATAATGGCGAATCTGGAATACAATTTGTTTCTTTATGGAAATCGTTTTAATGTGTCGCCAGATTTTGATTAATAAATTTAAAAAAAATAAGAAAACAAAACATACAAACAAAAATGTTTTGGTGTCTTTTTTTCCTTTTAAATATTAAACAATTGTCTTGATGAGAAACTGCATAATGTAACATGTATTTATTTATTTCGAACATGCATAGTAAAAAAAAAAAAAAAAACATACAAAAACAAAATAACACTTAAAATGAACCGAATCTTAAAGTACATGCAAGTCTGAATTTTCAGATACATTTTGAAGTTAGTATTATTTGACTTTTTGATAGAAAGTACTTTGCAACGACAACTTGTTTTAAAGTAAAACTGTCAAACTTCTATCCCTACATAGAATAAAAATATATTACTGTACTACTTTTACCAACCGCTCGAGCCCATAACGGTATTTTATTGTGAAATGGTGCCTCACGAGTTTCCGGTTTGGAACCATTGTGTCCATGTTGCTTTACGGAGTCCTGTTTCCTACGAGGGTGAGTTTAGGGAAAGACGGAGCCACCCTGTCAATCACAATTAAGGAACCATGGGAGTAAACTGGTAAGGAAGGTCCGCGGAACCAGTGTGTTTACGGCGAAGATTGTTTTCATTTGCCTAAAGACTACAATTATGCACCGGTACACTTTTTGGACATTTACACCTGATCTCCAACTGGGAATCGCTCCACTTTGACGGGAATTAGCATGAGGCGTCACATATAACAACAAAACTTAGCGAGTTTCTGTCGACTGCGCCTATTTTTGCCCTTACAGCGTTCCAGTTGAACAAAATACACAAGTCACCGTTGATATATTTGTACAACAGGCGGTGCCGCGGAGGTTTATTCCACTCCAAAGCCAGGATATAGCCGTTTATTTGACTCCAACTCGTGGAAAATCTGGTCTGTGCATTTCAGGGAACTGCTTTGTCGGTGAGGCGACTTTCGAAGGAGGAGTGACGGTATTTACCGATTTTAAAAAAGCACACAATAGTATGGTTTAACTTTGAAACTTCACCATTTGAGCAATTGAACAACGAATTTTCCCCCCCAGGTACAAGAAGAAGACACTCCCAAAAACAAACGAAGCCAAATACCAGACTCTGCTCAAATTCCAGGGAGAAAGGAGCAGATATGAGTGGGGGAGACGTGGTGTGTTCAGGGTGGCTCAGAAAGTCTCCTCCTGAAAAAAAGTTGAGACGTTACGTAAGTGCACTTTATATCATATTCTTTCACACTGGAATAAAAATACCCATTTAGTTAAAGAAAACGTCACACATTAGTGCATGGACTATTCCCTGGATGTCTGGGAGCCGTCTACAACATGTGAAGGCCTCATCTCACTCTTGCATTTCTGCAAATAACCCTTTCCCCCCTTTTTTCCCCTCACCTTACAAAGGTGTGTGTCTTCCTGGAGCTTCTTGGTATTTGTAGTTTTGGGCTGTAAAGATCATTATCTGTGACCCAATTAGTTGGTAGGCTACTTAAATGTAGGATATGTTTTGGATTAACCCGTAAAGACCCAATGTTACTTTTGTAGTAGTTCTGAATTGGAATTTCTCAAAATGTAACAGTTTTTAGTGATTTATCGCCATCTGTTATATTATCTTCTGTATTATGCCTTTCTTAAATAAAAATGAGGCATTTCCTCATATTTAACCCTTTCATGCGTAGTGGTCACTACAGTAGACAGCTGTTCAAAGGTGTTATCTTGTATATTCATTGATTTTGTAGTTTCTAGATAAATGTCATCTGCAATAACACATTGGAGTGTAAAAAAAATGCTAATTTTTTATTAGACTAATTAAATCTCTTGGTTTTTTAAAAATAAAAAATAATGGTTTATTAGCAAGACATGAATAATAACGATATTTAGAGTATGTTAAAATGTGAAAACCATGAGATTTTCAGCATTAAAATGCTTTTATTTCACACAAAATAAATGTTGTAGAAGATGACTGTGTTTCCATGGTAACCGAGGAGCCTCTGAGTGTCCAAATGGGTCATATCTGATAAGATGACAAAACTGGATTATAATTCTACATCTTCTTACCTGTTCAACAGTAAAAGTGAGTGTTTTAGTCCAAACTACAGGGTGTTACCTTTCCAAAGAGCCCATTCTTTTATTTGTACTCCAAACGTTTGAAGAACAGTTGTCATTTTAATTTGGAGAGGTATTTTTCAGGCATTTTAAGCAATATCACCTCAGAATGGTAAAGGGTTAAACCTTCCAATTTTTTTCATCGTGACACAGTTTCCACATTGTAGTGTATCCTCCAAGGCTTTGGGTTAACTTTCTTGGATCAATAATACAATGTGTTGATTGGTTTAGGATGTTATATGTGTGCAGGCATATTCTGGGCTGTGTGTCAAAGATGACAGATAATGACGGATAATCATGCCTTGTGTTTAACCCATAAACACCCAAACAGCCACTGGTGACCAACATCATTTGCGGATACGCTAATAATAATAAAGATGAGAGGAAGGAAAGACGGTGCGTGTCTTTTGACTGAAATGTTATTATTTTAATGACTTAAACCTGAAGAGAAATTCACACAAGTCTCTATTAAAGTGTGTTAAATGGTCTGTGTTATGTAATTTGAGTTTCATTTTTTAAATCAATATAGACCCAAACAGCCACCGGCGACAAAAAACATCTGCTGATATCTGCTATGTAATACCTGATGATGAATTAATCCTATCAATTCGCATTAAATGCAGTTTTAATCTTTTCATGGTCATCAGATATAACCCATTTGAACGTTCAAGTGCTCTGTAGTGAATGTGGAAACACTGTCGTCTTCTACAACACTGATTCACATGTAAAAGCTATAGAGTTGGATCAATGACAGTTTATTGGTTTTACATTAAACTGTTGATATTTTTGCTGAAAAAGTAACTTTTTCAGATTTTTTTCCTGTTTCTTCAACTGTAATTTGAGCTTTTGTGAACATCAGTAAATGAAATTTGGGAAAATACCAGATTTTCACTGAAAATAATGCAAAATTAAAGAGAAAAAAAATGATGTATGTTGATAAATTACTGACTGAAAGTTAAATAAAGAGTGAAATTAATTTGGGAGTTGCCACAGAAGAAGCACTGGGTTTTTAGGAGTTAAATTATTTACTAAATAACTGCAGTGCACATAAAAGAATGGTGTCTATTCTTACCAATGTTACAACTGGTTGTGATGTTGCCAAATGTGCATGATTATGAAGTGTTAGAGCAGTTGTTTGTTACAGCTTTAATTGTCATCGTTCACAAATCACAAATTAACACTCGGGCTTCTTGGACCCATCATGCAATGTTATGCTTTTGAATAATACCTCATTACTGCGGACAGTAAAAGGTTCTTAGTTTGTTCCACTGGCAGCGACATTTTCACTGTTTACTATATAATTCTTTTTAGTTGTTTGTTGTGGAAGAATTACAGCTGATACAAAAGCCAATGAACTCCAGTAGAATACATTATCTGTAAAACCTTTGTGGTTTCCTTGCGGATCAGTGGATATTTCTTGTATTGATATTGAATTACATGGCTTTCAGCTTCAGAGGAGGCATGTTTTGGTTGTTTTGTTTTTTGTGGAGAGAACCATATGTCCAATGAAAGGGCTTCCTAGACAGCAGCACAAAATAGGGGCGAGATTAGGCATTCTCTGAATACTTGTTTCAATTTTAGTTCCAGAAGTGCGGCTCATTTGTAGCGTGATAACACAGATAACCCCTGAATATTCACCATTTGTGTGTGGGGGAAAAAAACCGATCGAGTTGTTGTGTTAAAGGTCAGTGTGTCGTTGTTGGTGTCCATAGATGCACAATATGTTAAGCAGTGGGAGTGGTGATGTGACCTTTACTGGAATGGGGGCATTTGTGCTTCTGCATCACTTCAGATAATCTTTGAAACCAAGTCTTAGCTCTATAATGACCCAAAATTGTTCTTTGTCAATGGAGTAAACACAGGCTTACTGGGGCCAGATCAAGCGGTGACACGTTTCATGTTCAGTAACCTCTATGTTGAAAACTAAATAACTGATCTCCATGTTTAATACATATAAGAATAGATTTCAGTAAGTCAGTACTTTTACATGACACGTGTTAACATTTACAGAAATACAATTTTGGGTTAAAAATACTTAAATTACTGCTGCTTGGAACAAGAACTCACTTCACCAAATGTCACCCTGTCCTCATGAGAAACTGATACTAAGTGAACCATAGGGATTTAGCTATAATGTTAAACTACAATTCTTATTAACATGCTACAACTTCAGTGATATAAACAGCTAATATAACATATTATACAAATAAAACATTTGGTTGTACATAACCTTTCTCTTTTCTTATACTGTTGAATAGTTAGTTTCTGCAGATTCAGACTTAAAATATCACTTATACAAGGCAGAAATAATATTTTTATGAATTATTGTTCAAGTTATTGATGCATTTACATGTTTTAGTACTTTTTAGGTTTCAGTTTATATTGATTATACTCTTTATATCTTTCACATCTCCATGTGATACTGACATTTTCGAAACTATTCCATAAAATATAATTGTTAAACTGAACAATGAGCCTGTTTGAGACATGATTAGTTGCAGGAAAAAAAGTTATACAATCAAGTACCAACTCCTGTGTGTACCATGTGACTTAAAACAGGCAGAAATCAAATATGGAGTAACTGAAAGCACTGTTTTTGTCTGTACAGTAAAATAACTGTTAATGTAAGAGCTGGTTATTATCAAAGAAACCTGTAAAATGGATAGATAGCAACTCTGAAATTAAACCCTTCCACATTACTTTTGTTGTTGTCACTATATTTGTCCAAATGAATGCACCTGTAGTTGTACCAGCCACTAAACTGAACAAGAAGTTGAGGAAAACAAGGGAGGTTTCATATTTTTTTTTGCACGACTGTAAGTGAAACTGTAATTTTTGACACAGCTATTCAAGTTCTGTTGATCTGGCTCATAAAGAACTTCCTTGTCCTTGAAGTTTTATTATTATTTTATGGACAAAGGTTCATCAAACAGCCAGAATGCTATCCCACAGTGTCCCTACTTTTGTAGTTTTGACTGTGGCTGTTTTGGTTCAGTTTGTTCAAAGTTCTGTGTTGGGCTGATATTAGACACACGGTGAATAAACAGGTTACTGGGGTGATGTTCCCCTTCCCGTGAAAGGCCGTCGTGCTCGGTCACATGAGGCTGCGTAATCTGTAGAAGTGCTGACTATTCTTTTTTTGGCAGATGACGAATTGTTCAAATGTTACCTATCCAGCAGTTCACCAGCAGCTGCCTCGTCGATGCCTAAAATAGACACAAAAAGTTGAATCTCGTCTGTAATGGAAAATCTCACAGCTGATCATGAGGCATTGTGGTTCTGTGCTGCCGGGGGTTAGAGGGATAATTTATGTGCTTTATCAAGGAACTCTTTAAATGTCCTAATTAGTCTATTTGTTCCTCTTTGATTGATTTACATAACTTGTTGTCAAGCGAATGGTATATTTGCAAAATTTATGACCTTTACCTTAAAGCAGGATTGTTGACATATTTTGTTAAATCCAACAATATCTTGTGCTTCATATTTAACGTTAGATTCAACAGGTGAAATGTGAAACGTCAGAGTGACTTCATATGTGACCCACCACCACGAAACCAGGCATAAGTGTCTGGAAATCAAAACTGAGTTATCTGTGTAGATTGGTAGAGTGGAAACTAAGGTTTAAGATGGTGAAAAAATTATGTTTCTATCATAAGTAGAACCAAAGTTATGGTCATTTTAATATCCACAGTTGGACCTATTATGCAATTTGCATATTTTTAGATATTGTCCGTTAAAGTTTTGGATTGTTTTGGGGTAGGAAGTCCTTAGCAACGCATAATAATTTGTATCCGATTGACAAAAAATATTCACAGATGTTAAAGGACACTCTGATGGACATGTCACAGAAGTTTTATATATTATAATAATAGGACAGAATTGCAACGTATTATAATCATTTGGCTTACACCATTGGACAAGAGCATTCAATATAAGCTTTTACCTCGTACCGAACACTTGGGTGTTTACGCACGGAACGGAGATCGGTTTGTTCGGCGAAAAGAGGTGGAAGTCGTCTTTGTCTTTGCTCAGCAATACCTGAACTTTTGTCGCCGCTTAAATAATTGACCCAATAAACACCTTTATTGATTGGATTTCAATGTAATGATCACAGGAACTGAACATAGAGGTGTTACGGTACCGTTTTTTGATAAGGTGTAAACACATAAGAAATCACCTTCCAGCCTAAATTTGGCTGTAGCTCTGAACGGGTCAGCGCGACTTATGCCTGGTTTCGTGGTGGCGGGTCACATATGTGGTCGAATATTGAAATGGACATATCTCAAAAATGGGATTTGTTTGAATTTTTTAAAAACCCTCTAAGGCACAAGTGTTAAACATGCGGCCCGGGGATCAACACTGGCCCGCCAAAGGGTCCAGTCCGGCCCCTGGGATGAATTGGTGAAATGCAAAAATCACACTGAAAATATTAACACAGACGTTCAAATCATTTTAGTGGATCAGGCCAGTAAAATACTATCATAATAACCTATAAATAATTTAAAAACCATGTTTTTCCCTTTGTTGTAGTGTAAAATGTTTACATTTACAAACAAAAAAGATGTAAAAACCTGAATAAATATGAACAACCTGAAATGGCTTAAGAGAAATATGTGGAATTTTATCAATATTCCGCTTGTCATTTAATGTGTGAATTTGGAAATCAACTATGATCTGTAAGTTGTGATGCACATGTAAAAATGTGCATTTTTAGGTGTTAAACATGCGGCCCGGGGATCAAAACCGGCCCGCCAAAGGGTCCAGTCCGGCCCCTGGGATGAATTGGTGAAATGCAAAAATCACACTGAAAATATTAACAAAGACGTTCAAATCATTTTAGTGGATCAGGCCAGTAAAATACTATCATAATAACCTTTTATTATGATGTGCATTTTTACATGTGCGTGAATGCAGAAAAACATTCATAGGAAATGTTCAGGTTCATATTTATTAATTTTACAGTATGTTCGAGTACAGATGAAAACATTTTCATTATGGAATTTTCTTCTTTTTTTTTTTTTTACTCAAAAACAGAGAAAACTTTGGAGTTGACGTCATTTATAAGTTCTTATTCTATTATTTATATTATTTGAATGGTCCAGCCCACTTTAGATCATATTGGGCTGAATGTGGCCCCTGAACTTGAGTTTGACACCCCTGCTCTAAGAGATTGTTAATGACTGATAAAATACATCATTAGCGAACACTGAACACTAGTTTACAAATAAATTACAAACATCCAGATCCAAACCATGGTAGACTTGTGCTGCTTCGTGGAGCTCTGCACTCTCTGTGTGCTCTACTTTGTTATGTGCAAAAAAAAAAAGGAAGATATGACATGAGAATTTTTGGTTTATCATCGTGCTGAACTGGTCCCTTGTTGTGGGAACAGACCACCAAGTGATTATCCACTTACCATCTTATTTAATACTTGTTAGGAAATGTTACGCTAATTTTTACACGATAATAAAATGTAATATAATTTTTAAAAGTATGTTCTGTGCATGCATTCTCTCTTACTCAATATACCCAGCCTTATGTTGTCTTTGAAACTCGCATTTCGCTTGATTTGTTTTACAGTTTTTAATTTTATCCAACTTTTTGTTTTTCTTTTCAAGCCTTGCATCACTTCATTGTCTCTTGAACGGCCTTCCTAAGAAAAAAAAAGCAATTTGACTGGTGATATTTTGAAGTGTCACATTCAATTTGGAGAAGTAGTTTGTTAAAAGCCTAATCAGATAAGTTTATTTTGACCATTTTAAGATCAAGCCGTGAGTTGTTTTTTTTTTTTTTTTTTTTGCTTTAGTTGCCATGTTTTTTTTGGATTTTAGTTCCCTTTCAATTTCCTGTTATCTTTATTTAAAAAAAAAAGAAGCAGAAAACAAAACCAAAAAAGCAAAGTACTGACCCATACAATAAATACATCATTAAAACATACTAATGTGAACGCGCCAACCTCTTTAAGTGTCCATTTTGTTCCCCTTTACCAAGCCGGGGCCTCAGTTTACCTGATTAACCACCCGGGGCAAAGTTTGCTTCTGAGGCTTCGCCGCTGATTGGAGGAGCTCAAAGGTGACTGCAACTGCAGGGAGGTCTGCTGGTGTGTGAGCACTGCAGCCAGTATCATGGGCTTCCAGTATGTAGACAATGTTGGCACTGAATAAAAAAGACAGTATTTAAAGCAATCAGCAAAAGGGTTTATTCATTCTAATTTCTAGGAGGTTATGTTTTACCGTGCGTATGAAGGCATTTAACCACCGCTGCTTTTGTAGAACTTTTCACAGCCAGAGTTGAGCAGAATTATATCCTCTGTGGTTTTTCGTTTCACTGACGCTGCATTTTCCATTTGCTTCTCCTTTCATATATTTTACATTTCAGATTGTGAATTATTATTAAGTACATTAGAGAGAATGCATCGATATTGAGTCTTGTGGGTTTTTTTTCTTGGCATAATTCTTTAGGTATGGTACGCATCTAACAATATGTGAAGTTACACATCATTATTATTTTATGCAGATTAATGCATGTATTAAGGACTGAGGCATTGGAGTTGGCTGAGTCACTTATTTCTCTTTTGGCTTCCATTGATTCCCTGCCTTATTTATCATAAAGATGTATTAGAATGGATCAAAATAAAAGTAAATAGGTTTGGACAACTGGCCAAAGTGTTATAGAATGAGTTTTATTTTGATATTATTATAAAATCTGTCGTTACTGAACAATTTTCTTCTAGTTTCCTCTCATGTTGTTTGTGAGAACGTTTTATTGTTGTCACCTGACTCAGAAACGTATTGGAAGAGGAAAAAATATATATTTAAGGTCCAATATATATTTTTGTTATTTTGAGAAAAACTGTCAGAAATCTGTCAGAAATTTTTCTGTTTTTTTTTTTACAGAACAATAATGGAAAAAATATTTAAAACAGAATACTGAGATTAAAATCAGAACTCAGGTGTTTTTTTTTTCTTCTTATAATAATAATAATAAAATGTATATATTGGACCATAATTCTTTTTTCCCTCAGTGTCTCTAATCCTCTTCTGTAGAACCTCTACATTTGAACCATATATTACAATCTTTTCACAATCGCTGATGAAGTAAACAGTCGTCATTGCAGATGTAGGTACAGTTAGAATATGCGTCAATACTGTGTTTCTCATGAATTTACGTGATTGGCGAGGTCTAGTTTGTCCCACTTACATAACTCACTAGTGTCTAATATGTACTAACATACAGTTCAATGAGCACCGGACACTGAACTGTATGTTAAGACCCAACACTCACTGTAATTCTTCACTGTCATTTTGTCATTAAAACAGTTAAACAACATGGGAATATGGACTGAAGCCAAGTATTTGATTGCAGAAAAATGCTAAAGAATCACTATATATTATACAGACTGAAAAAAAACTTGCTCTGGTCTTGTAGTTTTACCACCAACAGCTCATAGTATAACACTGCAAGTACACTGACAAATTTTATTTTTAGGAATAAGAAAGCTTCCACAAAAATGTGATTTAATGACTTGGTCGGTCTACACATTTATTTATGTTGCAATTTCAGCATATTTTATTTTATTTTTTTACTTTTTCATGCTTTCAAGAACTGATTTTTTTACCCCTTTAATCAAGGGTTATTGTAATTGTAATAAGTTTTGTCATCTGTCCATCCAATCAATGACATAATCACATTATCTGAAAAACACAATGACACCAAACACCAAATTTATACTGTGTATGCATCATGGTGTACGCCTAAAGTCTATTGACAATAGGTGACCATGGCCTACTTTTTGAAGGTAAAACAGCCGAATATATAATTATCCGAGTATGTTCAAATATAAATATCTATATAATAAGTTTTACACAAATAATTTAAACTACTGTAAATTATAGGGTTAGTGACTTTCAACAGAATCTTGCGCTATAGTTGGCAGAGCAGGAATAAAAATGGACTCAGGTTATTTTTTTAATAGGAATTGATCAATTGATTTTTAAAAAAAATTATTATTCAAATTTTAATTCAAGCAGTCTCATAACATTAAACACTGTTCTGTTTTATTTATTATTGTTATTATTATTATTATTTTAGTTATTTAATAAAAAATGTTGTCAATATTGCTCACTGAAAGGAAGACAAACAGGGCGACAAAAGTAATCTGTGACTCTTCGTTGCGTGAATATTGTAATATAAACACAGACTTTGCAGTGTGAAACATATTCACATTATTTGTGAAGATCTGTGCCTTTCACGGTCATCTTACTTTGTAGAACTATATCATGAGTAGTGAAAAAAAGATTATATATCTATGCAGACAAACATTTACTGACACAGGAGTAATATAAATAAAGTTAATAAGTAAGTAAATGCATAATAATAGTAACATTAACAAGCCTATACATAAGGCTAAACACACTTTTACCAGAAAAATCCAAATGGAGTTTTAATCTTGGTTATTGCAGTGAAGTGATAATCCCTGTACCGACTAGAAACAGAAACAGGTTAGGAGTTTATTATACACTTTGTCCAGTCCTTAATAGGGCCTCGGCGTTGGAGAATGAGGATGCAGACTTGGCCGGAAGTAGGAAAATATTGAACCCTGAAGGTCCAGCTCTGGTGGCTGTAAAAGGAGGCTGACGATGCACTCTGTGTTGGTCTTGAGGCCTCTCTGTTGGCAGAAGGAGCAGATCAGGGTCACTGTGGTGTATACAGTAAGAGCACGGCCTAGCTTACTGGAAACCATTGTCATTAGCAACAACTGAAGGGAAATATGTTTGCAAGAAATGTGACAGCGCAGTCCGATCGAAAACAACGGCATAGCTCTTTGATTAAGTCGAGGATTCATTAAATCTGCTTAGCAAGTGGAACAGAGAACAAACGGTCACTTTCTGCTGAACCCCCTCCCCACATGCTTCGAGAAACAAACAAGTAACATGAATAGGATGCAACAGAGGGTGCTTGTGCAGCATTAGACTCACAAGCTAACAAAGAAAAGCTACTGGACCATGTCCCGATCAACACAATGGCACCGTCCTCAATTTTGGAGCAAGAACTGGCGTTGTGTGATCTGCCACAGCTTGAAAATGGATTGCATGTGCCATTAATTATTCAATGCCCATTACAAACAAATAATCATTAAATATTAAAACCTTTGGCACAACAATAGTTATCTTTACTGGCCCACTTTTGTCCCAGATGCAGACTGCCACCACTGTGCAATACATACATGTATCAGTTTCAACGTAACCAAACTGCTTTATCAGTACGGCTGTTCCAATGAAACACAACACAGAGTATTTTCTACTCCACAGTTAACATTTCTGTGGCCCGAGTGTGTGTTTCAGCCTTTGTGTCTAAACACAATAGGAGTGAAAATTATTATGGCACCTCTCCATTTTCTCCTGGGTGTGTATATATATAGTGTTTTTGTCTTGCAGTCATATTATTGCATCACTAAGAAAAGCATAACCAGAGAAACAAAATAAGTGGAGCGCCTCTGTTAGCATAGCAGCCCAAAGCATTTTTGTGGCACATGGTGAATATTGCACCTGTGTTTTATAGCTTTACATCAATGAGACGTTATAGGACGCACCTGATAAATACTTGTTTTTACATTGGTTCTGTGAAATGATTGTAATCACCTTGTCTGTGTGTGTGTGTGTGTGTGTGTGTGTGTGTGTGTCTGCAGAGACATATCATGCTATAAATCACTGAACACTTGAGATATCACCATGAAATTACATGGGCATATACATATAGCTAATGCAGATCAGATGCAATGGTCCATTTGAGTAAAGGTTAAAGGTCAAGGTCACAATTAACTAAAAGGTCAAAATCAAATTAACAACAACATTCAGCAACATTTGCAAACATCACAGAAACTATAGCATTCAAATTATAAATTGGCACAACAGTGGCTGAGTAGTTAGCGCTTTTGCTTCATAGCAAGAAGACCTGGGTTTGATTCCCGGACTGTGCAGGCCTTTCTGTGTGGAGTTTACATGTTTCTCTCCCCGTGTTTTGATGGGTTTCCTCCGGGTGCTCCAGTTTCCCCCATCAACCAAGAACATGTTTGTTTGGGTAAAATCCTCCAGCCAGGTGATTGTACAGCAGGAGATGGGTCCCCCAGTGCCGCCCATGGCTGCCCACTGCTCCTTACAGGTGCCCCAATGGCATGAAGGATGGGTTAAATGCCAAGGACAAATTTAATTGTACAATGACAACTAAAGTACTTTACCTTTAATATATGCCATACCCTGCCATGATTTACTGACAGGGGGAAAAAAGAAGAGAAACTAAAAACAAAAAAGGAAAAAGGTGGAAAAATGAAAAAAAAAAAAGAAGAGAAAATGGAGAAAATAATTTAAAAAAAGAAGAAAACTGTAAAAATGGAAGGTGTATTTTTGGTCATATTTATCAGTTTTGCTTTCACTATTTATATTTTAGAACCGTAATTGAACATTTTGAGACATTTGTTTTCATTTGACAGAGGAAAAAAATATGGGTTTCCAAATTTGGCTCCAAATATTGGCAGCCTGTATCGGTCACTAGGTAAGGCTGCTGTAAACAAAATAAAAATAAACAAAAAAGTCGGTATCGGCTGTAAAATAGTTGACAACACAAAGTTAGGAGGGCTACAAAAATGCCAATCCCAAAATTGTGTCGTCTGAAATCGCCATTTTTGCTCCAAAATGATCGATTGTTCAGCCCTAGTAGGAATTAAAACAGATTTGTGGAAATACACAAGCTGTGCACAACCGAAGAGTTCAAATTCCAACTTTTGGAACTGCAAGGGTTCAAATACATAAATAAATGAACCAAAGACGAATGGAAGTGAGTTTAGCAAAATCTGATCCTTTTAAGGTGTCCCTGTTGCACATCATGTTCGTAACTGCCCACAGCTGCTAATTATTTCTCAAAGTGTATATAATTACAATATTCATGACCATCAGGTGAAAATCATGTTTGCATCAGAACATTAGCAGTTTTCAGATCATGTTTAGTCAATATATGCATTTCCTGACACTTCATTCATAGCGTCTTTGTTGATTTTTGAGCGGTACGACTTTTCAAATCCCACTTTCTTGTATTTGTACAAATACAAGACTTGCATTCACACGAGTTTGAAAAAATAAAAAATGAATAAAAATGTTGCTACCATGCTAGAACCTCTTATCAGAGATTTACTGAAGTATAACGGTGAACTTAAACGTGAAAATAATTACAGGAGCTGTCTTCTTTCTTCAGCGACAATCAGTGGAATAGAGCCGTAGAGGTGACTTTATATTGATTTGTAGTTTACACCGACAGTCACATTTAAGCACCTGAAGTGCTCTTGAAAACAGTTACAATCAGCCATTGCATCACTGGGTACCTTTTTCTAAACCCTGTAAACAGAGTCGGGAGGAGTTGGTATCGGACCGTTAAAATGAAAATATGCTGAAAGTTTAATTATGCGTCCTGTGATACGTCCACCCTCCTCCATGTTTGTTTGCATTGCTTTCCACGCAGGCTTCCTCCAAAGAAGCGTGAGAGAGTGCGACCTGAGCCAAAATAAATGGACAGACAATAACATTTTTGTCTGTCGTTACACAATGTCGATGTTATTGCACATCCCTAAATAAAGGCAAAGGTGTGACGTAGTGACACAAGACATAACAGGAAAAAGGGGTACGTAGAAATGACAAAGCCTCTGTATTAGTATTGACATGGGGTTTTAATGTGTCCCTGCAGTCTGGAGGCAGAAAACTGATTAATATAAAACTAGGCGTGTTGCAGTTATCACATTACCTTATTGCAGATATATTGTGTCTCCTCCCTTCTATCCTTATAGTTCTTCTCAACCCCCCACCCCCTTCCCATTTTCTTAACTAGGTGTTGGAGATTGAATTTACACCGTTAAAAAAATAAATTAAAAATACAGTAAATATGGTATAATGCACAGATATATGCAAAATGTGAACCATTGTATTGTATATCTTGGAGTGATGAGCAAACCAACTGGTGTTGGTTTGTTTTCCAGAATCATGACAATTACTCCCATTTCGGTGAGGCGTATAAATACTGGAATATCAGGGCCAAGGTTTTTCTTTCTTTCTTTCTTTTTTTATTTTTTATAATCCTTCCACCTAATTTGGGCAGCAGGGTGGTGCAGTGGTTAGCACTCGTGCCTCACAACAAGAAGGACCCTGGTTCTATTCCCACACCAGACCTTTCTGTGTGGAGTTTACATGTTCTCCCTGTGTCTGCGTGGGTTTTCTCTGGGTACTCATGTTTCCTCCCACCATCCAAACACATGCACTGATAGGTTAATTGGTTAACCTAACTAAACAAAATTGGGGATAATGGAGCTTAATGCCTGTTGTCGCTTCTGTAAAAAGAATTTAAAGATTGCGGACGTTTTCTCACATTCTTCACTCATCTTTGATTAAAGGAAATTACCACCCAGTCGGTAGCCATATATTGGCATTGTTGTTCTATTTCTGTGGTTGTTTCTCCAAATCGTCGCAGCTCTCTCGTCACTTTGTTACGCCCGCCCTCTGACTCTATACTTCACTGTGATTCGTTGGCCAGTTTCAGGGAAATCTAGCCAAAAGTTACATTGAGCGTAACTAGCACATCCCCGCTAGCAAATTAGATTTGCTGCCACAAGGGACATCGAGGGCGGCTTGGCTATATTTTTGGTTAAGGAAGACTGTAAGGCAAGGCAAGGCAAATTTATTTGTATAGCACATTTCATGTACAGGCCAACTCAAGGTGCTTTACACAAAAATAGAAACAGAAGAAAATTAAAATGATAAAGATGCATTAAAAGACAATTAAAATCAATACATAAATTATTTAAACTTGTCTCTTAAATTGTTATTTGCTTTAAAATGCTTTGAAGAGACAAGTTGAAAGGACCAATATTCTGGGAAATATTAGTAATTTTAGAATAAAATAGCCTTCCAATGACATTGCTATGGCCAGAATGTTTTGGCGACAATTGTTGGACATGGCATGCACAAATACACAACGCATCTAGAAATGGTTCCATGGGTCAACGTGATAGTTCTATATAATTTAGATATATGATTGTTCATTATTCAGTAAGGAAGGTATTTCTATTGAAGTGGTGTCTTGAGTAAAACACTGAGAATCTGAGATTGAACGAGTAGGTCAAGGTTGACATTGAGCATATTATAAACAGATGTCTCTTTTTGCCTGACGCAGCTGTTTACTGTCCTTTGTGCCAAATCCACCAGCAACCACATGATGTGACTGCAGAGAACTTGTTCTTTGCAGACTTGGTTTTCCAGTTTAAGGCCTGGGAACAGTGCTGTGTATTCTGCTGGAATATAATTCTGTGGAGTTGTAAAATGATCCGTTTGTGCTATTTGTCACTGTGCCAAGTGAAAGAGTTTGAAGTGCAGCTATTATTAAACACAGATGAAAGAAAGCTCTCAACTATTCGGAGACACTAACTGTACAATTCACTCTTTTTTTTTTTTCCTGCCCATTTCTGTTAATTGGTAATAGGTTTTTTTTAAATGCATGTTGACAAGAAACACTCTTTTAATGGACACATTTTTTATTTCTTGAATGCATATTGTTTGTCATCTTTGACCACAGAGAGTCCAGTATGTGTTAGAAGCAGAGGTGGTCAAAGTACTCACATTCTGTACTTAAGTAGAAGTACAGCTACTGGTGTGAAAAAGTACTCTGGTAAAAGTAGAAATACTGATTCAAATCCTCGACTGAAGTAAAAGTAAAAAAGTTCAACTTCTCAATTGTAATGAAGTAAAAAGTAAAATGGCATTTAATTTCTTCTTTTTTGTGCTTATTTTGCTTACTTAGCCAGGAAAAAAATGTCAAAAACATCCAAAAATAAAGTGTTGAAAAGGGAGTTTATTTATTAGGTCATAGTACTCAGTTGAGTGGGTATGGACAGAAAATTTGGGAAAAATTCAAAAGTCATAAATAGGAGATTTAAAAAAATTTATTCAAACATAATTATGAGATCTAAAAAAAAATGTAAATCATGAGATGAAAAGTCAAAATTATGAGGTCAAGTCAAAATAGTCAGGTTAAAATGTCAACATTTGAGTAAAGATTCAGAATTGTGAGATAAGATTCAAAATTATGAGCTAAAACTACAAATTATGAAGAAAAAAATCTAAATTGTGATATAAAAAAGTCAATTATGAGATAAGAAATGGATAATTCTTAGATAAAAAGTCAAAATTCTGATACAGTAAGTCAGAATGTCTGATTTACGACCTATTTTTCATACTGTCACATTTGTGAGTCTATACTCTTTACATTCTCAAAATAAAGTACAGGTGTTTATACCAAAATGTAGGGAGTAAAAGTAAAAAGTACAGATACCTAAAACATCTACTTAAGTACAGTAAAGGAAGTACTTCTACTGAGTCACTTCCACCTCTGGTTAGAAGGCTGCTTTGTGTTTCTAAAGTGCAGTCGCAGTCTCTTCTAGACACGAAACAGGGCTGGTATGAGAACACAGATAACCAAAGATGGTCTATGCTAGCCTGACAGAACAGCTATATGGGTCCTTGTTCCCATCAGATTGTGGGTGTGTGTCATTTAAGAAAAGAAAAAAAATAGGTCCAGCAGAAGCCTGGGCCAGATTTATGATGATGTGCATTCCCTGAATTCTTGCAAAGCAGGGAAAACTTCTTTGAGCCTAATGGTGTGGGACTATAAATATGCATGCAGTGGGGTGCAGGCTGGGATATACCACAATGGCAATCAATAACATTGTCATCATTGTTAAGGAGAGTGAGGAGAAAGGCTGGAGTGCTCCTCAAAGCAGCACCATTAACCAGCCTCCAGTGAGAGCAGCTCTCTGTTCTCTCCCTCCTTCTTTCCGTTCCCAGTGCTTCTTGGCAAGCACACATAGCAGGAATGCGAGGTTGCTCTGTGCTCGTCTTTCCTGGTCTGCTGGGGTGTGAGCGCCCTGGTCTGCCTCTGCTGCTGCTGCTGCTGCTGCTGCTGCTGCTGCTGGTGGTGGAGGAGGAGGAGGATGGTTGAGCTTAGACGAGGATGGGCTGGACTGCACTGCACTTCACTGCAAATTCAACGCACTGGCCGATTGTTGTTTCTGCAGCTTTGGGAGGGAAGAGGAGCCGCTCCCTGGCGCCCCAGCAAGGCATGGCCGCCCCTTCCTGTGTGAGGCGCTGATGGCTACCAGATGGCGGGTGAAGGAGGAGGAGGGGTCCTGTACGCTCCTTCTTTTCCTCCCCTCTATCTTTCTTCCTTTATCTTTTTTTTTTTTTTTTGCCTCCCTCCATATTTAATCCAAAAGTCAAGTCTTCTCCTTATTGCAATGGTTCCCAACCTTTTTGGACTCGAGGCCCCCTTTTAACATCACAAATTTCTGTCAACCCCAGGAGACTTTTTTACTTATTATTTTTAATATAATTAGTTTTTGATCATGTTTTGGTTCGCTATACTATTCTATGTTGCGAATAAACAGTATGTACAATGACATGATACGTACAGTGTATTTACAAGGTTGATAGTTAGGTTGACACACACACACACACACACCCCTACATAGATTAAGAATGGGTATATATGTGTGTGTGTGTGTGTGTGTGTGTGTGTGTATATATATATATTTATTTTAGTAAATTGTTGGTTTTTTTAGATTGTTTTTGTCAATTTCTAGAAATGTCAGGTCACTGCATTCGATTTCCGGGCAACCCAATGGTTGAAAAACACTTTCCTAATGAAAATGTAATCCTGTTTTCATGAAGGTGAAATGTAGCCAGGTTCCTACAAACAATGCAATGTTTTTCTTTGCGTTACATACCCTAAGAGACAAAAGATACCTCAGTGACTCACTTCTGACTCACCAAAGGACTATACTTTCAAACACTATCCATTGTAGAGTCCGAAAGTAATTTAAAGTTGAAGGTTCCTTTTTGTTCCTTCTGCACTTAAGACGCAGACGTCAGCATGTACCTGTGAAGCATGACGCCTGGTGAATTTAAGTGAGAACTGAGGCCAGTGAGCAGTTTTATTGACTGTGACAGGCTGCTCCTCACCAACAGGAGGCCCTCTTAACTCATAAAGACCACTGTTAGTGTTTCAACTGTGTCACTGGATATTAAAAACACTGGCGATTCAATGCCTCTGTGAAATGATTAGCTTCCTTCTCTGTCCTTGGGCAGTTCATTTACAGTAGCCTTCACTACTAATTTTAAAAGAAATACAGGGCTCATGACATTATGTGGCATGGTAATACTAAAAGTTGTATTAATGCCAGAAAGTTGTCATGATCACTTTACTTTGTTCAACTTCTACATAAATGTATAGAATAAGAACTGACTCAATAGAATCACTGGGTCTTATAGGAAGGTGTATTCATTACTATAAAGTCTGTGGTGATGCCCCTAATTTGTGTTATAGTCACATTGAATCTGACAGGTACTTTGGTTACTGAAAAATGTCTCATCATAAGTGACATCCCAAATGATACTATCGGTGTACTCGCATATCTCAAAGGTACGAATGACAAGCAGGGAAAAAAGGAATAATGCAATATTTGTAATCAGGCTGACAAAGAGAAGCTATTGAGGATAAATATCTTGTGAGTGAGGAAAATGTTCCTATTTGTAAGGTAATTTACTTTTTAACTTGGGAAAACTACAAATGTTTGGCATGTCAACACAAAAGTATTTTCCATCGTGTGAAAAACAGTAATGCCCCTACGCGTAAGAGTAGCAGATGCAAGAGAATCAAAAATTCCAGAAGGTTTTACAGATGGGACATGTGTTCATCTGTATGCAGATTCCCTGTGCTCCTTTCAAAAGGGAACATTTTCCCAGGGAGCTTTGGTTTCATTCACCTCTCATCATCTGCCATTGGAAAGGTTGATTTTTAATCACACCCAACATTGGCTGTGAAACATTGTTGTAATGTGTGTGTGTGTGTGTGTGTGTGTGTGTGTGTGCCCGCAGAGACATATCATGCTATAACACAATGAATACATGATATCACCATGAAATTACATGGGCATATACATATAGCTAATGCACATCAGATGCAGTGATCCATTTGAGTAAAGGTCAAAGGTCAACGTCACAATTGACTAAAAGGTCAAAATCACATTATCGGTTATAACTCAAGAACAGATTATCACAGAACTTTCAAAGTGGTACCAAATGATGTGGAATGATGTTTTCTATAATTCTCATTAGTGATCTTATCACGTACAATCAATAGTTTTTGAGGTCTCTGGAGGTCAACGGTGACATGTCACAAAATTAACTTGTGTGACATTGTTTGTGTGTGTCAAGCATAGACATAACGCTATAACTTAATCAATACTAGATATATTATCTCATTGACTGCCAGCTATGTTCAGAATAAACATTGCAAAAAGACCGATATATATGTCTTTGGCAGTCAATGAGTTATCATAATCACATTATAGGCTCTAATTCAAGAACGAGTTGTCATAGAAACTTGAGATTGGTACAAAATAGTGGCGAGATTAGGCGTTCTCTGAATACTAGTTGAAGATGATGTTTAAAAGCTTCTTTTTAAAGATTGAAAAAAAAAAGTGTTTATTTGCAATTAACGCCAATGGTTCACCTGTTTCTCACACACACACACACACACACACACACACACACACACACACACACACACACACACACACACACACACACACACACACACACACACACACACACACACACACACACACGTAGCTGGCACTCAAGCTATGTGGTGCTGTGTGATCTGACCCCAGCCGCTGTGTCTGCAGCCACTTAATATAGCCCACTGCTGTCATGGTCGTTTTTGCTCGTCTTCCCCTGCTCTGTGTTGTAACCCAGGTCCAGTTAGACGCCGAGTGTTGGGGTGTCAGCCTCGAGTCTAGATGTGAAATGTTGCTACTGACCTGTGTAATTTCCCAGCTCACTGTGAGTCAGACAAAGCCTCAATAAAATAGACTTTCATGGTAATTTGTTGAGGTTTTAAAAATCTGTTTCTGTGGGTATCTTAGATTATGACCCAGGAATCAGAAGCGGACAAAGAAGGACGGATGTCTCTTTACTGTCCACCGCCGGCCCTGTTGTAGCCGCTACCTGTGATTGCATTAGAGTTAGTTACTATGGTGCCGCCTGATATCTTTGGCTTGGCCTCGAACCAGAGCACGCGGTAAAAGTTGCGCACACACACCCACAGACGCACAGGGAAAGAGAGAGACACTGAGATTCAGCGAGGACCCCTTGCTCTCACAGAGTATTCGTTACCAGCCTGATCAGAGGCTGGCAGTTTGGAAAACCTGCTCCCCTGTCCACCTACTCTTCTGGCATTTCTCAGAACTTTCCCTGGCACTCCTCTATTTTTTTTTTTTTTTTTTTATTACTAGAGTGTCTTAGGAACCTGTGGAATACCTTGACCCTCTTTGTCTCATGGCATTTGGATAATCAACAGAGTGCTTGAAATAACAAACAGAGCTAAAGGTCAGTGGTCTCTATTAGTTATCATCGAAAAACAATTTGGTGACATTATGAGTTGACAAAAGCAGCTGTAGTTTCTGTTCAGAGATGCAGAAGGCTATTAGTGTTGAAGACGAGCGAAAATATAATTGTATAATAATCCAAAAGGTTAAGCTCTGTGTTTCCTAGCAGCATGGACTGTTCAGTTCAACAAACTCTTGTCACTTTATGACATTACAAAAGGAATTTCCAACACACGCGCATAAATAAAGTGACTTTATATATCATAATGATCTATAATAAATACTCGCTACTCCAACATTTTCTCCCTGTAAATGTAAATATTTTCACAAAAACAAATTATAATTTCATCCAATATTTTAATAATCTTCAACAAATATAAGAACCTGAAGTGTTTCCAGAGAAGTCGGTGCAATTTTAAGAGTAATTTTAAAATTGTTCATAAATAAAGTGACTTTATTTATCCTTTCAGTTGCATATATTACTGCAGGTCAACTCAGAATCTATTGGATAGTTTGGGTAACTTTAAACGGCTTTTTGCCAAATGTGAAATGAGTGCAGATGCGACTTCTTTGAGTGGTGGAAGATTATGAAAAAGTTTTATGCCTTAAATCTTGGGTTGTTTTGCAGCTCCAATGATTTGTTTGATGCTTCTCGTCAATGTAGTACAATTACGACCAAAAATCTGACTATTACCTATACATTTTACTTCTTCATGTCAGAATGATTCTGCTTTAACCAATAAATGCGTGGCATACATGTTTAAATGACAAGCAGTTGGATATGCTCAAGGCTGTGTGTTTAAACATAACATACACTTGGTCTGCAACCCAACAATGACTGTTATGTACACATTTTGGCTAGACTGCACTGTTTTCCAGTGTTTGGACCAGCAACCAATAGGGGCTGAAAGGAGAATTGTTTAAGCCCCTCTCGTCAGCGGTCAAGGAACGGCGTGATCATGTGAACGAAGTCTGCCATGCCAAAGGAATGTGTTGAATTCTAACGATGCAGCTTTGACAAGTGCATGTGACTCTGTGCGAGAGCGCAGATTGGCGAGGGTAAGGAGAAGGAGAAGCACAGGCAGATAGGATGGAAACACGGCAGGTAATCAAACGAAAGAATGCAATGGATAACGATGTCAAGGTTATGGGGGCGTAAACTGTGCAACTCTAACTCTGTACTTCCCTTAAAAAAAAGACATTAAAAGGCCAAACAAAAAGGCAGATACTGTGGGAATGTGATAAAGTTGTGTTTCGGAGAGTAACATCCTGAAGTCAGATGAGCCAGTCCTTATCTCTGCAGATTTAGTTCTCATGGCTGAGAGTGGGCTGCCATCTGCACTCACAAACCGTCCTCAGAGTATGCAGATTGAATGAAGCACTGTATGAACGGGGGCAATTAAGTACATTGGGTCTGGGAATCATTTTCAACATAGATTCCCATTGCTTATATAAAGGAGCCATAGTCGTCACAGTGCTAATGTATTAAGCAGGGACTAATGCTGACTTTCCATTAGTAGTGGGACAAATGAAGGCGGGTCAGATCGTTGTCGTCCTGTTGGCACAATTGCCGATGCCATTTGATGAAGAAGAAACTTGTGTTTTACATGCAACAGCAGTCACTTTTCCATCGACCCTCAAATTATTCGAATATAACTTGCACATAAAAGTTTAAATAGTCAAAGTCAACTTTATTGTCATATATGCCTTATGCACAACATGCAGCACAGATCAAATTGCATCCTCTCACCCCACGTGCAAACGCGCAATAATGAAAAACACAGAATACAACATAACAATGAGGTAACAAAGTAATATGTATAAAATATATGAATTTAACAAAAGAAGTATAACTACAAAAGATCAAGTCTAAAAAATAACAAAACTGAGGTATAACAAAACGACATTAAATTACGGACAGTACAAAATACAGTTAAAAAAATAAGACACAGTATTGCAGTATGTAAAGGTACAGCTGTTAAAGTGAGGTAGTGAATATGTAGTGTGTGTGTGTAGGGGGGGGGGTAAAAAACAAAAATTTAAAGTAATGGAAAAACTAAAATTTCGACAAAACCCTAATTTTTTGCTTGAAGGTTTTTGTGGCTTTTCAGGCATTGAGCAAATGGTATAAATTATGCAAAAAACTGCAAAGGAAAGGTCTGTTTTTGTGTTTTTGCAACTACAGTCTGGTGAATATGAAAAAAAACTGCTGTTTGCAAACGTTGCAACAAGTGAAGAAGAAGAGTTTTAAAAGTAACATGGTGCGGTGTATGTGACCACACCAGGACCACACCAGGAAACCCAATATTTTTTTTTTTACGGGAAATGAGTAGTAATATTGAAAATATCTGTAAAATAACATATTTATGGTCATCACCATGTTTATGAAATGACCTCTGGAATCATCTCATCATCACATTTTTAATTTAATGGAAAAAAAACCCAACATGTACTACTTCTGTTTTTTTTTTTTTTTTTTACATTCAGTAAATATTGGTAAAGTTTCGTGCATACCACCAATGGAAATCAACTAGTGTGATATCTTTTATTTCTTACCTTAGAATGCTACCATACTTCTGCTAAATACATTTTGTATTTAAGTACAGTGCATAAGCTTGTTTTCTCCATGTCTTAAGCTCAATGTTCTTTCCTGCTCACTATGGTAAAAGGTATTGATTGCTGACCTGCATTTTGCCCTTGCTACCACAAACCAATGCTAGTGGATTTTTACCACAGTAGAGAAACAATAGCTATAAATTATAAGAAAGTGAGACATAATTTAAGTGAAAGGGCAAATGATATTGATTTATGTTGTAGCGATTACTTTTTTTTCTTTCACATATTCTTTTAATTCTTTTTACAAACTATTTTTTAGTCATAGAGTTGTAGTTCTGAACTTGTCTGGCTTGCTAGATGTGCATGTGCCAGAAGAAGGATAATAGAATAATAGTTCTGTTTTGTTTTTTTCCCATTCACCATCCTTCTGCTATCTATGCATCATTGTTTTTTGAAAATTCCCCTTGCTATGTGAAAGAGCAACAACTGCCAAATTAACACTCCAACCTGAAAATAGCATGTGGCATTTGTTTTTGTTGGGATCTTGGCATATTCTGTGCAGTGTCCTGGACTCTGAGCTTCTCAAGAACTTTTATTCCACAGCCATCATGGCTGATGCCAGAACTATACACAGCACTCTTATAGTGCTAACCAAATGCTGTCATAGGTCTGGCTTGACAGAAATAGCGGTAATTTTGGAAGATAATTCTACAGTCTCTTTAAACTATACAAAACATTGACATTTTCTCAACGGAAAACTCACTCTGCTTCACTTCCTGCCCTCCATCTGAAAATTGCGTGCTAACTATATAGTAATATGACATCACATGAATTCAGCACTCACAATGACCTGGTGTTATTATTACCCCGCGCCCCGAAGGGGATAGGGGAAGTGTGTTTGAGTTGGTTTGTTTGTTTATTTGTTTGTAAGCAGGTTTACGGCAAAACTCCTAGACCAATTTCCATGAAATTTTAAGGAAAGGTCCAAAGTAGTCAAGAATAGGGGCCCATTAAATTTTGGTGAATGTAGGTCAAAGGTCACAGTCACCAAAAATGTGTTTTTTCAATGGTAAGAGATAGGGCAAATCAGGTAAAATGTGTGCAAGGGGGCGGGGTTTGTTGTGCCGGGCACCACTTGCTGCTAAGTTGTTGTACATGGTTTAAAGAAATCTGTGACAGTTCTGACTTTGTTTGGACAATTCCAAACAAATCTGTAAATGGATTATACAGAAAAGAGATGTGATTAATGGATTTACTTTGGCTGTTTTCTGTCTAAAAACAAAGCTAAGCCAACGAGCAAGGCAAATTTATTTGTATAGCACATTTCATGTACAGGGCAATTTAAGGTGCTTTCCATAAAACGTATAAGAAAATTAAGATGCATTAAAAGACAATTAAAATAAGAGACAAAAAAAACAATTAAACAGAGCAATAATGTAAACTATCAGCTTAAAGTGTTACCTTAATGACAGCTACACATTTTTGTTGAAATAATCGAATGACACTATAAAACAGATGTGTGTAAACAATGATATTTCTACTATTCACTGTGTCTGTGGCTACATAGTGTTGATTAGTTGGTAGTTTTTTGTTGCTGTATACAACATGCCCTTGAAAGTTAGGACTATAAATACTACATGTAACACCTTTAAATGCCTGTTTCTTTCAGCCATCTGTGAACAGCATGGTGCAATGACCATAAGATAAGATTGATGTTAGAAAATGTCTTCATGTGCAGTTGTGCTGGCAGTCACGCACTCGCACACTTTTCATTACAAGTCTTTTGATCATGTTGATCATGAGAAGATGATTTTGTGTCGTTCAGATATAATTCGGTGGTTTAGAGATCATTAGTAGGTAGACAATTTAGAGATGAGATATGTGTGTGTTTGAATGTGTGAAGGTAAACGGTGAGAGTTCAGCATGTGAGCACACACCCACAGAAGCCAACCCACAGCTAAAGAGGAGGATTTTTATTTTTTTTAAAACCCTGACATTGTTTTGGACTCCTTTGCATAATAGTTTTGTTGCATCATTACCATTTTTACTGCCTGCACCGGCGGCTTAAAACAAACGTGGAGGGCAGATTCCACACATTCTTCACTGAATGTGAATCACCGTACGGGAATCGCACGAAGACAGAAATGGTAGACGAGCATAGAGGTGTGTGTTTGTGTGTGCGTTCGCTACCACTCACATTCCCGTTTGAGCTGAAAGTGAAGCAGTATCATGTGAATGTGACAACAGAGAGTGGAGGTGTGTACCATTTTCAGGGGACTGACTGGAAGAGGAGGTGTGTCCTTGAGTTGGCTGAATAACAAGCTTAGGCATGTTCAACACCACAGCTTGAAGAACAGGACACCAAACATAGGTAATGCACGACTGACAATCAGCACATTGCATTTCTAATCTATGAACAGCAGTTTATGGAAGAATCGGAACATAACACATGATGTCCTTCCACATCAGACGATTTAAACATTCACTCACTATTAAAAACTAGAAATATGATTTACGACATATAATCGACAGCAAACGCAAGACTCTTAAACGGAAGTGTTGAAATTGTACCGTCGAAGTCGAAAACATAAATATTAGTATTTGACTTTTGGTTCTTGATTTAGATTTTTCTTCCTTTTATTCAGTGTTTTGATTTACTGGGAGAGCTGACCCCTGGATTAATGGTTAAAAAGATGGAAAGGATTTAGGAGGAAGAAAAAAAAGAAAAAGAAAAGAGGAGCATGTGAAAGGAAAGAGCTGAAAAAGTCCAAATGTGAGGGCGTGACTGTTAAAACAGTCTGTCGCCAGATTTCAGGTGAGAGTGTATTGTACAAAGGTCGGCGATGCCCACGTGGAGGTAGACGACCCTCACAGCTGGTGTTGGCACAGTTAAAATACAGCTACAACCAAACAGCCTTAAAGCAGCAAAGGAGTGAACACAACTGAACACTGCTTCAACAACTGTACAGCGAGTGGAAAGCAGCTTAGAGTCTGAACTGATTATTTACAGTCTGTGTCTTTGACACTGTGTCCTTGTGCATTGCTTAGCAACCACTATGATAGATGTCACTGAAGAACTACATGGTGTGGGAGAAGGAAGTTTATTATCAATACATTATTGCCTTTTTCGGCTGTTTATTTTATTATACCATGCCATGTCGGCGGTGTGTTATAAAAGTTAGGTTATAAAAGCTCTCATAAGTGACTTAAGGCTATGACTTTTTTTTTTATATATATGTATATACAACAGCTAAGTGACATTGTTGTGAATGATACAAAGCTAAAAAGCTAAAAAAATCCACAGTCTCTCAGGACTTGCTGATTTAACATTAAAGGTGTCATTCAATTGAAACCACTTTTCCACACTTTTATTAGAATCTGATGGGTCACCCCGAGTTACCAACACATGCTGCGTTTGCTGCTTGGTGTGTCACCTCCACTGGCTGTATTTTCCATTCATAGAAAACAACACAGAGAAATGAGCCACTCAGAAAAAGGGGCTGGACATTGGCTTCACCAATGTGGAGTTAAGCCTTTCCGCCATTGCAGCGAATCTGAAGTAGCATTAGCATCTACAAGAGAAGACAATGCCACAGTTACTGCAGAAACTTGAAAAAAAATATGGTGGAGCAAACTAGTTCATGTGCCCTCTGTGGGAATAAAGTGTAATTTTTTCCCCCTGCATATTTTCAAAATGAGCGAAGGCACGAAACCTAGCTGGATGTTACTCTGGGATGGTGAACACACACAGAGTTAGAGGGGAAGGGGGAGTCTTCCTTCATGCATTTATTCTCTGAGCCAATCAGAGACGCCTCATTACCGCATCATGGATATATACGAGGAAGGACCGGAAAACTCTGTTGTTCCACCTCAAGTCATTTTTCTACCCTCCAAAAACAGTTGGAAACAAAGCAATCCGGATGTTTTTTTTTGTTTGTTTGTTTTTTTTAAATACAACTAATGGACAATACATTCAATAATAACAATGGAGAACACAGCAATATAAATGTAATAATGATGGGATGACACCTTTACCATAGACGACTTGTAGGCAGTACCTCAAACTTGACAACATGAATACATTAAGTACAAAAAAAAATTATATATATATATATATATATATATATATATATATATATATATATATATATATATATATATATATATATATATATATATATATATATATATATATATATATATATATATATACCTTTGTCCTGGTTCTGTTAAAGAAAATAAAGTAAAATCCATGTAATAAACAAGTCTTTCCATACAGAGGGTGATTTTCCTTTCAGTTCTTCACTGTCACCCAAGATAGACATTTGTTAACAGATATTTGTTTTTTCATGTGATATAAATAAACATCAGGCGAATTGTCGTCATATTGTGACTATGAATCAGAACTAACAAAAAGACAATGGGTAGAGAAAGACAAATGGACATTAAACCATTTCACATTTATTAATCTATCAAATACCTTTTGACAAATCACGTTGGCGTTTAGCTACATCCCAGCTACCAGTATCATTTGATATGACAAACCTGATTCCTCTTTTTGTTTTTGCGTCTTATTATTATATCTCATTAAGATGGTATTTGGAAGGCACGTCTGCATTATGTGTTGCTCTGTATGAACATTACGTGCATGTACACGTTGCAGGAAGTATGACCTGTACTTTCTCCTTGTATTGTATTTTTAGTTGTTGATAATGTTGCAGTAAATATAATGGAATTTTATTCAGGGCGATGTGTTATTACAACTTGAACACAGGACTGTGACCTTATCAGTTGGCTATCAGTACCTGAGCTTTACATCCTCAAGTGTGATGTCCAAGGGAGTAACCACCATGTAAATATACTTTTTGAGCACCCAGCCATCACCTGTTTTCTACAACACCAACACAGACATGTGTATCAGAGTCCATTTCCTTATCTGTATGGCATCTTGAGCCATTTCCTAGAGGATGAGCTCTAGCAAGAGAGGGGCTAATTAGATCATGTCTAAGCCAACCTTTCACTGGCTACTAAATGCAATTTGGAATAATTTTCATTGGGTTGATTGGATTAGACTGCTGCTGCCCACTGCATAGATAAAGGCTGGGTTAGATGCACAGACAGCATGGGCTAACACAGTATTAACAGGGTACCTATTATCTAGATATTGTCTAATCAAATTTTAAACAACTGCAAGGCCTTAGAATTACAGAACACTTTCTGTTGTTTCATGTTGGGACAGATCAAGCAGTGACACATTTCATGTTCAATTAGCTCTGTGTCCAAAACTAAATGAATCTATTTTTAATAAATGTATGAATAGGTCTCAGTAAGTACTTTCTCATGACACATTACCATTTACAGAAATAGAACTTTGGGGTAAAATTACTAAAATGACTCTGGTTTTACAGATTTGATGTAAAATTGGTAACGAAAGGCATCTGCAGCTATAAATGACTGCTGCATGACATGGTGACTCAAAATTAACTTTTTATTTTTTTCCACTTGATACAAATGCACAAAACATTTTCCTCATATGAGAAATTGATACTAAATGAAACAGGGCTTTAACAATGATTATTAAATTGCAATTGTGATCAACATTGGATAAAAATGTTTAAATGCTTAGTTTTCATGAACACAAATGTGTTGACAGCAGTTTGTCACTGTGGTCAGTAGTCAGAATAAAAGTCTTTGCTGGAACTAAAACACTACGAATATGCTAATGAACCTTTTAGTTCACATACATATTACAACTGAATTCATCTATACAGAGAATAACTGGATTATCTTTCTATATTCTTGTACTGTTGAATATTTAGTTCTTACAGATTCACCATTTTAAAATATCATTCATACAACCAGAAAAACTATTATTATTAAAGTTAATAGTGCAGTTATCAGAACACACACACACCTCAGTGATGCACAGGGTGATGTATAAACCTCCCGCAATGACGTTTTTTTTAACTAGCCCACCTGCAACTCGGAATGCAAGAAATATATTTGAATATCATTAAACACATTTTTCAATGAGGGTGACCGCACTCACTTCGGGTCAGCCCAGTGCATCACTGCGATTTAAAAAAAAAAAAAAAGTTTTTCCATTTTTGATACTGATGTTTACTTTCACTAGATCTGGCTCTGTTAAAAATAACTTCGATTTATATATTTTTCTGCGATAGAGTGACTGAAATACACTTTTTTTGTCACAGGAAACATTAATGTAGTTTGCTTCTTTTATGAATTTATTATAGATCTACTAAAAATGACCAAATCTACTGGGTCAAACATGTACGTACAGCAATAAGAATGATTAAGTTTGCAGAACCGTATCAATTCTGTCAAGAAGAGTGGTAAAAGATTCAACCAGAATCTTGTAGATGGCTCCCAAAATAATAATACCGCAGTGAAAATGATCAAGGGACACATAACCAAATATTAGTTTTGCTGTATGTATATTTTTGACCCAGCAGATTTGGTCACACTCTCAATAGATCCATAATAAATTCACAAGAGAACCAAACTTCATGAATGCTTTTTGTGACAAAGAAGAGTGTGTTTTAATCACCCTATCACAGAAAAATAAGAGTTGTAGGAATTACTGGAAACTCAAGACAGTCACGACATTATGTTCTTTACAAGTGTATGTAAACTTTTGACCACGATTGTATGTATGCGCCCACAGGCTTACACACGCTATAAGGAGCTGACTATGGAGAAGCCATCCTTGTCAGTGTGCAGCGGTCCTTGTGCAGGAAGCAGTTGGACAGTCATGAGTCTGCTGCTCAGCCCACAACCTGCTGCTGTAGTGTGAAACCCTCTGCTTGACTGAGAGCTGCAAAGCTGTGCGCTCTCTTGAAAAATGATAGAATATGTCAGGAGAGCTGTAATCGTCTCTTACAATATCAAACACATACCGGTTTGCTTTAACCTGGAGCTTGCATGCGTGTGCATTAAAAGGCATGCTGGGAATGCATGTGGGCAGTTGTGCTTGAGAAGTGGCTGATATTTTTGGTGCTACCCACCTATCTGGGGCTGGTGTGTTGTAGGTGTAGCGTAGTGTAGTGGAGAAGTGGTGTGCGTTGAGGGGTGAGGAGGTGGGCAGTTGTTGCCAGGGGAGGTGGTGTGTTATTTTCAGTCCATTGTGTCTACTTCCTGTGGGTCAGAGGTTATTGGAGCAGGGTGTTGCAGACTTGATGGAGCAAAGACTACGGGAGGGAAGTCAGTAGGGTAGGAAGGAAAGTGACCAGACTCACTCGACAACGGTGGCTGGTCAGTGGTCAGCAGCTCGCTCAGCTCGTTTGTCTCACAGTGTTTGTACCCGTGCTTAGCTTGGACTCTTCAGAACCAGGTAGAGACCAAAATAACTTTATAGCTTTTTCTTCTTTTTTAATATAATTTGAAATGCTGTCGGCAGTTTGCTTCAAGCAAGACGCAACTTTAGAGAAAGTTTGTTTTCACAATGAAGGTGGGACTGCCCGGGCAGTTTGGCGGTAAACGTGGAAGGAGCACAACCGTTATTTAATGTGAACGCCACCTTAACAATTGGATTGTGTGGAACATTTGTTGATTGAGTATTCATGGATTGTCTGCACTATTTATTTTTCATAGAGACATCCCAAACTATTTACTTGGGATTGGGTTTTCTGCTGTGCGTTTTATAAAAATAGTCACAAGCGCTGACCGTGCAAGGAAATGGTCATCATGTGCACGGGCACTTCTTGCGAGTACAGTGACAGCCCTTGTGTAGGAGGACCTGACTTGGTTTGCAATATTGTATTTCATCTGCAACTCTTGAGACGGTAACATCTTGATAGGGTGAGCAAAGTTCAGTATCCTTACATAACTCTTTTGTCTTCTGTTTGAGTCTTGGTTCTGTAATGAGGTGTGAACTTGTTGCATGTGTTGTATTTTTATAGTAAAAACTATTGCATATATGCATATATCCCGATTGACTTTGAGTCTTTTTATTTATCCCTCTCATTATAGGTTACTAGCAACTGAAAGAGTTGCTCAGTGGCAAATGTTTAGTTCATAATGGTAATAAATAACCAGAGTTTGTATTTCCAAACAAAATAAAAAAGTCATTATGGAAGAAAATGGAGCTAGCTTCCTTTGATTCAGTCTGTGTTTGTGCATTCATTTGCTGAAGTGAAACGCGTGCAGACTTGATGAATTTCCATGTCTTCATAAGATTAGATATTTAGAGACCAAAACTGGTCACTCTGTCACATCTATCGTGGTAGGATCACAATAATTAACATAGCTGGAACATTGCAGGAACATATTGGTCACACATGTGAGCAAATCATCAACTTCAGTTAGTTTTCACTGTGCAGGTTCTTCCTCTGTCCACTCAAAGCCTAGATTATGACAGTACTCAGTATTGTTTCAGCAGTTATTATGGGTGCTTATTCTTACTTTCTTTGAGACAACTCAGCTTCTGCATGCGACATTTGTGCAATAGAAGAGGTTCTAAAGTTAGCTCCCGACAGATCCCCAAAACACAACTTCAGTGACAAAAGGAGGCAAAACAGGAAATCTTTTTGCCCAGAGTGTGTGTTGGGAACAGATGACCAGGAAGATAAAAAGCGCTAACAAAGTGGAAACTTCCACTAAAGGATGTTATTTTGCCTTGTGTGTGTTTTTTCGCTGCTTTTCTCTGTTTCACAAAGCCCCATGTTTCCTGGAAACACAGAAAGAGGTAGTCAGTTTAGTTTTGATGAAAAAGCTAATACTGCTAGCGCTCACACTTTTCTACAATATATGTTAACTACTGATGCTTCTGTGTTCCCTCAGTCATACGTGAATGTGAGTCTGTTAATATTTAAGCCTGCCCACTCTCAGTTAATGCTTTACCCTGTGAGCAGAATATAAGTATAAGGACTAACCTGTCTGAGAGCATTGCTGGTAACATTCAGGACGCATCGGTGCTATTTGAGGTGAAAGATGTTAAATCTGTTTGGAGAAATTTGATTAAATGTCTAGTGTTTGTGATTCACCCTACGTCATCACCACCTTCCTTGTTGTACTCCCTCCCTCCCTCGCTCTCTTTTGGGCTTTCCCTCCTCCTGCTTCTGGACAGTCTAATGAATGATATGGAATCATTACTTCACTGTGAGTTCCTGTCCCCGCCCTTTAAGACAGAGTTAGTGTAGCGAAGGCAGCTGTTACACAGTTGTCTATGTACGCCAGAGGAGTAACAGTGGTATGATGACCCTGGAGCGTTTGGAAATGGGTACAAGAAGAGCATTCCATGGCATTTCTTGAGAAGGGGTACGGAACATAATACCTGTTTTGAGCAAAATTCGGTAAGCATCTCTTATTTTTCATACAGATGTGTTACTCCAAAGGTTTGAGAGAAGCAAGAAAAGGCATTTTAAAAGAATCCTCAAAGTTGTGAGTCCTTGTGCAGAACGCGTAGTTTCTGTTGTGAGGTAGTTTGGCACACCGTGACATATTCTTGTCAGCAGGTCACCTGTTAAAGGCCGTAAACGAAGGACACCTGTCTGCCTTTCAGATGGGATTTCATGAGAACGTTGGTCTTTGTCTAAGCTGTTTGCAAAGATAGCAGAATGACGACTGGGGTCTGTGTTCTTTGGACAGTTACCGTAGATCGTTGGGGCTGGGGGGTCATATGGCGCCTGGCTGGGTGAGAATTTCACAGCTGCACATGAAAGCATAGCGACCGTGGGATGGTAAATTCAGGGAGGGACGGAGGGGATTGTGGAGGTGAAGACAAGAAAGTGGCTTGTTTTGATGGTAGGTGCTCCTAATAGATCGATCATTGCACTATTGACGGGCTGTGTGTTTAGGTCGCAGACGTCTGGTGCAACTGCCTTTCGGAAGATCGTCACGCAATAATTTTCACTCTGACTCGTGCATGTCGTTGTTTCATACGATAGAACTGAAGTGGATAAAAACTGGGCTATTTTTATTGCATACAAACAAACAGGCACACATGCACACTGTCTTTACATTACACAGCAGATGTCAGTTCCCCAGTTTATTTCTGGCAAGGTAGGAATGCACAAATGTTCACTCCATAGCATATGCCCAGCTGCATAAAACAACTGCTCCAGTTTTTGGTCCATAGCCAACTTGTTTGGCCTTGTGGCTTGTACAAGACCTGGTGCTTATTTGGTACTTTTCTGCCTGATGGTTGCTACCTGGTTGCGAGATGCAAGATGATCAATTTTAAGATGATCTCTAGGCTTCTCACAGTTACTGCAGAATTATAATATCACAGTTACATGTGCTGACTCCCAATTATTTGTGCATAACCATCAATACAGTCTCATTCAGTTGTATGAAAACACCAGGACGTGTCATGGCTATTTTCACATCATTTTCCTCCGTTTATCTTTTTGTGCTCTTTCATCTCATTACCATCAAATGAATCAGTACCTTCTTTGTGTTTATATTTCACAAATAGTTTTTGTCAGTTTGACTTATTTATACCAAATCTGCTCTGGAAAAAAACAAACAAAAAACCCACTGTGTTCAATGATAAAGGTCTATTTTCTACATGAGGCCTGTTGTATATTTATGAAGTAACGGAGGCTCATATTCTAAACAGAATTAATATGAGTTCATGCATCATTTACTTTCATTTCATGACTGTGGTAGACATGCATACAGTCGCAGAAAAACATATTAGACAATCAAAACTAATCCAGAACTGCGAAGGAGGTTATGTTTTACCTCATGTTTATTTGTTTGTTTTTCAGGAAGATAACTGAAAATGTTTTGGGTGAATTTTGACAAAACTTTCATAGATGATTGATAATGTGTCAAGGAAGAAACCATTACATTTTGAGCTGTCAAGGTCACAGTGAAGGTCAACAGCTAAAACACATAAGTGGTGATATCTCAGAATCTAGACAAGATAGTATCACACAGTTTTTTGCGTTCACTTAATCTTACCTTCGGACATCACCGATAGGCGCGATGGCGTCACGTTTTGATGTCATATGACATCAAGCGAATATATTTTATAATATATATATATATATATATATATATATATATATATATATGACCTTTACAGACTTGCACTGCTTCACGGAGGTCTGTGCTCTCGGAGTGCTCTAGTATAATCAAGAAATAACTCCTATGTGCATCATGTGACTAAAACAGAAAAAAAACCATGAAATGCCTAAAAGCACTGTTTTTGTCAGTACAATGACATATATATTGATTTAAGAACTGGAGTGATTTAGGTTATTATCAAGAAAACATGTTAAACTAGAAAAACACTCTGAGAGCGCAGACCTCCGCCAAGGTAGACACCCACCCACCCACCCCCATCACCACCAAAATCTAACCATTTCTAGATCTCCCCATTACCAACCTACTCTGAAAATCTTATCAAAATCTGTTACATGTTTTAGTTATCTTGCAAACTCTGACAAAATCATAACCGAATAACCCATAATAATTGGATGTTAGAGAGATATCAGCTCTGAAATGAAACTAGTATCAGCCATTTTTGTTATTATAGTTGTCCCAACAAATGGACCTTTAATTCTACCAGGCATTCAAAAGTCTAATATATCCTGCAGCTGTAAATGACTATTTCATGACGGAATTATCTATTTGATACACAGTTGTGCTTCTTAAACTAATTCAGGATGTGAAAATAGGTTTTTCAGGGCTGATAATTACACATCATTATCTTAATTAAGAAGGTGCAGAGTGCAGAAATAGTCCCTCTAGTGTTCATTTAAATCTGTCATGTGATAACTCCTGCAAAACAAAAACCATATACCACTTATTAGAGGGAGGTTTTTTTTTGTTGTTGTTGTAACTCGCCATTGAAAATGTATGTCTTTTGAGGAATTCTGTTTCGTGATCTTTGGTCCTTCTAGAAGAATTGAGACTTTAAATTCTCACTGTTGTGTTTCTGACCTGTGTGGGAAGATGGGGCATATGCACACAAAGCAAGGATGTGATGATTCAGTTTAACAAAGATTCCTTGTTGTTTTCTCTTGGAGACGAGAGAAATGAAGAGGTTGACCCTTAACTTTGGGAGCAGCACTATGTAGAGGACACTGATGATAGCTGATAAGTCTGGAACCGTTTGGGAGTTGGACCGTCGTGTTGTGTGGAGGTTTGTGTGATGGACACACCAGGGGTCACTAGGCCACACAATCACACACCGACTAGTGTTGTTGCTGATGCTACAGTGTGTTTGGTTGGGTGGTCCCATTTTTAAACCCATCCCCATGTTTGATTTCTTTTTCATATCTTCTGCTGTGGTATGGGAATTAGCCTAATATTAGTTTTTTAGCTGATTTATGTAACAGACTGCTTTTACTGGCCTGCTATACATAACCACATTCATATTTTTTTCCCCTTGTCCTAAAAAAAAAGAGCATCTTTCTAATCTTTGTTCTTTCAACTCTGAACATGTGTGCTGCTCTTTCTGGCTTGTTGTGAACTTGGGCCTGGAAAGTACAGTTTGATTGATTCTGGTTTGGTCAATCCGGTCCAGTGTGGATGCCAAAATGACATTTGTCATCATGGCAACCAGGTGGTGTGTGTAGCATTACTTAACCCGACTTGTTTCGCTTCATTAATAAACAACATAACGGAGCGGTGAACACAAATTTGTGATATTCTTACATCGTTCTGGTTCGTCAGACACTAGTGGCTACATTTATTCATAAGTGAGCTGAACCGACAACCGCAAAGGAGAATCAAATTTCAGCACAAGGAGGGGAAAGATGTTTGTTTACTTGAAAGTTCATGTACTTTTTGGAACGACATGAGAGACTGATGCATATTTGAAGCTGACAAAAGAAGCAAACTTAAAAAGGCAGGCAAGAAAAAAGGGATTGTGACTGACAGCATGATAGGATAATAGGACAGTGTTCAAGACGGTGTACCTTCTCTCCTGCTTCTTTTTGTCATTAGTTTATTAGCTGGTTATAAATGAGCTTAGAGATGCATTACTGCTGCCAGTTGGACTTGAGTGGCTATCATGTCAATCATGAGCTTTGGTATTCTCCTTTCATTTCCTTTCCTTTCTTTTACTGTCCAGTCCAGTCAAGTCCTGTCCAAGTGGTAAAAAGTGTGTGTGTGTGTGTGTGTGTGTGTGTGTGTGCGTGCGTGTGTACTGTCTGCTGTTTGTCTTCATGTTAAATTAGGGCTGGGTAATATGGGGGGGGGGGGGATTCATATCACAATGTTTTTTAATATATATCAGATGATATCATTATATATCACGATATAAATCAAATTGCTATTCATCAGAACGTTAATTTTTAATTAAATATGATTTGTTTTGTGTCAGAGGTTGAACATTCATGAGCTGAAGAACATTATACAACAGTTTTAGATCAATAAAACAGGTACAAATATTTAAAATTAAATTAAAACACTGACCAGCAGGGAAGAGCTTTTAAAGTACAACTATATATATATATATATATATGTGTGTGTGTGTGTACATCAGCATTCCTTAACTGATGTAAACCAAAAATTAAACTTCACATGCTTTGAACGTCTGACCTCCAGACTTCGATGCCACACCCTACTATTTTGTAACCTTGTCACCCGAGTTCTTGGTCACATTTTCTCCCAAGGGAACAGTCATTACCTCCTGCTGCAGCCCAAACATTAGCATGTGTGCTGTAGCTACTCTTACACCTGTGCTGTGGGCGTTAACCGAATGTTCCATGGCTCTTGTGTGATTGGTTCATTGTGGCGCCACTTAATTATGATAATCTGTTCTTATGTCTGTCAAAACATGGACAAATTAATTCTATTGAAATTGTATCTCACATAGGTGTCATTTCTATCAAGGAAAAGTTATATCGAGATGTATATTTTGGTTTTATCACGTATCCCTATATTGAACCAGTTAATTTTTTTTTTGTAAATATCTAAATCTTAGTGGCTTAAAAATGTGACTGAACATTCATTCTGGATGAGTTATTAAAAAATGTAGTAATTATTAACGTACTTGATGATGACCCACAATGTTTACCTTTGTTCTAATGAATTGTTCGTGATTTGTATCCGAAATCTGTTTGGTCATGTTAATCGAATGTTTGCAGGTATTGTTGGGATTTGTTAAGTTGGTTAAAGAGTAGTTACAGCCTTTTTTTTAAAAAAAAATATCTGGATCATAAGAACACCAATTTTGCAAAATGAATAAAAAAAGTCAATACATTTAAAAAAAAAAAATACATTGGATGAAAATCTCACAAAACTGACTAACACTTTCCATTTTTACCTAGTGAAGTGGGGTGGTTGGTTGTTGTCTCATGAGTGTCTGCAGGTATCTTCAATGCAGTATTTGTGGTGGATTTTCCACTGGGGAGCTTTTGTGAAGTAGAGGAAGCTGTCCACGCTACGACATCTCTGACCTCTTTTTTTATTGAGAGTGCAGATGGGAAACAAAATCATAAAACCTCCACAGGAAGCAGAGGAAAGGCTGAGATCCAGAGGGAGAGGATGGGCATAAGAAAGAGAAGCTTGAGTTGTCTGTAATTACGAGCTCTGAACAGACCTTGATTAGAGATGCAAATGTAGGACTGAAGATTTCACTGTTGGAACAGAGTCAGACCAACTAACATAAGTAGTAAGAAGAGATTAAATTAGTTGTCATATATGTTTACTTATGAGGGTTAGAAATGTGAAATTAAGTATAATATAATTTATATATTTTTAATTTTAAGCCTGTTTTTACTCCTCATTCACCGACTGGTTTGCATTTGAATTTTGTTGTACTTAATACAACGACAAATGAAGTCTATTCTTTTGAAATAGGATGCCCATCCAACCATTTTCAGTTGATTGGATTTAGTTTAAGTAAACATATATGGCCGGATAATAACAATACTTTGGTTTTACTTAAACTAAAACATGTGAAATGTTTCAAATGAATAAAACTAGACCTATTGAACATAAATGTAATCATTTACTTGACACAACATTCAGTATATAAATTGACCACTGCATTCATGTCTTTGTTGTGAATCTTGGTACTAATTACAAGAACCTACATTTTATTTATTTATTTATTTTTACATGAAAAAAAATACAAAAAATAAAACAAGGCAAAATAACATTAAAAACGACCAGAATCTGTCTTCGAGTACATGCAAGTCTGAATTTTGCACAGTCGAAAAGCAGTAGGAAAAAAAATTAAGTTATTTAATTCTAACCTCATCAAGTGCTTCTACACATTTATTACTACCTTCATATAAAAATCAAACAATTAATTTTTCTGAATGTTACTACTAGGCCACAACTAATACATGATGCACTAACTGAATTATGCACAACAAAATGATCATAGCAGTATAGTCATACAAACGGGAGTCAACAGAATAACTGAAAATGAAACGCTCTGTGAATTACTCTACAGTTGAACATAAGTGCTGTCCCTCTCCATGTTGCCAAACTTAATGTCCCACCCCCCTCTTATTTAGAAGTGGCGGTTAAGTAGGTCTGGGGCCACCTGATTGCATAAAACAGGAAGTCGGAGGAGGGAGAGGTCACAAACTGCAGACCCTCGCACTCTCTGCAGCACATGATAAAGCCAGAGGATGCAAACAACAACAAAAACAGACTTTTTTTGACTCAGCTGTAATAACTGAAACACTCCTAGGAACAAGACATCCCATTTGAATGTGTAGCTTCTGAGGTAGGTTTTCCATTTCAGTTTGCAGTCAGACCTAAACATTTATTTTGGTTGTGGAACTGGTAAACAGCCAATTAAAAAAAAAAATCTGTACTAGGATCAATCTTTCAGGTTCATCTGGTGTTGTTATTATTTTTATGCATACTTTCTCCATATAAAACTTGTCAAGTTACACACAGAAAACAGTCAAATACTAAAAGAATGAAATTAATCCAATAGTTTTTGTATATGTGTGAAAGCTGCTTTTGAAAATAGAAGCAATGTTCAGTACTCGAATAAACATTGGTATTAAGTGTTATTATTATGGGTTTCAATATAGATTTCAAAGGTTGAAAATCTGTTTAAGTCACTCGCTTGGTAGTTGGCAGTTCCGCCTGGTGGTGCAAACATTGGGTGGAACTTAATACTCAGCTGTACGTGACCATGATGTGATTTCAATAGAATACATCGGAAGGATTTACCTTCAGGTCAAAGACTAATGGTATATCTGGTTGTCCAGCTGGACCTCAGGCGTGCTCATCTTTCATGGAAGTCCCCTCTACTTCCAGTAGGTGGAGAGCTGATGACTTTGCTTCATTTAGCCAAAGGCCATGCACTCTTACTTGTACGTTAACTGCCCTCTCTGGTGCTCAAAGATGTAAAAATAGCTGTTTAGCAAGAATCCTAGTCATCTCTTGCTAACAAAGACTGATTTATACAAGTTGCGGCTCTGAGCATAGAAGAGCTTTTGTCCCTCCCCTCCTTCTCCTTCTGCAGACCTCGTCACCAAGGCCATGAGCGCTAAAACCTCTGACGCTCTCGACACTCCTTTCTTAGAACGGCCTTTGTTCTGCACAGTCCCGGGGTCCTGATAGTGAGGGCTCGGAGAACCACTGTGGTCGACGAGATTGCGTATTTGTTGACTGCATTTGGGTCAGATTGCAGTGTCATGGATATTTTGTGTAGTTTTGTTGCATGTCTGCGTCAGCACATGTTATTACCTAATTCTTGGCTGTTTGCATTTGGGTCACTGAAAATGTCACTCACACACATGACTTAATCATGAATATGGATGTCTAAGTTCCCCTCAAACCCTTTTCCACTTTAGATGACCGGTATGCAAGTAAAGAAATGGTCCAACTGGCACCAATGCACAGAGAAAGTATATTTCCACGAACGGTGTATAAAGTCAGAAAGTAGAGATAATACTGGTTCTGTCGTCAAACTACAGAATTTTTAAATTTATTTTTAATTTTAACTTTTCTTTATGCACATTGTCTTTTTTTGGAGGAATGGAGTGTAAAGGAAAATTGTCAGTTTTGTTCATTTTAATGACATGGACAAAATATGCAACAAATAAATGATTTCACACACTATTAAATAAGATTATGTTTCATGTGCAGTTCATTTCATTCTAGACATTTCTTATTCACTCAGCTGAGGTTGCACTAAAGAGTGACACACTGTTGTATGTTTAATTTCCTGCCTTTGTGAGATACCGGGTGTGAGTGCAGTATTGATGAAAGACAGTCCTGTTTTTTTTTTTTCATTTGTTTGTTTGTTTGATTTTGGGTTTTTTTCTTACCTTCATGTAATATCAACCAGTCAGCTTCCTGTACTGTCATAAAATGTTGTCTGCTGGGTGCTTTCTGGCAGATGAAATGATAGCACATACTAATTTGTTCTGTTATCGCCACAATCATGACCTTTTCTCCTTGTAGTTCACCTTGTGCTTCTCCTGTGCCCTGTCTCTGCCTCACTCTATTCCACTGCGCTATATTTTCTTGAGGGACAAACAGAGAAGCTGTCCTTGTGAGGATGAGTCAGTGCAGCTGGGGTGCAGGTCATATACCCACAGCCCACTCAGACGAGACAGATGGCCTGGCCACTCGCAGGCGGCTAAGTGCTATCTACAGTATGTATCCAGTCTCTGAGCTAGGCTAATGCTTACACCTTAACCTAGGACGTTATCAAAACACTGGTTTATACAAAGAGATGCCAATATTGGACTGGGGTTCTCACAGTGTCTGATTCTTATCTCAGATGATTTAGTCACCCCAGGGTTCTCACCATGAATTTTCTACAGCGTAACAATAACCGGGACGGACCAACACTATGCGTACGTGCAATAGCATTCATTAAATCTTGCGATGTCAGCCAATGAGCATCGCGCAGATGCTCCAAATGCTCGTGATTTAGGTCACTATTCACCATACATGGCATCACGGAAACAACCGAGACATGCTAATTGTAAACCCAAAATTGAAAGAAACTCTTAATTTTAGACGAGAACAGGTCAATCGACAGGAAAGGACGGTTGAGGTGGGGCGACATAAATTACCCTAGATAGGCACCCAGTCGATAAAAATAAATGCAATGCCAAAATAACTTGCACAGCACCAACTGCCCCAATAAAGAAGTTTTGTCACATAAATATGGAAATATTATGCAAGCTAATGTGCTCAAAACACAATCCCACAACTTGAAAGGCAGCGTAGTGGTCCTAATCACAGTGTCTGTATTTTAAACTGACAGCACAACATCATGTTACGCTGAAATGCACTGGCGAGAAGCCTTCACCCAACAAGGTCTTGAGATCCACAAGGTTTATTTATTTATTTTATTGTGTGATGTGTTTGTAATATTGCTAAGAGTCATGACCTGGTACTGATATCGCTGTAATAACTATGTTCTCTAAATTCCATTCCAGAAGAAAATGGGTAAGGAATAGTAGACGGTGTCCCTTTCTCAGTCAGTCACAAAATAGACAAAATAGTTGAACCTCTGGGAAATCTAAATTCCTATGCTTCAACCAGTCTACACCTGTTGTTCTTTTTGTTACATTAACATGTTTCTGTGACTCTGGTCTTAAAACTGAAGAAGCATAAGTAGCACACTGGATATATTTAAAAGACAAAAATCAATGATAAAGGACAAATATCGTAATGATCTTGTCAAAGTTGTCGGTAGAGGTGCTTTTTTCTTCTTCTAAGATTCATTTAATTATTTATTGTGGGAACATTTTGTCTTCTGTCAGAGATGTGAAACTCATGTTTATTGTACGGTTTCTATTTTGAGTGCTGCATATGTCTTTACACAAAACTATGCCATTGCATCTTACTTTTATTTTGTATCTCATTTTGTTTGTTTTTCCTATTATGTGAATGCTGCTGGTACAAAACAATTTCCCAATCGTGGGAACAATGAAGTACTTCTACTATACGAAGCATCGTGTGTATCACATTGGTAGTTTTCTAAATGGCACCTGTTGTGAATATTCACTGTTGGCTCTTTCAATAAATCTTGCATAATTTCTAATGGTTCCATCCCAGTAACTTGCATCATAGACTGTGAAGTAATGCATGAGTGCTGTCACTGCTCCATCAGTCAGCCATGTTCAGCATCGTGTTGCCTCCTTCACGGGCTGTTCTAGCACAGGTGGTGATTCAGAAATGTGGATTTTTCTGATTCCCTGGGCTGTGATGGACTGGTCACTGAGACAATCTAAGATGACACATTATTGGCCAGTGCTGGCTTGTGTCTCTAGCACAGTGGCGAGTGTAAAGCATACGGCTGTACAAACAACAAGTGCAAACACATGCTTTCCACTCAATGTCATTCACTGACTGCTGCTTGTTTACTCACACTCCATCACCTGGAATCAATGATTGCATGTCACTTCTGGTTGGAAATGGCTACTCCCCATGAGTTCTTCTTGCCTCGCATTTAAATCGCACAATAAAAAGATCCAGTGTGGTGCATTTAAGATTATTTTTTTGTTTTGCTTGGAAGTAATGCACAAAGCACAATTAATGTTGTATGCATGACCAGTAAAGGTACACTTTTAATCATCATTCTGTTTTGGCTGGAGGGCAGGTGATATCAGTGATGATGAGTATTTGACTTGTCATTAAAATGTTTATTGGTTTTGTTAAGCATATATATATATATATATATATATATATATATATATATATATATATATATATATATATATATATATATATATATATATATATATATATATATAATATTGCAGTGAGAAATTATGGTTATAGTATTGTGTCTGATATAAACAATCTGGTCTTGCTGTACACATCCACAAATGAAAACTATAAACATAGTGATAAAGCCACAGCTCTGCTAGATTCTTCTTGTAGAGTAAAGCATGTAGTCTTTGTGCTTTTGAATACTTTATTCTGTGCATATGCTGTAAAGTCACTGCTAATGTATGTGTCTGCAAGTTTTTTATGCAATGAACTGAACCCGCACTATGTGGTTATTATTTTCTTGTTAAATGTAAGGGTTTCTTTCATGCCTGTCCTAAAATTACAGTCAGTTCTAAGGTCAACAAACACAACACCAACTCCACAAATAGCCAATAGTAATGTTGATAGCGGTGGTTTTCTGTACCATTAAGATAAAGCCCTACAAATCTATTTCATGTCTTTTAAATTACTTTCTAATAAATCAACTTTATTCCACTACATTAAATGATCAGAGTGTGTGCATGCTATGCTTGCGTTATCACTAATGTAATATGAGAGAGCTGAACCTCAAATGACTGACCCTTTTTCTCTTTTAAATATGCCGTACAACATAACTTATCAGAAGCGCAGCACACATGTTCATGTCTTTGAAAGAATAACTGCTAGTGCTGCACAAACAGGCCTGCTGCAGTATGATTTGCCATTAGATATATGGTGGATGACTTTAAGTATGCAGTTTAACAAGCTGTGATGACAGTACAGTCGCATTAGCAATTAGTGCACTTAAAGGCCTTTTAGGCTGCATTAAGCTATCTACAGCATGGAGACTGTTAGCCTTTTAAATGCAGTACAACTATCGTTGGGGGCGCTTGAGTGGTATTGGCACGGCTATTTACGAGCAACTATTTTCACATATGGATTTTAAATTTTTAGCAGCTGCAGTGCATTGCCTTTGTCTTCTTCACATATCCTCTTGACCCACAGCACATAGTCCCCCTCGTCTCACTCCTCCCCCTTTACCCATCTTACCCACATTTCCTCCCCTTTGTCACCTTTGCTCCAGTACAGATGGGTTAGGAGGGGGGGTCTGACGGCAGCATGACTCTACTCAGTTGGCATCTCCTCCCATTACTCCCACCCTCTTGCCTCTGTCATCATCTTAGTCAGACCCTCAATGTCCTCTCTGTGTGCCCCCCATAGACCAATAGAGAGTGTCTTCCTGTTTCTAACCCTATCTGAAGACACCAGGAAACTGGGTGGGAAAATGAGGGGCTGGTGGGGACTACTGCAATGCCTGGGGCACCCTCCCTGCCCCAGTCCGGTATCGTTCCATGCGGTCCCATTCCCAACAAACAGGACAGACACTAGTCTTCTGCACACTGAAGCTGGCTCTGTGAATGGTGCAGAATGTGGTGGTGAATTAAGAAACTATGGAATGGACGTATTTTTATTTGCTTCTCTGTTAATATGGCGGACTATCTTGGATCTGTTTGGATTTACTTTTATTGGAATATGAAAAACTAAAGTTGCATTAAAGACCTCATCTTAGCTTGTCCAGTAAGGAACCTTAGCAGGAGGAAAAAGGTAATTATTTCATGTTCTTGATGTTTTTAGGATAGTAATCAAATATGTAGATACACTTCACTACTGTGCTGACATTCAAAGTCACTGTTTTTAATTGATTGAAGATTCCTGGTAGAAAGTGGTTTGTTTTGTGTTGAGTTTAACCCTCAACTTTTTCTTGCAAAGATTGTATCCATAAGGTTATGGGCCTTTTCTCCCCACTTTTTTTCCACAAAAGGTTGGATTTTAATAAAAACACGTAAGACAAGAAATCAGCCAATGACTACATTCTGGCTTGTTTACACTGCTGTGTTTGTAAACCATTTCTGTTCACTAATTTACACTGTCCCTCTCATATAAATCAATTTAATCAAATTAATAACCCAATATATTAAATCTGAAGCCCTATATTGTGAAATGTATCCTGTTGTCAGGCTCTTGCACTAAATGAACTATTGGACAATGTGAAACATTTTGGATTGATGTGAACTAAAGTAACCTTGGTATGGTTCGCTTTATATGGACAATCCAGACATCTTAATCCTTAAACAAGACATCAAGAAAAAATCATTTTTGTGTCCAGATTAATGCTACCTGAATTAGATTTCCATGAAAACATGTTAACATCATAGTGGAAATAGGAAGAAATAAGATGCAAAATGAACAATTCATTATTTTATCCAGTGTACCTTTAACCCACTTTTGATTTTTCCATTTCCTGGGTTATTTTGGGGTGTGTAAATGGAATATCTTGCCATAACCTTGTGTCTCCCACTGACCCATTTCCCTTATCTTCAAACAAGCAATGTGTACATGTCAATAAAACAGCATTACTTACACGGGTATAGGTGTGATACAGGCTGGCCACCAGGGACGCAGGGAACGGTGTTCTGTTTCCTGCTTTAAGCAGTGTTTTCATGTGCATGTTGTTGCATAAGTGTTTATTTTTATTCACAAGTCTGGTGCTAAACGTAGGGTTAGAATTGGTCTGCGGGTGAAAGCAGTGCAAGTGTGTGTAATTGTACAAAAGAAAAAAACCCAAAAGTTAGGGAGAGATGTCAAAGTTACCACACTGAGCTGTTTGTAACGGCGTTGTGGTGCACTTCTACTGGTCACGCTTAAAGCATTCATTGTACTTTATATATTACTTATAAGCAAGAGAGGCACAAATTCAGTAAAAGAACATTTCTTTAAATGCACCACACTGGACCTTTTTATTATGTGACTTATGGACAGGAGCAAAACCTATGGGGAGCAGTTATTCTGGATGATGGAGTACTAGTGAATAAGCAGCAGTCGGTTAGCGTGATTGAGTGGAAAGCTCATGATCAAGGAACAAAACTATGGTAAGCAATTTTGAGGAAATGGGTGTAAGTAGTTACATACTCAATCACATGTGTCATCTTATAGTGGTGTCTGCTGCACAGGGTCAATGACCAGACTATCGCAGCCCAGATAATTGGACAAATCAACATTATTGCATAAGCAACATGTCACTGACCATGCCTGACTGGCGGAGCAGTGACTTATGCTCACACATACTTGACAAGTGTCTACGATGGAACCGTTAGTATTATAAGTCATCTTTTGAAATGGCTAGCAATGAAAATTCACTACATGTTCCCTGTAATACAGGGGTGCTCAATCCTGGTTCTCAAGAGCAACTATCCTGCATGTTTTAGATGTATCCATCTTCCAACACACCTAATGGTGATTATCAGGCTTCTGCAGAGCTTGATGAGAGGTTTATCATTTAAATCAGATGTGATACATCTAAAACATGCAGGATAGTAGCTCTCGAGGACCAGGGTTGAGCACCCCTGCTGTAATGCAAGTAGTAGCACATTTACAGTGGCTGCATACTAGGGAGAGCTGCATTTGACTTTGGAATTTGATTTATCATAATTCATTTCATGAATGTTGAGTTTAAAGTAGAACTTATTTTCAGTTAACGTTGGGGTATTTGTAGAGAACCTTATAAGCATTCTTACTTTGTGCTGTAGTTTGCTTTTGTGACATTTTATATGTTTGCTGTATTTATGTTTTGGTTGCAACTCTACCTATTTAAACTTGAGTTGACCTGTTGATTTCAAACCCTGTCCAGCACTAAAATGTGGTCTTGAAGATAATAATTCAGTTGTTGACACTCTCACTCTAGGCGGGCCTGTCCCTGTTGTAACCTAAGCTTTTGGTCCGTCTGTTCCCCACAGGGTAACTTGACCCCAAATTGCTTTGTCATGTGCCAGAGAGAGAGAGAGAGAGAGAGAGAGGTTTCCTCCCAACACCTAACGTCTTTGTCCAACCGATTCAGCACAGACGCATCAGTGTTGTCTTTGTATATTCACTCGAGTGAGCATCGGCAAATTTGGCATTTAAGTAGGTCTACCTTCAAGGATGTAGGTTTTATATGTGCAAGCTTCATTTGGAATCTGTGTTTTTGTGGTTATATAACAGACTTTTTGAACTATAGTGGGTGAAACATGTGCTGCATGTGTGAGTGCGATATGTCAGTGTGGGATGCGAATACTGTTTCGATTCTTTTTTTTGGTTTTGTTTTGTTTTCCCCTGTGTAGCAGTTGTACAACGATTCCTTAAGTGTTTTTATCCTTTTGGTTCTAGTATGTTGATATTTCCTCAGTCTAAAATCCATTGGCTTTGCAGGGCTGTGTATTTCTTCATCCTGTTTGTAGAGGGAAAGTACTGATGTTCTTCAGGGTGTCTCAGGTCAGGGCTTGGCCCACTAACAAAGGACACCCTGTGGATGGAAAAACAACAAAGGGAAGAAGAGCAAACTCACAGCATTGTTAATACAGTTAAAATCTTACCCCAAAACAACAGTACCAAAGCTTTGACTTGCATTCCTCACACTGTGTTGGTATGCTTCCTGATCTGTCTGATCTCAGTTGTGGTTGTTTGCCTACTGGGGCTTGTCTATCATTTCAAAGCTGACACTGGGTAGTATTCAATTGTTCACTTAATTTTTAACATTTTTCCACCCCCCTACGCTATTGCACAGATAACATGCCAACATACGTGTAGTCTACCTGACTCAGCAAAACCAGGAGTGCATGACCTCCATGAGGCAATATTTAAATGAATACTTGGTGAATGTTTCTGTGAAAGGGCAACATATCAAGAGGTAGAAGTGAGTTTATAGTGTAAAGGTAGAGCCAAAATTAGTAATTACCACTTTAAGATCACTGTGATTAGAAATGGTTGACGGGTAATAACAACTCTTAAAAGCTACAATTAGCAATAAGCCGTTCCTAAGGTTTATAGTTGTTATATTGGTGCATGCTTTATGATGCATTTTTGCTGGCTGTAAATTGATAGCAAACTCTAATGTTTACTTAAATAATTTAAAGTGATCATCGCCCATTTATCAACACTTATTACGTAAACTTGGATCTGCTGCTGAATTTTGCTCACACATGCAAGTCACTTTCTCAAATTAAATATATTTTAACTTGGTATCAGTTTTGAAGTAAAAAAAAAAGTGGTTTGATTAACTGAAGCAGTGAGGGTTATTTTATTACATTTTTTTCTGATTAGGTTCAATAATATGAATGATTACATGGAACTATCCCAGACGAGAAGGGGCACACCTCCACACTGTCAGCCTGATAATGATAAAACAGACAGCCTGTTAGTCAACTGCTCTTTATTCATGTACAGCGAGTGACAAACCGTAAATCTGTGACTGCTCTGCCTGGATTTAAAGTCATCTGTCTGTTATGTGTGTGCCGTTTGTCCCCATTGTGTGTCCCCACAGACGACAAATTGCATCTGAAGGATTTAATTACCGGTTTCTCTTTATAGATTTTAGTTATTCACTCCAATCAGGGTGCTAGACCCAAACTATGTGGCTTTTGTTCTGGTTATCCCAGACACATATTTCTGGTTGCGGGCCTCTTCCCTCTGGCTCTGTGTATTGCAGTGCAGCTGGTGGAGAAGGCACAAAGCTATGCTAGGACACACTGGCTAAACAAGAAACATAAAGCATTTGGCCAGCCTGTGGTCAGTTAGGAATGGAGGAGTCATTGTGAGAACACACATATAACCTTTGGTCCCATTTCTGTGCTCGCTCGCAGGCATGGAAGAAGCGGTGGTTTGTTCTTCGCAATGGCCGTCTGACAGGCGACCCAGATGTGTTGGAGTACTACAAGAATGACCATGCTAAAAAGCCCATCCGCGTGATTGACCTCAACTTGTGTGAGCAGGTACGACCCCGCCAAAACTGGACGCCCATTTGCACCCTTGTCCTTTTTTCACTGATCAGAAGTGCGTTCTATTTTTTGCAGGATTTCATATATTTTTTTATTTATTCATTTTTTCCCAGGTGGACGCGGGGCTGACGTTTAACAAGAAGGACTTGGAGCACAGCTTCATTTTCGACATCAAGACCATTGACCGTGTCTTCTACCTCGTGGCTGACACTGAAGAGGACATGAATAAGTGGGTTCACTCCATCTGCGAGATCTGTGGTTTTAATCCCACCGATGACGGTAAGAAGGGTGAGCCACTATATCATATTAATAGTATGGACTAGGGCTGTAACGGTACACAAACATTTAGGTTCAGTCCAGGATCCTCTGTTCAAAATCTTTTCGGCGTCTGTGTGTGGTGGTGCTCTGGAACATTTCTACAAAATACTGTTCGGTCATTTGTGTATTAACAGGCACCCCGCGTTACGTATTTTTGGATGTTCAGTGTTCGTTTATGGGAAACACTGCAATTGTTTGTGAACGCCTCACAGTACTCTCTGAGCTACAGTGAACCCGACCTCACAGTAGCGCCACAGCAGAGGCACGGTGAAGGAGAAGAGGAACGGGTTCACTTGATTTTGCCAAACTTGAGTTTCAAAATAAAAACTTTTGCTGTAAAGGAACCAGCGAAATCTTTTGTGCCACAATGAAAGGTTACTGAAAACCAAAAGTAGCTTCACATGCTTTGAATGTCTGCGCCTCTGTTATACTCTGTTGTCATATTTTGGGTTTTTCGGCAGCGGTGCATAGAATTCCCCACTGCTGAAAGTATAAAGAGGAAACCCTGCACATGGGTTCTGTTTCAGTCCACCCCGTGTCCCGAGTATTTGCGTTCTTCATATACACTACATGTATTTATTCGGTACGCCTCCCTATTGAATTGAAGGCCCTGAAATGATCGAGTACAAATGATTGCACGGTTACACCCCTAGTATGGACTGCAGTTTCCCTTCAGCTGCACTGTATGAAAGTAGCCTTTTGAGGATCTACTGCCTGGATAGGTGGATTCCAATATCTAACTTTTTCCAGCTGCTTTTTTGTTTTAACTACTTCGACTGAGTCTGAGCTTATATTAATTGATGATCCAGAATCTTTTTTTTATCAAGGTCTTTTTCAAACACACAATGAACATACAAGTTGAACACAAAACAGTTGTCCACCTGCCCTTCCACCCCATCCCACCCCAAGGACTAGACTTTCATTAAATGTATTCAAAGCCACACATAAGTATCAAAATATATAAATCAACTTCAAACAAAGTACATGTATATACACACTTACAGGTACTACTCAGAACATTTGAATATCGTGAAAAAGCATTTCATCTTACATTTCTGTGATGTCACATGTACATGTTGTACAGACAAATAGTATGCAAATGAGTATATTTCAAGCATTTATTTGTTTTGATTTTGCTGGTTAGGAGTGAAAGCTTCAGAAAACTCACTTTCAAACAATGCTCCAATTTTTGGGTTTGAGGTTTTAATAAGCTGTAAATCATAATCAGCAAAATTACAACAAAAAATGCTTGAGATATCCCACTTTGCATGTCACCAGTCTATCAAATATATTAGTTTCACCTTTTATGTTGAATTACCTGAGTAAAACAACTTTTTCACGATATTCAAATTTTCTGAGTAGTTCCTGTATACAAGTACACACATACAGATTTGCGTATATATAAGTTCATACACTTAAAGGGGCAGTAAATAAATAATAACCCAAATATTGGAGTTACACAGATATGTTGGTAGCTGCCACATTTGTAGAAAGCCAGACTCTCGATTGCAGTTTCTGTTCTTTCTTTAATAGGTTAGCATGACAGACAGACAGACGTTTCCGCCCAACAGCCTTCTTCAGCGTCTTACAGAGGATCAGGGAAGGTGCTTTTTTAAGAGCCCAATCATGACATCAGCTAATTGCCACATAAGCAGAACAAAGTGGATTATATTAAATGTGATCATACAGAAAATAGTGACAATAAAGAAAAATAAGTAAAGATAATAATAAAAAAAAAAAAAAAATGAATCAATACCATATTGAACACATAAACATCTCCCTATCATACAAACAGAACTGACTCAAACTGAGTCTCAAAGGAAGCTGCCATACCATCAACACAGCTGACAAGTCGCATAGAATTTCCTGGTGGAAACTTTAATGCAATATCTATTTTTTTTGTCTTCCATTTGAATCAAATTAGCCGCCTAGCTAACAGAAAGAAAAAGGTTGATCCAGCATCTTGACAAACTTAAGCTTAAACAAATGGATGACAAATTTCTTATTCATTTTCTGAACTGGCCCAATGTGAGATTAGATCAACTTTGTGAAAGCGTGTTCACATTCATCACAACCTGTTGAAGTTCGTCAAGCTTCTAACTGTTTTGTACGTTTTCATGACCTCCTTCAAATGAAATTAACTATATTTGGATATAGAGAGGGAAAGGAAGATTTGATCGCCAGTGGTCACTCGAGAGGCATTTCGTTGCCAGGTGTGAGCCAGAGTCGAAATCACTTTCTCTGACAGAGTTAGGTAAGCCAGCTGAATGTACCAGAAGGCCTCTGTTCAGCACACTTCTCAGCCAAGGTCTAATGATCCATGTGTTGATCCATGTGTTGTGTTGAGGCTCACATTTCTCTTGTTCCCAGCACTGCATAATCAAAGCATTATGCGACCTGACATTCCCACTACCCCTTTGTTGGTTCATTCCCTCGTATCTGCTTCTCAGTCTCCTCTTTAATAATATTAATAATAATAATAATAATAAAAAATAATATCTCAAACTTATATAGCACTTTTTTGTACAGTCAAAGGTACTTTACATAACAATGCATTAAAAACAATTAAATATGTAAAATAAAATAAGATGAAATAAAATAGAAATAAATAGATGAAATACAAAAATAAACTAACTAAATAAAAATTAAGTGAAGGCCAGTTTGAAAATATGAGTTTTAAGACGGGATTTGAATGTGGGTAGTGAGTCCGAGTTCCTGATGGGTAGTGGGAGAGAGTTCCATAGTTGGGGGGGCGGCGGCTGCGAAGGCTATGTCCCCCAAAGTCCGGTGCTTGGTGCGGATAGTAGGCATGAGGAGGTTTAAATTTGCGGAGTGAAGATGACGGGTGGGGCGGTGTTGTTGGAGGAGGTCAGAAAGGTAAGGAGGGGCCAGGTTATGAAGGGACTTGAAGGGAAGGAGTTTAAAGTGTATAGGTGGTGATGTGTTCCCTTGAGCGGGAACACATCAGATTATGCTTTTGCATAATTTTGGTTGTTTCTGTTTCTGTAAGTTTGGTCATTTATCCTTTATCCTACAGTTTCCCCTCTTCTGTCTTACCTCTGTAGAATTTAAACAAGATGGATATCGGTAAAATGTTGTATTTATTGACCATCTTGATATATCATAACATTGTGGTTCTTTTAGAAGAAAAATGTGTTTGTTTTTTCCCCACACACATTGCGACCTGGCGACTGAATCCCTGTGTGTCAGTCCATGGTCATCACAACACTGTGTCTATGCCTCCACGCCTGTTACATCAGGGCAACCCTGATAGCAACATTCACGGCTCTTGTACAGCAGAACCATTGTAACTAGCTGTTAAACCCTGATGTGCAAACAAACATTAAGGCCTTTCAGAGAACTCTGGTCTAAAGACAAACATCTTTGTAGCCTTCATTGCAGTCCTTGGCTTTCCCTTTTTTTTTTTTGCTTAGCAAGTGAGACTCACCGCCCACTCTTATGTTGCTGCATGTGTGGCCACACTAGAGTGCTTCAAGGCTGGGCAGGTAGAATAAGGGACATTAGGAGGACTGAGGAATGAAGCCCGACAGTGTAGGAGGTACAGATGAGTATGAGCACAGAGGATTTTTTCCTTTTCCTGTATGAATCAGCACTTTAAGTTTCAGCAAACATTTTGGAAAGCGAGAGAGAGACAGAGAGAGCGAGCAAGCGATGTACTCTAATGGTGAAATTATTAAATATCGGTAAATACCGCGTCTGTAATTTGAACTTTGAAAGAGGCATTAGATAAAACTGTGGCAGTTATGGAACAGAGTGGGAGGCAAACTGTGAAAAAGGAGAAAAAAAGTCTAAAGATTGGGAGTGAAAACACAGATATATTGCATCCAGCATACCCATAAGCCATCTTGGCTCTCACTGCAATACAACAATCAGCTTGAGCAGAAGGGTTTGAAAAGGAGTCTTCTATTTGAAAACTTGCAGTGTGACAAAGCAGAGACCTTATGGAAAAGCGGCCTGAGAGAGTGTGTGGGACTTAGGAGACAAACAGTGTCCAGACTGTTTACAAAAAAGTGAAGCTTTTAAGTGGGTTTTGTGTGTATGACTTGTATCTGAAAAGACAGATACAACCTTTTTATGGCATGTTTTTTGTCATAATAACCTTATTCCTCTGAAAATCATGCAGAATATGAGATCATGCATATTATGAACTCCCCCTCAAACTTGACACATTTCTACTCCCGTACATTCGTAGGTGTGATGTTACATGGATGGGAATTAACAAGAGAAAATCGATTCCAATTCTATATACTAGATTCTGCTCATCACTCTAATTACTTTTCAGTTCCCTGCACAGTTTTTTATTGTTATTTTTTGTTTGTTTGTTTTTGTGTGTGTGTGTGTGTACACAACTGCATTATTATCTGTCTGAACAATCTTCACACTTAATACCATTCTAAAAGCTGACCTGTGTTTCTGCTGCTTGGCCATCAGCCCAGTCCTTACAGCAGAGTAAATCAAACTTTGGTTATGCAATGTATTTATAAGACTATAGGCTACGGCTACTTAGTTACAATATCAATGCTATGTTAAAATAAAACATTCAGCTGGCTGTGTGAGCGTTGAGAGTTTTAGTTTTAGTTAGAACAAGTAAACATGAATATCCCTCTGTGCACATAAATATGAATACAAGGCTTTGTCCATTAAGGTTTTTCAAAATAAGACGTTCCTGAAAGTGAGATGTAGACAAGCCAAGATGTCGGGAGACAGACCAACATTGTAAAGATGTTCTTAAAACAGGACATCAACATAGTATTTAGAAGCAAGAACAAAAGTTAAGATGATCCGGAAGCAGTTGTTTATTCCCATCTGTTTGAGATTATAAGTGGTTTTGAGTTGTGGGATTTGTTGATGTGACAGCAGCTGTTTCTGATGGAACGTGTTTGTTGAATATGCACCTCTTTACAGGTCTGAGACTGGTCCTATGATGTAGTATAGTTTATCTGTTCCTGACATGAACTCATACAACACTGACCCTCAAATGTTAACACACCATCAACACACCACTATGAAAATTAACATTTAACTGATGGCGCGTTAATTAAAATACTGTCCGTCTGGAGTTGACAGGTACATATGCAGCTTTTTAGCTTCTATCATCAGTCAGCTGTACCATTAATGCTATGTATGGGCCTCTTTAAGTTCATTCATTCATTCATTTAATCATTTTGAGCAGCAAAACAAAACAACCAAGCACTTTTTGTGCACGGAAGTTAATGGCAGAGCAAGACAATCAAGATGCTACAGCAATTGCCATGTACAGTAACAGTGTATCTAGTATAACAATGCAAAAAGGACGTATTGTTGAAGAGCTGGAGCTTCAAAGCTTGAATACAAAATACTGCTTAAGGGCCATTAATGTGGCTGAAAATTAATAATTTGAATTTAGGCACTGTATCCTATCAGTAGTGATTTTAAAAAAACAGCTGGATAAGTAGGATAAAAGAAATCCAATGTGTTATTTTATATGAATGCCTGCTTTGTGATACTCTAATGGGCTCTATTTGGTACTGTGATTAATCACTGCAAAGCTCCCAAACAATTTGTGTAATTAGTCATTCACTTAAATCTGTTGAGTCACAGTCTAGAGATTAGCATATTCACTATATGACCTTTGGTCTCGAATTGTCCTCTTGTCATTTCTGTCAGTTTTTTTCTTTTTTACAATCTCATTGTTCATGCATTCAGTGACAAAGGCCAAGCGGAAACCTTGCACTGTGTTTTAAACATTCACTGTGACCCCACTAAAGGATTATTCTCTTGCGTCTTTCCTCCAGAGGCAGCAAAAGCCGCTTCGCACTCAGCCGCAGGAGCCCTGGTGGTGGACACGCCCCCACAACCGGCACTGGGTAATATTATTGGTCCGGCAGCAGCGGTGCTTTCCAATGTGCCCCCTCCATACCAGCCAGTCAGCGTGCGACACCTGGACTCTCAGTCCAGCTCAGACGAGCCGCAGGATTATCTGTGGCTAGTCAACTGTGAGAGCAAAAAGCCTGATCCCAACAGGTGAGTCTGTGTTTGTGACGGACACTGTGCTGGAGTGCTACACTGTGACATGAGTTTCTGCCTACAATTTTCTATTCCATTTATTCTGTCGTACATTTCACCTGATGTGCTGCTCTGGTCCCTGTCTGTGCTGTGTGGTGTGTAGCTCACTGCAGCGTCACTCCCCACTGGAGGGAGACCAGGAGTATTTGCTCCTAGAGGAGTGTGAGAGCAAGACTCTTTGTCCACAGGCTAGTCTGTGAGTCGCCAGCCATCCAGCTGGAACCGCCTGCTTGTTGAAGTGATACTCATATTTAGGAAGACAGACCAACACAGAGGCACCACACACATGGTTGATTTTTACACAGTAATTGTGTTTCCATATAAATGAAAAGTGAATATGAGGCAAACTTTTGAAATGGTACAAAACAATTTAAGATCAGTTTCCGTCAGCTGGTGTGAAGTGACTAAACTGCCATTAGAAGGTGGTGTATATAGCCTTTATTAACATGGAACTAATGGAGGAACAAGTTTTCTTGAATTAAGATTTTGCATCTTACCAAGGAACTGGATTGCATTTAAAAAAAATTTCAAAGAATTACAATTTGATTATAATTTCAGGTAAAAACTGTTACTACAATATAAATTCACAAGGATTATTCCAAAAAACAGTTCTATTTGTATTTATTTTTTTACTATATAATCCTATCCTTTCCACCTTTATTTATAAATGGAAGCTGCTCACCAGTCTTGCAAATTAAATGTTCACAACTTCAAGAGGTTTTTTTTTTTGTACTTATTTTTTAGACAAAAATAACATTGGTTAAGCTTAAAAATCTTTTTTAAAGTTCATCTGAAATTTTCATGTTGTATCTGATAAAACTTCAAAATACACTTAAACCATGTGAATGGAAACACAGCTAACAGTTTGTGCATGTTGAGTTGACTAAATGTGTGTTTTGTTTTTTTCTTCTTTCTGTTTACTTCTGGGTGAATTGCACTTGCTTGACAAGAATTCCATTTGTCAGCATGTGAAGAAATGGCGTAACAGCAGGGAAATAACCCACTCCTCCGTCTGACCTAAAAACAGCTGTTACAACCTAATATGGCAAGAGCCACCAAATGAGTGATGTTACATGTGTAAATATAACTTTAGCTCAGTAACTGTGGCTTGCAGACGGTTCTGTGGAGACTTACAAAGACTGAGTGGATGACTTAGCCTCTAAATAAACAGGTTTTACTGTGGATGTCTAATTCTCTGGCGTGTTTGTGTCCTATTCTTAGAGCCCATGCCGAGTGTTCCAAGTCTACCTCCTCAGAGACAGACCTAAACGACAACCTCCCCTCTCACCGCACGCCCACGTCCTCCACCTCCTCAGCCAAACACACCTCGCACAATGGCTTCTTCCCGCAGCACCCGGGCCCGGCCTCCGCCCCTTTCATCTACGATTCGCCTCCATCTCGGGGCGCCTCCCTCTCGACCGACGCTGGCCTCTATCACCTCCCACGTAGCTACTCGCAAGACACTGTGCTGCTCCCAAAGTCTGCCTCGTCCCCTCCGGCCCATCCAGACAGCGGGGATACGGAGCTCTATACCTTCAACACACCGTCACGGAAGCAATCTATGGAGACACAAATGCGCAACCTTTCTATCAGTTACGATATCCCGCCTACACCTGGTGCAAACTGTACTTACCAGGTGCCCCGTACGTTGTCGTCAGCAACAGGGGCGGGAGGCTCGGAAAGTGTGGGAGATGTGGTTCCGCCTCCTCGGCCGCCCAAGCCTTCGCTCACTTCGACCTCAGGACCCCCTCCGCCCCCTGCTGAGCGCTCGCCCACGGACACGTATTGCGTGCCCCGTTCGGCTTCGGAAACGGACGGCAACTACTGCGTGCCTACCGCTGCTGGGAGCAAGGCACTGCGCAGCAACACGATTGGCACTACGGACATTATACGCCTACGCAAAGGTTTGTGTCAGTGAAAGGATTCACTGTTTTCTGGAAACGTATTATCTTTGTGTTGCAAATAGAGGCAGGCACAATATGAGCAAAATCTGGGAGATGCAATATTACACGCATAAATGATAAGACGAATGTGAGGATAACTTAAGGATAGCTGGGTTTCATCTGTGGGGTTAAAGGTATGACTACATCAAAGTTTATTTAAGGTCAGAGTCTACATTTACTTTGGATTTTCCCGTGGGAAATCTATCTATCTACCTACCTACCTACCTGTTTAATAAAACAATACGACAAATATTCAAATATTATATTTGAAATCATTATATATTATATATTGAATATATAATATTCAAACAAAAGTCTCGTCTGAAGCAGAACATCTGTCAGTGGCACAGTTGGATTTAGGTTTGTCAGATAGATGTCTTAAACCTTAGTGCTTCTATGAAACTGGTCCTAAAAACAGGACACGGGGCTAAAAATACCAACCAGATGTGGGTTAATGTTATGATGCATGTTTGGAAGCTTCGGGGTCATTAAAAAATAAATATTTACTGAGATAAAAGAAACTATTTATCAGATAAATACATTTTTACATTATTTTTATGCAAAAATCCACATGTAACTTAATGAAAAAAAGACACAAAAGGTACAAGCTACTATTTTTTTTTATGTCTTTTCTTTTCTCCACACTCTTACAAATATACTTTGGGAATTGAACTAGTTATGCAAGGTATAATGTTTCACAAAAATGACCGCTGTTGTAAAAGCACTCCTGATTTACGTGTATGTGTGCGCGTGCAGGTTCTTCATGTAACACATAGTGGTAACGATGGGTTACACACGAAACCTGCATTCAGACTGAGTTTCATGAAAAACCTGCGTGTTTGGATTAGAAAAAAATGTAGGATCAACAAATTTAACAGCATGTTTGTTTATGGCACTATGTCAGACCATTTAAAATCATGTTTTCCAGATCAAACAGACACTAAATCAGACACCTCGGTAGCTTTTGCCCCCAATTTTTTTATAGAAAATTCATTTATTTTGGGATGTAACAGTATAGGTTTTATGTCATCATTGGGTACTTCCTGGGTGGAAGTTTATTGTTGGGTCTTAAAAAAAGAAAAGCTGGAAAAGTGCCATGTACCAAAATCAACCCAGTTTCATAGATGCACCCAACTATTAAAAAAAAATTCCCTGAAAAATTAGAACAGCCCAACTTGGAGAAAGCGCCCACATCTATCCAAGCAGACAGACTTAATATTTATATTTGACAAGTTGCACGAAGTGGTGTCACTGTTAATTTTCCAGAAACAAGACTCATTCACATTAAAAGGGTGACTGGAAAGTGCAACAACTCTCTGCACCATCCACCTGTCCTCAGATTAGTTCTCGTTTGGTTGTGACTAATAAGCATCATTAATGACAGAGTAGCTATGATGGTTATAGGTGATTTACAGCGAGAAATTATTCAGAAAACAAACTAGCATGATGCGCTACATTTGACTTTTGACATCAGCCGACTGGAAAATAGTGTTGGTGTTATAGTGGAATACACTATTATTATTATTATAAGTACACTTAGGGTAAAAAATTATTAGACCACCCTTGTCTTGAATTTTTTGTATCTTTTAATGACTGGTACTCTAATGATAACAAAATTAACTCATAGTAGTTTAATTTCAGAGCTAACATCTATCTATTTTCCAACTATATTTTTCTTTAATCTCTTTTATGCCCATGAAATTACATGGGCATATACATATATCTTATGCGCATCAGATGCAATGATCCATTTGAGTAAAGGATATATACATAAAACAAAATGATCAATATTGTCAAAGGTCAAGGTCACATTTAGCAGAAGGTTCAAAAGCACATTATTGGCTCTAATTCAAGAATGGGTTGTCATAGAAACTTGAGATTGTCACAAAACAGGGGTGAGATTAGACATTCTATAATCACTTCAGTTCTTACATAAATATCTATGTCATTGTAGTTACAAAAAAGGTGCTTTTATTCATTCCATGTTTTCTTTACTGTCTGTTTTAGTCACATGATACATCCAAGAGTTACTCCTGGTTGCATAACTATTGTTTTTGATGACTTCTGATAATTTTTCCCATGGCTGTACGTACATGCCTTGAACTTGATTATAATATCTTGACATGTAATTGCTAGAAAGTCCCGGAAATTTTATCACAGTGCATTTGACATTCAATGCCCTGAGACTTACTAAATAGTAGCACGAACAACGGAAGGTGCGTAATTTCAAAAGTGGCGCAAGGTGTTGTTTTCAATTAATTTTTTTTTGTCTTTTATGTGTTGGAAATTGTCAAGCACTTTGACAAAGCCTTTGTTGCCTGAGGTTTTTATTGTTTGTGACAAGTGATCAAGCATATCAATGGAGCTCTTGACATGTTTTCCTTCAAGCTCCACTTGCTATTTTCACCTCCACTATTGTGTTCAAATACAGCAGAAGAAAAAGCCTCGGGTTGTTAGTGTTTACATATGACATTGCAGATTGCAATTATCCTCATCTCCTTGCATTTTAGTGCATCCATGAAATCAGTAGAGCGAATTATTTTTATTGCACTGAGTTGTAAATCATTTTGCACACCAGCTCAGGCAGAATAGAACACTCTTAGATAAAGGATGGATGTGACATTCTGTTCCCTCACATAATCCTCCCTCTTGTGGCAGCGAATATCATTACAGAGATATCAGTGTGATATCAGTATTAAGCCTTGCATGAACCTCATTCGCTTATCCTGTCTGTGCATTTAACACTTATGAAAACTTTAAAATTTCGAGGACAGGAGGGAGAGACTCTACAGGGTTTGATAAGGATCATAATTTTGTTCGCTTTATATTATGGAGAACGAGACTAGTTTTACTTGGATTAAGTTGGATGACACTTCTGTTGATTTTAAGCAGTAAAATGTTGGTTTTTTAATTTTTATACTTTAAGATGAGCTCTAAAATGTCACACTATTGCAAACATGCATGTTTGGTTTCTTTTAGTTTGTTTTTGGAACACATTTTTTTAATTTTTTTCTTTTCACCCTTTAAACATTTACAGTGATATAACAGGATTGAATTATAAGAAAATATATCAATAAAAATATAAACAGCAAATGTTACAAATAACAAGTAAATACACCACAATCCCCCCAAAACTAAACAAAACACACATTTGCAAATGACCAAACAAAAAAAAGAGTTGTTTTGAACCCTTTTATCAGTCAAGTGACTATTATTTTTTTATGGTAATAGATAAATAATGTCAGTAATAATAAATAATTTCAGTCACGTGACTATGATGATGTCATAATTACAGCTGGAGGGCAGGAAGTAACCATGGATAATGGCACCATCAATGCCGCTATTGAAGACAGTGCTTATTGTACGGATTTAGATCCAGTGTCAGAACAGAGATACATACAGTTGTTAAAAAAATTTATTGGACGTGACCCGTGTCTTATGAAATTTAATGAGTTTACGACAGAACCCAACGATTTGCCAACAATGGAGGCTGTGGATATTACTAACTACCTTGTCCTGAAGAAATCCTACTACACAAACAGCAGATGAAAGCGCATCAAAGTTTGGAGACATAGAACTTTTTTGTCAGCGGGTGGGTCCACAACCTCGGTACCATAAGGCTCAACAATAATTATGGTTTGGTCTTCGCCAGTGTGAGTGTTTCATTTGTAAAGATGTGACATCAAGTTGTTGTGCATGTTTGTTGACATTAGTCGCTACTGCTAGTTTACCTGCATCTAGGTAAACTATATTGCAACAGTGTAAACAAGCATTTCACAACAACTTAATGATATATAGCACATCCAAAAAACGTTAGCTTTCGAATATACCTTTGATAAAGTGGTGGCTGCAGACACAGGCATTAGCGTTAGCAGACTCTGCTCCTCCAGAGTGCAAACGCAGATTTAAAATCCACTTTTTACACTGTTTTTCTGAGTTTTTTCCATTTCTCACCTTTGTGAATATCAATCTTTGGTACTCTTAAAAAAATTCCTTTTCCTTCTCTTGGTTAGAACAATTGGCATAATGGTAAACTACAACAGGCATCTTCCCAATGGAAAACTCACTCTGCTTCACTTCCTGCCCTCCATGTGAAGATCACACGCTGACTATGTAGCAATGTGACGTCACGATAAATTAACCTATTTCCGCTCATTCATTGTAACTTGTAGATCCTATTAAGTCTTCCTCAGACAGCAGTTTTGTTTTTGCCTCAGAAGCTTTTTTCACCTCTGCCATGGTTCCAGTTAATAAGTGAAATGCATTAGTACCTGCATAAGTGTGTAATGATTAAGCAAAAAAAGAGGAGGAAAAAGAGATAAAAACAAGCAACAAAAATGAGTGACTTGAAGATGAGGCCAGTGTTGTATGACGCTGTGCGGTAAATGTCTAGTTCTTTCCATGAAAATGATTTCAGTTGAACATACTTGTTGACTCTGTTTGTGTTTTTACAGATTTTGGATCCCAGGACTGCTATGACATTCCCAGATCATTCCCCTCCGACAAAAGCTGCTCATTTGACTTTAATGAAAGCTTCAATAGCTACTTTGTAAGTATTGATCCAAAGGTGCCACAGTAAGCTTGTTTATTGAATTAATTAAAATAGATTCTTAAAGGTGTCATTTCGCTGAAAACTACTTTCCTACGCTCCTTTTGGAATCTTATGGGTTCCCCGAGTTACCAACACAAGCTGCATTTGAAAGTGGTTTGTCACCTCCACCGGCGTCAGCCACGTGGGGTTAAGCCCACCCTCCATTGCAGCGAATCTGAAGTAGCATAAGCATCTACAAAACAAGACGGTGCCACAGTGGCTGCACAAACTTGGAAAAAATGGCAGAGCAAAATGGTTCATGTGCTCTTTGTGGAAATATAGCATTGTTTTTTTTCCCCTGCACGTTTTGAAAGCAAGCAATGGCACGAAAAACCTAGCTGGACGCTACTCTGGGATGGTAAACACACACAGAGCGAGAGGGGAGGGGGGAGTGTTCCTTCACGCATTCTGAGCCAATCAGAGATGCCTAGTCACCATGTCATGGACATGTATAAGGAAGTACCGGTAAACTCTGTGTTCAACCTCAAGTTATTTTTCTACCGTGAAAAGACAGATGGAAACAAACCAACCCTGATGTTTTTTTTTTAAGTAGAACCAATGCACAATGTATTCAATAACAATGGAGAATACAACAATATTAATAAAATAACCATGGAATGACACTTTTAAGCTTTACATTACTATTGCGTGAATGCACTGTAACGCATTTAAAGACACTTTCCCTGAAGCCACCGCTGAAGAAAGCAGCCTGATTTCGCAGGAGATTTTTAGTTAATTAGTTGTTTCTGCCAAAATCCAAACAGTGATATTTCTGCTTGTCCTTGTAGACCTCAGTGCCTCTCTTCTGTGCCTCCACAGTGGCACCACAAACTACCATTGATCTCCAAATGGAGTCGGCTAACTTTAGTAAACAACGATCTCTAAGTGCAGCACAGACTTCAACAATCAAACTCAATGTAGTACACGAGCATGCACAGATGTTTCTGCATGGACCTTTAGAAATCCTTCACACACAACAAAATAGTTTAAGGTATAAAATGTCATAAAATAACAAAACAACTAATAAAAAGAAGAAACAAGTGAACAGAAACAATAAGAATCATATGTTAAGACACTTTTCAAAGTAGTAAAATAAGTTTTACTTCCTCCCACTCCTTTTCAAACATGCAAAGGACTTTGTTTTCATGTATATGTTCCTTTTTTTGTCTTGTTTGTTTCACTAGCAGGAACTGAGTGGGATTGTTGCGTTTGTATATTTGAAATAAACTATACTAAAGTAAAGGCAAAGTTTCAGTGCTATTGCTCTTAATTATCCTGGCTTATTAATGTTTTTTTGTCTTTTAAATTGGATGACAATGCCATATCCCCTTGTGCTTATGATTCTCAAAATCTGCCTTGTCCCTGTGTAGAAAAACAAAGGAATGATGCCACTGGGTAGCCAATCCACTGAAGAGGTCGACCAGAACTACGTCCCCATGAGCGCCAACTCACCATCGCACCATCACTCAGGCAGTTTGTCAGAGCCTCTGCATGAAACCAACTATGTACCCATGACCCCAAGCACCATGGAGTTCTCCTCACTTGGAAAGCAGGTCCCCCCGCCCGCCCACATGGGCTTCCGCTCCAGTCCCAAGACCCCTCCTCGAAGACCTATGCTAAGTGACTGTCAACCCCCGCCCGTGGACCGAAATCTCAAACCTGATCGCAAAGGTGAGGGGGATCAAAAATTGTCCGTGCATGTGTGTGTGTGTGCGTTTATCTCACCAAATACGTACCGTCATTTTTGTCAAGTATTTTCTGCCGGATTGACATGTTTAATGTTGCACTTGCTTAAAATGCTTAGAACACCAATGCAATGTACTGACCATGCTTGTCTCACATTAAGCTGCTATTCTCACAGTGCTGGCTCATGGGCATAAAGCAATATGTACCAAATTTAATCTTATCCTATCAGTCTAAATGCTCTGTCTGTTTCCATTATATACTGCAGCCTCCATTATTGGTGCTAGAAATGTGCAATTTATCTCCCCTTGGTGCACTAAATACCACCATCTTCCTCAGTGCCTGTCCTTGACCAGCTAATTTCACCTCTTGATGAATCAGTTCAGTGCCTGCTTCATCCTTGTACACTAGGCAGCACAGTTAGCTCCTCGTCAAAAGCACTTTTGTCTTGTAGAGGCCCCTTAGACTGTTTTGGATGGAGCCGGCCCCTGTGCCACTGAGTGACCAAAGCCCGGAGTGGTCACCTCCGTCCCCTTTGTTTCCCTCATCTGAATGGAGTCTTTTGATGAAAGACCTAATAGCGAGGGGGGAATTACGATCTGGGCAGACTGAAAGACTGGGTAATGGGCATAAAGAGGGAAGGAGATAAAGAACAAAAGTGGACAGTTGTCACATAAGGAGGCCAAAGGCAAGGAGCAAAACAGGACAGCCACTCAGATTTACATTTTCTTGAAGAGAATCCCCCCCCCCCCCAAAAAAAAAGTAGGTCATTTTTTTCTGTGACCTTTAAAAGCAGTCATTTCCACTGTTGTGCTATCTGGATAAACAGCATGCCCCATTTTCATCTCACAGACAGTGTTAGATATTTACTTAAATCACACTGTCGAATCAAAAATCCATATGCCACAAAGATTTTATATGGAATACTATCAGAGGGATGCGTGGAAAGGATGTTGCTTATTTCACAAGTTTTTAATAGGATATTAGTTTTCTTTTAGCTAACAAATAATTTTATATGTAATTTTCAAAAACAAACTGATAATATAAACAATAATAATAAAGAATTGACAGCAGAAAGTACGATTAAAATCTTTTGACATTTCTATCAAGTATAAATGAGAATAAAATGCCACAAAAGTTGGGGAATAGGTTTTTATGTGGGAGGGAGTTCAAAAGCACACAACTGAATCTGCAGGGTTTTAACTGGTGTGAGATTACGACATTTACAAAAACTGTAAATTCCTATAAATAATGTCTGGGCTACTTTGCTGAGGCTGCTGCCCCCACGACCCGGACCCGGATGAAGCGGGAGATGACGACTACGAGTACAATAACTGTAGTACTGCTACTACCTGCTAGTTTGGCACCAGTGGTCACCTTCAGAGAGGGCTGCACGATTTTGGACAAAAATTAAATCTTGATTTTATTTAATTTTTTCAGTTTAAAAATTATTTTTTATTTCTATTATATTTGGGCTGATTGTGGCGTTTTAGTCAACACGTTGTTTTTGTGTGCAACTCGCAATGCAACAATGAAGTTTGAGGAGCTGTAATAAGTCGGTTGTGTCGCTGTCTTGGACTGATATCGCCTCCAGGCCGAGTTAGCAGTGAGGAATGGTTTAGTCTTCATCGGAATTGCACATAACCGTCTTGCTTACGGGTGTCAAGCTAATTTTATTTCAGGGGCCACATTAAGCCAAATTTGAACTGAAGTGGGTCAGACCAGTGAAGTAATTTTGACTCCAAATTTTTTTTTGTGTTAGAGTGAAAAAAGAAAAATGTTTTTCCATCTGCCAAACTAGCCTTTAAAACAATGTGAATAACATGAACAAACTGAAATGTATTAGGTGAATTACAACATACAGATTCCAGTGAATCAGCAAATACACAAGACTTTTAATAGTAGGCAGAATATTGTTAAAGTGGCACTTATATTCTCATATTTCTTCAAGTTATTCTTATTTGTTTGGGGTTTTTTGGTGACATATTTTAGTGTAAAATGAGATGAAAATGTTCACGGTTACAAACAGAGTAATTTGGAGTTGACTTTCTAAGTTATTATAGTAGTGTTTTACAGATCTGCACCACTTGAAGTTAAATAGTATGTGGAACCTGAACTAAACTGATTATATTCAGTATAATTTTTTGCATTTCACAAATTCATCTCGGGCCAGACTGGACCCTTTGGAGGGCCGATTTTGGCCCCCAGTCTGCATGTTTGAGACCTCTGCTCTTGCCAATTTTAGGCACGAATGTCTCACTCTCTTTAGCAAACATCATTTTTGTACTATGTGTGGAAACCAAAAACTATGGAGATCACTCTCACAGTTAGGAGGAACAGCATACGGTAGAGATGAAATCTGATTTGACCATTACCCATTTTTCAATAATCTGATTTTAAAAAATATATAATAATAATAATAATAATAATAATAATAATACATATCTTTTTTTTTAATGGATTAATCATGCAGCCCTACCTTCTGTTATTCACATATTAAGCATTAAATCAGAGGTATATTAGAAATAACACTTAGCATGAGAAATATACCTCCAGTATTCTTTATGCATTTAACCTTGTGTGTGATTCATTTCTTTATTTGCCATGAGCCATGCAGAGTTCTTTTGTACTACTGTCTGGATTAATTCAACTCTTTATCTTCTGTGCACTTTTCTATCAGCTACGGTTGTCTGGCAACAAGACTAGCCAACAGCCTTTGGCTTTCTTAACACCATAATACGTGATTCTACTTAAAACTCCAAACTGACGGCGACGCATTTTAGTTTTTTTCCTTGTCAGAAAAAAAAAAAACACTCTTGCAAATATAAAATGAAAAAAATGAGTGACGACAAGTGATTTGTATGTGCTCCTGTGAACGTTTCTCAGTGTATGTTCAGCTCATCATGCATGCACAGCTGTGATGTCAGTCTTTGTGTGGGAAGCTGTGGTGCATGGAGTGAGGTGCATGTTGGGTAGTATGGGTCTGTTGTTGTCATGACGATCATCCTCTTGAAAACTGTGCTACACAGAAAGGTGATTTGGGTCCATGTGAAGGTGTAGATTTGTTGTTCAGCAGAGTCTCGTCTTTTGCTTTGCATGGCAGGACAGCTGTGACCGTAGGGCTGAACTGTTGTGATCACCAGAAATTTATAATAAGAAAAGTCTTCTTTCACCAATCAGGTCAGAGTCCTAAAATAATAAGAGCAAAAGGTGTTGGTTTAGAGCGAACCGACTCTCAAACCGTAGGTGAATTCCCGAGGGGACGACGTAAGGGTAGGTACTCCACACTGATCTGCTGTTGTGTATCTGAAAACCTCCCATTCTGTGACTTGTCCAGACTGTCATGTCAACTCTTTGCATGCTCCTAGTAATGTTCTGTCCCATAATGCAACATGAGATTCCTGTCCTTTCTCTGACCTCTCGAGTACTTTTGTTTTCTTAATCAAATCGTTCCCAAGTGTAAGAATATTAAATGAATGTTGGAGGTTTTGCACATATTCATTCTTGGGCTATAACCTAACAGCAGGACGTGTTGGTGTGCGTCATATTTGCAGGTTAAACGCTTACAGTTCTAGACTCACTGAAGAGGCATTTTATGCATTTTAGAAATTGTATACACAGCCACATTAAAATATAAATTTCTTTGTAGTTTAAACAAAATTATGCCTAGATTCACTTGCTGTATGCTCATGAAAAAAATTGTTTGTACATTTTGAAATAACACCCCAGGAAGGATTCATAAATAAATGTCATGTTAATGGAGATAATAGAGGAACACTTTTTTCCAAATAACGTCTGCTCTCTGAGCATTTATTCTCTTCCATGACGAAACAATCACATCCAATCAAATTTTCTTACCTATAGTATTTTTCTTTTTACTTACAGTATTTTTAGCTTTATTATATAATGTTTATATTTGTATTCTTTGCACATCTGCCGACGTCGTTTTCACTTCACTGCCAACGTACATGTACAATCAGGCATGTGACAAATAAAACTTGAAACATCCATTTCAGGTGGAAAACAGCAACAGGGTATTCTCCTTCCTCTACTGATGTACTGTCAGTGCAGCTTGTACTGCCACCTTCTGACAACATTACGCCACCTACTTAAAGGTGGGGTGGGAGATCTTTGAAAAAAAAAAAAACGGTCCAGCAAGTCAACACGTGAGATTTTGAAAATATACACTCCCTCCTCTTCTCCAGCCCGCCCCTCGAAACCACACCTTCACGAATCACAAATACATGAACGCGCACGCTCTCTCGATGGGTCACGTACGTTCACACATCGGTTTCAAACCCCTTTTCCTTTATCAGTTGACGCCAGTGCTGGAAAACTGTAACGATTACCACCCTTGTCCTGTTCCGTTGTTCGCTCAGCTTCCTAATGGCCGTAGCTTTTTCAAAAACAGTTTTTACTTTGGTTTTGCTGCCGGTTGTCGTGTTTTCCACCATAGCTGTTTATGTGAACGCACAGAAGGGGCTGGGTGGGAGTGGACTGATATTTGATGCAGTCAATCAGTGTAAAGATGATCAGTTCACTGATTTTTCCTCTGGTTCAACCCTCTAGACTGGACAAAACATTTACGTTTTTTTTTGGTAAACATTCAATTTCAGGTCATGATATGGTATCGTGGAAGGTTTTTTAAGCAATATGGTTAAAAAAAAATCCTCCAAAAAAGATCTCCCACCACACCTTTAACTTACTCCAACCTGACGGAAAACGTGCTAGTTTGCATTTTCTTGTTTTTCGTCTTTGCCAAATTTCAGTGTATTTCACATTTGCTGGACTGTTGTATACAAACACTAACGTCAGCTTTACGGTTGTGCACCAACTTTATCTAATTTCCTTTTTTTTAAAAAAAGGGTTTTTTACACAGCAACAGATTAATACTCTGTGTTGAGAAAGTGAGGAGATGAGGAGAAGTTTGAGATATGTCATTTGTTGTACAGTCATTTGTCTCACACTTCCGGTCTTTGTTACAATAACTCCACATTTTTGATTGTGTAATTTTTCCTGGTTCTTACTAACCATTTTATACCATACATGTATCTGTTCAGTATCTCTGCATAAATGACTGATTGCTATGGGTACTTTGCCTCAGGAAAACCAGCGCCACTGGAGATTAAACCGCTGCCAGAATGGGAGGAGCCCTGCACGCCTGTCCGCTCGCCGGTCACACGGTCATTTGCTCGGGAGTAAGTGTCCAGACTGTTTGGCAGTAACCATAAATGTACATGTTGCTTAACTACAAAGGTCATGTTCACACTATTCCTCTTTCCTACTAGCCTTAGTCATTTTCCTAGTTTGAAATGGGAGAATAATTTTGCCCCTTTGCTTTTTTAAGATGAGTGAAATAACTTTTCTTAAGCCACTTTTACACAGACATCCTGGGGGAAAAAAAAGGTGAGAAGGTGACACACACCCCCCCCCCCCCCCCCCCAAAAAAAAAAAAAAACCAACTAACTGATTTCCACAGCCAAACCAAAGCAGTAAAAGAGGCGAGACATGCTGGACGTTTACACAACCGGCCAGGAATGAAAATCAAAGGGGTGGTGACGCAGTGCAGCGTATAGTGTGACATATCACTTCCGCATTGGAAATACCCCGAGCGTAGCAGTCTTGCTAACCATATCAGTCTTTCACTGTCCCAGGAATGTTAGCATGGATAGAGAATGACAAAAATAAAGATGAGGTTCGCGTAACCTCTGAAGATATTTATTCACCATAGTAGTGACGTGTCAGGTATTCACAATTTATCAGACTCTTTATTTTTCCATACTGGATCCTGCACACATTCTACCCATTGGATGTGTGTGTCATCACCTCTTAGCATAGATAGTCCACTGCCTGAAGTGACAACAGGTCACAGATCTCAACATCTCCCCGGTGGCATTGGTATGTTGACTGTACATGGGCTGTGCTCATCTTTGTTTTATTTATTTATCTATTTTTCATATTTAAAACCCCCTGGTGTGGGGGTTGCACACTCACTATTTAATCAAAATAGTGAGTGTGGTTACGGATCGGGAGGTGTTCCTTTTACATACACTACCGGTCAAAAGCTCGGACTAGTGTAGTTTTTCTTTATTTTCATGACTATTTACATTGTAGATTCTCACTGAAGGTGTTAAAATAATGAACAAACCCATATGGAACAAGTATTCAGAGAATGCCTGATCTCGCCTGTTCTTGAATTAGAGCCAATGGGTTTGGTGATTTTGACCTTTCTGCTAAATGCAACCTTGACCTTTGACCTTTTTCAATATTGATAATTTCATTAAAAGTGTATATGCATCAGTGCGTGTAATATTATGATAATATATCCAGTATTGATTAAGCTTGATATGTCTATGCTTGACACACAAATATCAATGACTTGTATCTGTTATCGACTGAGGATGATGTTAAAAAATGAATGGTATTTGCCCCCCAAAAAAATCTATATCGGTCCATCGCTGTATTTTACACTCTTCAAAATAGCCACATTTTACTTTTATAACTACTTTGCACGTTCTTGGCTTTTTCTGGATGAACTTTTCCAAAGGCCTTGGCAGAGTTGCCAGTAATACTGAGCACATGTCCATCTCATGTCATTTAAATAGAAGGTGAATCCAAATATTTGACTGGTAGTGTACCATTCCAGAATGACAATTCCACCTTTATCACGGCTCTGTTACTACCTACAAAGAGATCATTCTGAAATAAAGTCGACATATTCCCATACCAGAAATGCTGTGTAAAAGGGCTTTCAGTTTTTTAATAGTTTCCAGACACTGATAAAAAAAAAAAAAAATTCTGCTTAAAGGGATTATGTGGAGTAAAAATAAGTTTAGCAATTTTTTTAGATAATTGGGAGTAAATACATATAGTTGACATGAAAATCCCACCATTTGGATGTGATATTGATCAATTTCGATTATACCATTTTGAGCTGAACTGCGTTAGCATGGAAGTGATTTGGGTAAATCTTTTCGCCAACATATATTGTGGAGGACGATAGGGGGCAGGCCTCTCACCCAGCAGGACTGAGGGTTGGGGGGCGTGGTTGGAGTTGAGTTGTTCCGGTGCACTTGTCCTTTGTTCAGTCTGGTTTTGGCGGTTGAAGAATAAAGAGCATCTTAACCTTCAGCTCATGTCGTCTCCTCATTCCTGCCACAATATCGCTGTTTTTTTAGACCTCTTCTAAAGTTCTAAACAGCATCACACTTATGTGGTAGTAAGTAGAGGGTCCCTAAAGGTCTTCATCTAATCGGATAGTGTGTCCAGAGTTAGTTATTTCAACCCACGTACCTCTGTATTCATAAGACGTCTTTAGGAGGAAGTCTGAAATAGTCAATTGCCGAGTGCAGAGTTAGACGCTGTGGAAATTCATGACTACGTTGCATTCTTTTTAAAAAACATAACTCAGTATTTTATTTGAAATTGAAATGAAGCTGTATGCAACAACAAATTAGGTACATGGCTTAAGATAAGAAACCCTGGACACACTCTGATGACATGAAGACCTTTAGGGGCACTTGGGTTTGTCTTTAGGGACCCTCTACTTACTACCACGTAAGTGTGATGTTGTTTAGAACTTTAGAAGAGGTCTAAAAATAGCGTTTCGTGTCGGCGAAAAATACATGCCCTAATCACTTCCATGCTAACACAGTTTGGCTCAAAGCGGCAAATAGAAATTCGTCAACGTACATCCAAATTGTGTGATTTTGATGTTAACTATATGAATGTACTCCCAATAATCTAAAAAATTAGCTAAACTTATTTTTAGTCCGGATAATCCCTTTAAGTTTTGTACTGGTTATAGGACGTACACATTTTCAACACAAAGTAGAGTTTTCTTGTATGTAGGACAGGGCCTTTTGGTGTGAACATGCCCCTTCTGGTAGATCCAGTTAACTCAGGATGTAGGAACTAACACTTCATGCATTACTGTAGTCACTTTATGGCCAAAGTAGAACTGCTTTTACAAACGACACTGGGATCTGCCTCAGACCTATCATATCACGGCTTATCTGGGAAGAGGTTTATTTCTGTGCTTGGTGCTGCAGGGACTCTTCGGGCTGTACTGGTTTTATAGCAGTGGCTCTTCTGTGTGTATTATATTTTATGCTCACTAGAGGCTGTCTATGCCTGGAAGTCGGTGTGTAAACATTGTGAATGCTGCTCAGTCTCTCTAGGTTTCCAATGCCAGCGAGACCCCCGTCAGTGCATAGCACGGCCTCCAGCACTGACTCAGAGGACTGTGACAACGAGAATTATGTAGTTATGTCCACAGATGAACCAGTATGTAACACACAACTATCTTCAATGATAAGAAGTTGCATGATTGTGTTTTTTTGTTTGATTTTTTTTTCTCATCTGATCTTAAATCACTGAAATTAAATGCTGTAAATGTTATCAATACTTAGCTGGAATCTACTGTGTAATGCCGATTTTCACATTGTGTATTTTTAAGCTTTTCACCACATTTTGCCACTGAACTTTCACTTACACATTTGAGTATTTAGTTCGAGGCAACATTATGAGGTCGACCTAGAATGTCAGGCAGAAATCTCCTTTCCAGTTCTTGGTTCTTTCTATAAGTCATATGTTAGTGTGGACAAATCACTGGTTGCTGCAGAGGGACTCCTCGACACTTCAGCTCTTTTTCTTTGCAGCTTTGTTTCGCCCTGCTGTTTCACTTCTTTCCGTTTCTGTTCTTTTGCTTTTCAGATATTGCCCTTGTGAGAAATGTTTTTTTGTCAGTACACTTACCATAATTTCTTTCTTTCTTTGTTTGATTCTTTCAACCGCATTCTTGAAAATGTCAGCTTTGCAATATTTGCTCATATGCAAAAAGTTGTTTATTCAAGCCTTTCGTATTGTTCAAAAGTAGGACTGAAAAACAGGCAACAAAGCTGGGTGATGCATATTCAGAATGAGCAGTGTACAGCCAAAACATTGTGACCGCTGAGGGGGTTAAGTGGAGTAAATGTTGATTATTTCATTATAATGGAACCTGTCAGTGTGTGGCATACATAAGGGAGTAGGAGAACAGAAGGTCCACGAAGTTAATGTGATAGTAACAGCAAAATGTGCAAGAGTAGGGGTCTGTCTGTGATTAGGGAGAAATTTTAATGGTGAAATCATTGACTTAGAGCAAGTATTTAATACCTACCAAAAGTATCTTTAAAATAATTTTAAAAATTGGGTCTCAAAGCAGTGATATTTAGCTTTGATTACATGAAATTATGCATACATGAACTGAAAATGTTCTGCTGGGGTCTGACGTTTCTATTAATTCAACTCCACAGTTTCATCTTCAACTCTATTTCTGAGTTAAAAAAACGGGTCATTTTGAGCGCTGGCCCTTTAAATGCACATGAGCCAATGCAAGCCCTGCACCTTTCTGGTTCTTGACCGTGCCGCCTGTTCCCGTTCAACCAACAACTGAACAATGTATGTACCGGTAGTTGGCTCGAATTTTCGAACAGTTTTTATCACAACCACTGTTGCTGATGAACAATTACGGCAAGAAATGTTCATTGGAAGTCTTGACCATAGATAGATAGATGCAGTGGTTAGCACTCGTGCCCCACAGCAAGAAGGTCACTGGTTCAAATCCCACACCAGACCTTTCTGTGTGGAGTTTGCATGTTCTCCCCGTGTCTGCGTGGGTTTTTCCGGGTTCTCCAGTTTCCTCCCACCATCCAAACACATGCACTGATAGGTTAATTGGTTAATCTAAATTACCCATAGGTGTGAATGTGAGAGTGATTTTTTTTTCCCATGTATGTTCAGCCCTGAGATGAACTGGAGACTCACACAGGGTGTACCCCATCTTTGCCAATTCCAGCTACGGACTAGGCCCCCAGTGACCCTAGTGAGGATAAAGTGGGTTTATATGACTTGTGACGAGTGATAATTTTTAATAAAACAAAAATACTGGTTGTCATATTTTAGTCGACTAAAATAATTTTAGTCGACTAAAATAATTTTAGTCGACTAAAATATGACAACCAGTATTTTTGTTTTGTTAAAAATTTTATGTTATGAATTTTAGTCGATTAAAATAATTTTACCCAACCCAAGCAGCAGAACACCAGACTAGACTCTAATAATCTTCAGAGAGTGGATTGATCAAATAGTGTACTCTTGGTTGGTGAATATAAAGATAACTTTACAGCACCTGGAGGGTTTAAATTAAAACTTTTAAGGTCCCCATATACACAAATAAATGAACCAAAGCCTAATCAAGTATGACCCCTTTAACCAGTGGAGCTTCTATGGGAGCAGAACATTATTACTGCCTGTCTAATATTGACGGTCTCTGTTTTTACACAAGAACCATTCTGACCCGAGGCCTAAATGTTCACCTTCTACCTCCTATATCCAACCCAGTCTAAAGCGCCACTGTAATGAAATAACTAATTTTCTCAGCACTGCTCCTGTCAGTGGTTATAATGTTATGGCTGATAGATGTACGCTGTAGTCGAACCACAACGATAGAATCCCACGTCTTTCAGAACGAGACGGTTGCAGAACAAACTACAATGTTTGCCAGAATATTGTCTTAACCTTCATAAGCTCATGTGCATATAAATGTAAATGTAGTCTGTACAGAAACAGGATTTGTGTATTTCCTTACAGATTTAATTTTCTTGCAGTATTTCTTCATCTTTTCTAATGTTTGCTTGAATACTGTCTGTTGATATTCTGTTCTTTCATCACTCATGTTACGTTTTCTTCCCAGTCCATTACTACTACACATTTTTCTTTTTCTTTTTTTTCCTCTGACCATTGCTGTTCTCTTCTTTCTTTTGTCACCACTTCATTCTTACTTTCGGTAGAGAGGAGTCCTTCTACTGCACAGTCCCCATCACCCCTGTAAAGAGGGAGGTGGAGGAACTTGACACCATAGAGGAGGTGAGCAGGGTTGCCAGGTTAGACATGCATGGCTTACCCTGTCTGAACACCAGTGGTTCCCTGTCTCAGATGTGATGCAATGGAAAAATTCAGCAAGTAAAAAGAACAGATTTATTTTTTTTCTGTCCTGTCAGTCCCTGACACCACCTAGAAGCTGTGGCTTGGATATGCAGGTTGCAGTGATTTTCTTTTTGTATTTAATTTTATTTTTTTTACATTTAAGTAATATGAACACCACTTTCCTTATGTGTAGATTGTCCTAGTTCTGTCACCATACTAGTTCTAATAACTCCACCCACTTGTAGTTTAAAAATAACACTATATATAGGTCTGCATGTACCATAGTGTTGTCACAATACCACAATTTTTGATCGCTAATATTAAACATAAAAATTCTTCTTGGGTCAGCTTAAAATGTTGAAACCAATCCAAACGTTATGATACCATCAATATTTTTTTGATTTGTAGTCGCATCAGAATTAAATACCTTTCCAAAATTAGGATAAAAAAGTTTCTTTGCAAAGTCACTTGTTGCCAAACATGAATTTGAGCAGCTTTAATCCTTTAACTCCTGAAACTTAAGCAACTCCACAGTAAAAAATAAAATTAAAAAAAATTAACAAACACTGCCAAAGTGATCAGGAAAATTAACAAAAATGAATATTAAACCAACAAAATAAAATGTAACATGAACAAAGTAAGACTAACTGAACACAATTGAAGAAAAATAATAAAATAAAAAAGCTAAATAAGCAACATCAACAGAAACGAATACATACGAATACAACATGGTCACCGCTGTCTAAATATGTCAGCGTTTTATTCCATTCTTTAGCTCAGACTATTTTAGCACGTCACTTTTGATTTAGAGGCAAGCGTATGTTTTATTCTCAGTCTGAAGCTGTTGTGAAAGTCGCATTTGTCAAATCAAAGGGCAAACAAATCTTTTGGAATTTGCTCAGACACATTGTGGTTACTGTGACAACACGAGCGTATTGAAATGTTGGCTGTGTTTGTCTGTGAACCTGCCCCGAGGCTCCTCTTCTGTCAGTAACATCATCCTCTCCTGGCATATGTAGAACATGAAGCTTGTTGCGCCCATGACGGCAGACGGCGGGAGCAGCCCCATGGTTAAGCCAAAGGGAGACAAACAGGTGGAGTACCTGGATTTGGATCTTGACTCTGGCAAGTCGACCCCACCTAGGAAGGTAAGAGCGACTGAGTTCACCTTCAGTAGTTTAACCCTTACACAATGTTGCATCAATATCACTGCTCTGCAATTTATTTTTATTTTTTAGAAAGTATCTGCATCAGACATTAGATGTGTTAATTCTTATATATTTTAATAATTCAGAAAACAAATGATTTAGTGCTGGTTAGCTCATGTTTTTAACATATATGATGGTGTGTTATTCCACATATGTGACCCTCCAGCACAAAACCAGTCACTTGGGTCAAATTTCAGAAATTAAGATTTTATATTTATCTGAAAGTTTATTAAAAATGCTTGTGTGACACTAATTCAACCAATCAGAGACCGTTTTTCAACATCGCCCTAGCAACAAGGGATTTTGTTTACTCCAGAAGGCTTTGTTCTGAGGCCTCCCATTGGTTCAAATATATAATTACATAGATTTTTATTTAACAGTTGTCTAGAAGGAATCCCGATCTTTCCAACGGTACCAAACATGACGGGGAAATACCTAACGCGACCGCGTATGGTCGTGATTTGAGCCGATTTTTCTTTGTTTTAGACTTAATTACTGTCAGTCAGTTGTTGTGCTTCCTAAACGGCATAATTTGAAGCACTTACGGTAGACATTTCACAAAAACTCATAGTTAAAGTGTTCACGAGACATTTTACTTGGATTTTATGCATAAACTTCAAATCTGATCATTTTGACCCATATAATGTATTTGAGACTAAAGCTAGAAATACTGCTGTGAGACTGAACCACTGGGTTTGTGCTGGACGGTCACATACTGTATATGGTGGTTTATATACATGTATACAATGGATTAGTAAATATTCCACTAGAAAGAACCTATAAAGTGAATGGATCATAATGTGCAGACAATGTTTTGAAGTAGATCTGACACCAATATTCCTTTGGACTAAGACCCATTCTCTTGTTAATTCTAAGCATTTCACATTTTGACTCAAGTCTTATCTTGGAAACTTGAGCCAACCAGCATTTAAGACTTGAGTTTTCTTTCTCAGTAACACACATGTGGTAAAATGCCATCAGTTTTATTCCAGAAGCATTTTACTTGTAGGCCAGTGTATCCACAGTCTTTGTAATGAGATGCTGTTCAACACTCTCTGGATATATATATATATATATATATATATATATATATATATATATATATATATATTACAGATCAGTTTCAAAGCCCTATGTCAGGACCAGTGTTATATCCCTGAAATCAAGTTTTAGGGATGGAATGGTTTTACCCCAAAATCCAGATCCATAAATCAGTAGAATGTCATGAAATTAATGAAGCTTACGCTGTTGGGGAACCAACAGCAAGGGTTGATCGGCCCAATCCTCTGCTATATACAAGTTCATCCACAATAATAGTTAAACAATTGATATGAACTCAGTTTGATCTATATCAACCCAATAGTGATTCAATAAGGGTCAGAGAACCAATATTTACCTATAAAACGCCACCTAATGAATGAAAATGACCACAATTGAACTCTGGGTGGTAGCCAGAAAAAGATATCCTTCATGTGAATGCAATAACTAGGACACATTTGGTTGGATTTCTTCTCTTGATAACCAACATACTTACACCCTAGTGGAAGAACCGTATCGATTCCAGCTTCTCTTTTAGAAGTCATCCAAGTGAGGGCACTGGAGTTGAAAATCAGTTTTTTGGACATAAATCAAGCAATATTAGGCCGATTGAGATCAAATTTGCTTTATATTGATCATTCTAAAAATGTCAGTTTTTCTGGCTACCACCCAGAGTTCATATGGGGTCATTGTGCTGTGTGACAAAATTGTTTCTTTGACCATTTTTCAACCACTATTGGTTTGATATTCTGTATTGATTGTCTAATAATTATCATAGATAGACTTACATATAGCAGAGGTTTGGGCTGATAGACCCTTCCCATTGGCCCCTGACAGCATAAGCCTTATTAATTTCATGACATTTTACTGATTTTTTTGATGTTTTTGTTTAGTTTGTGTTATTGTTGACTGGAATAATTTATCCATAGTGGCATGAATAAAATAGTCCACATACCTGAGGCTGGAAAATATAATTACTATTATATCAGGCATGTCTAATTTGCATCATAACTATTGTATTTACTATATTCCAATGAACAATTTTCAATTAATTTAGTATCTGCCTGACAGCAACAACACAAATACTTATTTTTTTATAGGTCAGTGTAATGTAATTTGGGCAGCAAAGGGTTAAAGCCATCAGCTGTGTTCAGACTACATCTGTCATTGAGCAAGAACTAAAAGCTAAGGTTAAATTTGTTTGGCGTTTAACACCCCCATTTTCTCATCACTTCATTCTTTTGATTCCAAACTTGTGTTTAATTAGAAAATGAGAGATTGAATGTTTAAATACATTTTTATTTTTCTAACTGTTGTCATTTGTGTTTGTTTGTAACTAAACGAATAAATGCTTTTTGCTCATTTGATACCTGATCTCAGAAGTTATAATACTGGTGAAACTAGAATAATATATTTAAAAAAGAAGTCATATTTTCCTGAAAAAAATGGAGGAAGCCACTGAATCTTTTAAGAGCGTAGTATAATTTAGACTTAAAACATATCATGATGGATAAGTGTCACATTTTTTTGTGTTTTTTTTTCTTGTCATCTTCCTTTTTCACTTTGATTGTAAATAAATGATATTCTGGATTCACTTGTTTTACTTGACAATATGAGCTATTGTGTAAATATTGGGTGCTACCTCAGTGCACAAGCATATATCACATAGTATCATTGTAATTATAAAATTTTTGTTAATTTTTTTGTTTTTTAATGTTTCTGTGTTTGCAATGTTGTTGAAAAATCTGAATAAATATAACATTTAAAATCAGTAGCTTAGAAGTAGATTTAAATGCATATTTTTTCACGAACATATTACCGTATTGACCTGAATATAGGATGACCCTCCTCTTTTCAAGACAGATTAAGACCGCTTAGCAAAATGTACTTTGTTTAACCCTTTAACCTCTGATACTTTAACAGTTCAGGTCAAAGATGAATAAAATAAGCAACAAAATGGAAAGTAACATCCAAAAATGTATAATAAACCAACAAAAATAATAAGTAACATGCACAAAATAAGACACAAATGGCACAAAAGTGAAGACAAATAATAAAATACAATATTAAATGTAGAAATATAAAAGAAAATAAGGGAAAAAAATTGACAAAAAAATACTAAATTTATACAAAATAATAACTTAATTAAAATAAATACACATATTGTAATTTGGTTCCAGTAGGTGTAGTTTTGCCTTTTTATTATTCTTATTATTTTTCCTACACCTGTTTATTTCCATATATCAGAACCATGAACAAAACTCAGTAAAATCACAATAAAAAAACTATTTTTTTTTTCTGAATATTGAAACTAAACCATCTTTTCAGAACACGCCATCGCTGACACATCAGGGGTTAAAGAAAATATTTTTGTTGAATCTTTAAAAAGTAATTCCACACTCATGCTGTGGTTCCGTCTCCTCCAACAGAACCTCATCCTCACCACAGTCCAATGCATTTGATATGCAGCACTTTTTAAATAGTGAGACCCACAATAACCTTTTCTCTTCTCTGCTGTTGTGGTTGTGTAACAACTATCTGTGTCAACAGTTAGACCCCAATTATAAAACAACCCCACTTTTTAACATTATTTTCCACCAACCCCCCCACCTCATCTTGTATCCGGGTCAATACGGTACCGTTTTAGTGCAGACTTGATCAGAAGAAGCAGAACATTGCAGAGACATTTATGGTCTCAAACTTCACCTGTGTTCGCGTTCTTTCAACAGATGAAAAGTAATGGAACCGGTATGGCAGTGTCGGACGAACGTGTCGACTACGTGGTTGTGGACCAGCAACGGACGCAGGCCCTGAAGAACACCCGGGAGGCCTGGAACGATGGCCGCCAGTCCACAGAGATGGACACCCCCTCCAAAGGACCCAAGTGACCGCGTCATCCCAAACGTCCAACCGACCCCACGAACCCTGAACCACTTGAGCCTGGAACACAAGTGAAGGCTTGGGTTTGCGCTTCGGGACAGTCCAGCCGTCAAACGTTTCCACCTCAGTGAGATCCTAAGTGTCTAGAGGCCCGTGGAGCTTCACGGCCACTCGACTGTCTTTAGTTTACACTCGCCTCCGGGGCAGCACTGTGCTTACCGTTGTGACTAGAGTGGGTTGTGGGCCAGGAATAAGCTGTATCCAGTGTGGAAGGACTGGACTAGTCTTTCGGGGTTTGGCTTAAAGCAGAGACTAATGAATATTCACTGCCTCCTTGATCAGACCAGAGTAAATGTTTTCACCTCTCAGTGGCCTCTGGGTGGATCCAGAGTTTAACGTTTCCTTAAATTACAATGCTGTTTGATGTCGTTTTGGAGTGAAAGTTAAATAAATACATAAAAAAAAAAACGGCGCCTCAATAACACGATCAGTTGACACTTGACTAGTTGGAGCGACTTGTTATCAAGTGTCGATGATGTCACAGCTCAGTTTTTCAATGTCCCCACTAACAGACCAAAGGTATGATGAATGACCGATGACTTAACTCCAGGTCTGAGGCCAAGGAAAAGTCCAAACCCCCCCCCCTCCCTCTCTCTCTCTCTCCCATCCTTAACCCGAGTCAGTGTGACAGGTTCATAGAGGATTTTACAACTGCAAGTTAATTTTGACATGTAACCTACTGCTCATTTAAGTTTTGGATTCACTCAAGGTTCAGTCCAATGAACACGATTCGATTTCCATTCACTCTTTTAAGTGGAAGTGCTTCCATGTGTCATAATGGAAGCGTGCAAAGACTGTACAAAAGTATTATGTATATAAACATGAAAAGTGTTGTTTATTTGTATGGAATTTCCAGTGTGTTTTGACTCGAAGGCTGGTGGATTCTGCAGGGTAGAATCCTGTGCCTGTCTTAGGTTGGTATCAGGACTAATGAATGAATTACTGTGAGTTTTAATAGAACGTGACAGGTTTTCTATAAGTTATGCAAAGGTATCAAACTTAGGCTAGAGAGAGAAAATCAGGTACTCTTCTTTAAATGCATACTAATACAGCTATCCATTTCTAATTTATTTTTCAAGTTATTTCATTAGGTGGATGTCCTGTTCACTTTTAGCTCAGTATTCCTTATTGCTACAGAGGAACATGTGCTGTGGTCAGCCCAAGTGCTTAGTTTGACAAGCACCGGTCAGTTAGTTTCACAACTTCATTGATATTCCTCATTTCTCTCCTCTTAGGTTTAATTTATTTCAGAATTGAGCTGGCGTACAGGTTTGGGAAAATGATCGCTTCACATCATCAATTTGATCCATCTTTTTTTCTTTTTTTTTTTTTTTTAAATGGACGGTGAGAAATTAACATGTGCATAGATCTTTGCTTTACTAACCTGTCCACTGTCACTCTGAAGTCCCCAAGCATGTGCTACCACCAGATGAAATGATTGCTGTACATATTTTGCCACCGATTAGATTACATGTATCATTCGAAAAATGTGCCTACTAAGTCATCTTCATTCTATGTCACTCTTTCCTATTTGCAGTTCCTTTGTGATATGGACTGCAAAGCTGATGATGCTTTATCTTTTTTAATGAATCTTGACAGAAAATGTAAATTTTAAAAAGTGGACTAAATAAAAATTAAAAAAAAAAAACAAGGCTTTATGCATGTGTTGTTTTCATTCAGTATGATTTTGTTAATCTCACCCATTATTGTAATCACCTTGTGTGTGTCTGTCTGGACCAGTGCTGGTGTAGCAGTCGTACTCCTGCATTGTCTTCTCTTTTTTTATGATGACCACAGACAATCTCTTAGTTTCCAACCACCCGTTATTTCGCTGGTGTACAAAAATATGAGTCAGTCTTTGTTGCAGCAGCAGCACATACATACAGGTCGAAATTAAATGGAGGGAAAACCAGTTAGCTAACAAAAGAAAAATAATCTTAAGTCCATTTTTATGAAAAATAAACCCAAACACTCGGAATTATTATGAAACCGAATTGATAGCCAATTATAAATTAAAATACACATTTAATTAAAAAAATTTAAGTATAATTTTGTAATTTTTAGGCAGACAGCGGAGCTCGTCAGAGTCATACATACCCAGAGGACGGCTAGGTGCTACTGTTGCTATCATCTGGGTTGCATGACCCCAAGAAGCAGGGCTGCTGCATTCAAAGACCCTCGGAGATTACATAATTGTATGTGCTATTGGGATGGCAAGAGGAATCAGACTACTTTTACTCCGTTGCACTGGAAATAACAGCGCTAGAGTATAACGGCGTTACTAACGCAGCTACATTTCGAGTAACTGAGTAATTACTTAATTTCTTTATCCATAACTGTATCACTGTTACCATTACTCAGGAAATAATGTGACACATTACCGGCATGTGTCATGATGGGTTGAGGTGAAGGGAAGGACTCAGATACACAGTGCTGAAAGGAAAAATAATTTAATAATAAACAGAGGAAAATCATGACACATACAGAGACCAAACCAAAACATGACCACACAAAACCTGGGAGGGGGGGTAGATCAGGGTCTGGGTTATGATGACCGGGGAAATGGATGAGGTGACAAACTGAATGGTCCCGCAACTGCAACTGCAAGTTTCACTGCTTATATATAGCAGATCAGCAACGACTTTCAGCTGCACGGTGCGGGACCACTATCGGAACTTCCGGGTCCTTTTTGGAGGAAGTACTTTTGACTGACCATGAGTTAGCCCCGTCCTCTCAGAAAGGGTCCCAGAGGAACCTTTCGGTGACGTTTTTATTCCATAGCGTCAGTTGCTATGGTAACGTCACTAAGAAGAAGCGCAAAAACAAAGCAGAGGAGGAAATCACAAGACTGGACATGAACTCTGGATGATGAAATGTATTAAGAAATATTGACCGATCACTGAGCCTCATTAACTGGTTGAAGTCGGTCACTGAGAAAATAAAGCACTTGCTTTATCAGCTCTCACACACACATGCACCGCGATGCTTCAGTCACTTTTTAAACACAGAAAGTAAGACACAATTGGAGCAAAATTAAAGAAAAGTAATAATAATAAAAATAAAATAAAAAGTAAAATGTAGAAAATTAAACAATGAGCAACGAAATGAACAAAAACTTTGTGTCTTTGTTCATGTTACTAATTATTTTGTCAGTTTATTATACATTTTTGTTGATTTTATTGATGACTTTGGCCATTTTAGTTCATGTTGTTGCTTATTTTAATTCTTTTTACTGTGGAACTGCTAAAGTCTCAGGAGTAAAAGGGTTAAACTGAATCATGTGGAAGAGGGAAATATCTAAAACATGTAGGATAGTACATCAGAATGACCAGGCTTGTTGAACCCTAGTATAGAATGATGCTTAAAACCAGATGGGCTCTCAAATGACAAATCTCTGTTAAGGATAATTATCCACTCTTATTTGAATATTAGTAAAGGGTACTTGTTGTGAATTTTTATTGCTAGCTGTTTTTAACAAATCACTTATAATACGAGCAGTTCCCTCAGATAATTTGCATTACAGCCTGTTATCAAGTATATGTGAGTATTAAATCACTGCTCCATTAATCAGACATATTCAGCAACATGACACCTCTTTCGCAGGCTGTTCCGGTCCTGGTACCGACGCAGACTCATATTGTCCAATTACCTGGGCTGTGATGGACTGGCCACTGACCCTGTGTAGCAAACACCAGACTGAGATGGCACATTACACTGGGGAACATTTTTGTGGAGTTAGGTCTGACAGCTGTTTTTGACTAATGTTGGGGTGTGGAATCCAAAATTGTTTTCAGTTTGAAAAGTATCCAAAAATACACCCTTTAAAAGTAAGTTAGTGTGCAGATAATATGTTTGATCAGGTCACAGTTACTCAGTTTTGTGGGTATGGAAAGGAAATTTAGGAAAAAATGGGAAAATAAAGAAAAATGTCACAATTGACATAAGTCATGTTAGGAATATCAGATTTTAAAAAATGCATGATTTTAAGAGAAAATGTCCAAATTATGAGATAAAATGTTAAAATTGTTAAATTAAAAGTAAAAATTGTGAGATAAAAAAAAGTCAGAATTATCAGCTAAAATGTAAAAAGTTTCTCTCCTCCACAGATTTTTTGTCTGGTGATTTATTTTTCATACTGTCACATCTGTTTAGTTTGAAAACATAACAAGTCTATTCTGAGAATGTAAAGAGTATAAAGTACATATATTTTTGCAAAAATGTAGGGAGTAAAAGTAAAAAGTTGCCAGAAAAATTCAAGTAAAGTACACATACCTGAAAAAATCTACTTAAGTACAGTAATGAAGTACTTTTACTTAGTTACTTTCCACTTCTGTTAACCATAACTCAACTTTAAAAAGCTAGTTACCATTAGGATGACCCCTGTGGTCACCAATGACAAGGTAAATTAACCTTCCTATGACTAGTTAATCTCACCCAACATTAGTTTGGGGACATTATTGTAATAGCTGTGTGTGTGTGACTGTCTCTCTGTCTGTGTGTGTGTGTGTGTCTCCACAGAAACATATCATGCTATACACATTACACATTATTGGCTCTAATTACAATGGGGTCACAAGCTAAAAAAAGGTTGAGAATCACAGATTTTTCCTGCACACAATTTAAATACCTCTATATTCAATAAGACACAGGCTTATAGCTCCGGTTACTTTCATTAGTTTTATTACTTTAGTGGATAAACAATTTATTATGACATTAATTATTTGTGGCTGTTCACGTAACACCAGAACTGAAATGTTAAGCATAAGTCTCCTTTCTTTGCATTGGGACCTGGTTAAATTTCTATCTAATCGGACACTAGATGGAGCTGTTGGTTGAAGAACTTCACTGCTCTCCTTTTTCTCTCTGTTCTTCAGCACACATCCTCTCAGTGCATTCACTTGTGCTTTTTTTTGTGTGTGTTTTGGACTCTGCAGAGCTAATGTGTAACACTGATACACAGCCCACAGTGTGTCAAGTCAAGAAGCTTTACTGCCATCATATTGGTATGAAGCAACACATAATGAAATTCAAGGTGCTTATCATCAGGTCACTGCAACAAGAGCCGTTATAAAAACCCAGATTAACCACAGGGTTGTTATGAATTAATGTTGATTAATCATGATTAAAACACCTGTTTTGGCTTGAGTTTTTTTTTCTATTAAAATGTTCCACAAAATAAATAAAAATATACTAAGAAACTCAAAATATGCAGAGAATGTTTTTTTTTAATTTTATTTTACAAAAGATGCTCAAATCCACTAAAATTCACCAAAAATATAAACGAACAAAAAAGTGAGGAAAAATACAAAACATATTCAAAAACTTCTAAAATACAGGAAAAAAAACACAAAAAATGCATAAATGTGAATATACATGGTTATTCAACACCTTTCAACAAAACAACTGTAAACACGTGCACCATTTAATTATGTGACAATTTTTAATCAGATCAATCATGATGATAAATTGCTGTTATTTTTTGACAGCCCTAACAAATATATACTATATTGATACAATTAAAAGCAGCTAAAACTAATAAAATATCACGAAAAGACAAAAGTACCTATTTGTAAAAACACTACCTGTCAACACTAACAACATAAATTGTTACTAAAAGTGTATAATAAATAAATAAATACATATTGCACATTGAAAAGCTATAGCAGCAGATTAAAGTGAATTGTTAAGTGTCTGTATTACCCGGGGAATTAAACTGTTTTTGTTTCCTCTTGGATTCACACAATGATGCTCTGAACCTTCAAAACTCCAAGTTATTCATGAAATATGTGTGAAAACCCAAACAGCTGCTGATGTAACGAAGTTCATTATGCTTCACACCGTATAACCAATCAGATTTGCCGTTACATGCAGCAAACTATGTATGGGGGACACCCATTGGTCAGCGCGGTTCTCCTTAGTCAATGAATGCAGGCTGCAACGTTGCTGCAGTCGGTGCTAGTAGAAGATTAAGCCCATGGTAGGTTGTTCAGCGCACAGCACTACATTAAAAATAATATAATGTAATAACTTAACTGAGGTGATGTTATGCTCGGGTGGGTGTTGGGTACGTAGCACGATGGTTGAATTAATTCAATTCGTTGTGTTTTATTGTTTCACGATGGTTAGCAAGCGTAGCTCAGATGCTAGGCTAATGTGTGCTAACTCATTTTCTATGAAGCTGTGTCGCCGAGTGACCGAATGTGACCGTGACCGACCAGTGTGTGATTCTTCGCTGTTTTACAGGTAAATATGTTTTTTTTTTAATTTCTGGTTCTGTTTAATTTTTTAAATTATTATTATTTATGAATACACCGGGAATACACCGAGAAAATTAAGCTCGTGCCGAGTGACCGAATGTGACCGTGACCGACCAGTGTGTGTTTCTTTGCTATTTTACAGTGACAATAAAATATGTTAAAGGTGTGATTCCACTGAAAACCACTTTTCCACGCTCCTTTTTGGCCTCTGATGGGTCACCCTGACTTACCAACACATGTTGCCTTTGACAGTGGTTCATCACCTCCACTGGCTGCATACTGCATTCACAGAAAACAATGAGAGGAACAAGGGACCCAGAAAAAGCCGGTCCATCTGACGTCAGATGGACTTTAGCGTCACCCACCTGGAGTTAAACTCGTCCCTGGCAGCGATTCTGAAGTAGCATTAGCATTGCGATCTACAAGAGAAGACAGCGCCACAGTAGCTGCTGCACAAACTGGAAAAAATGTTGGATCAAACTGGTTCATGTGCTCTGTGGAAATAAAGCCTAGTTTTTTCCTTCACGCATTCTGATCCAGAGACGCCTTGTCACCGCGTCGTTGACATGTATGAGGAAGTACCGGTAAATTCTGTTGTTCGACCTCAAGTAATTTTTCTACCGTGAAAAAACAGCTGAAAACAAAGAAATTTGGATTTTTTTTTAAAGTAGAACCAACACACAATGTATTCAATAACAATGGAGAACTCAGCAATATTAGTGAAATAACGATGGAATGGCGCCTTTAAAATATTAAGTGATGGCCCGCATGAACCAAAACACAACGCAGACAGTGACAACAAAATCATATTGTGATCTAAAATCTTTAATACCTGTTGATCCATTAATTCCATCGATCAATGGAAATAATTGGTGTAAAATCTTTTCATGAACATCATGTGACCCATTTGGACATTCAGAGGTTCCGTAGTGAATATAGAGACACCGTCAACTTATACGACAACGGTCGATCCATCAGTAAAACCCATGAAACTGGATCAATGACAGTGGATGGAAACACTTGTTTTTATGTTAAATTAATTGTATATTTAGTTGAAATCACTTACCAAATGTTTCTGTTGTGAATTTTTCTGAAGCTTGTGTAAATATCTACATGATCAGTAATTTAAATGTAGGAAAAAATATGTGATTTTCTATGAAAAATGCAAAATCCAAGGGATAATGTAATAAATGGTGAAAAATGACTTAAAGCTTCTCTATTTAAGACTGTTGGCCAAAACTGGCACTGCAATCACAACCAAAACACTGTACCCCCTCCCCTTCCCTCTGGAAAACGAGTTGCCAGATCCATCAGGAGCGTCCACTACAAGCAGGTACCATGGCAAGGAATGAGTCCAACACTGTAAGTTCGTCTGCTATTATTTATTCTTCATGTGTTTGTAAAGTAATTATGTGAAAGAAAAATTGACGAATGGCGATAATTGTAAAAGATAAGTACTGTAATAGCCCACTCCTGTCGGAACATGGACTGTTTTCATTACCCTGCTAAAATGTCTTTGTTGTGCTAATGATGCATTAAACCTCTTCACAAGTATTTAGTATTTGTTATTAGGCCTTCGCCGCATACCACGTTGGGTGCAAGGCCTATTGATACTGCTTGCAGTCCGTTCTGATTCTGCTCTTTGAGCTCTAATTTGACCCCCTGAAGATGCATGGACAATTGACACACACTTCAGAAGTGTGAAAAGTTGCGAGTATTTATAGGTCTTGTAAAAGTAGGTAAAGAAATGTGTCTACAGCACCCCCTAGAAAAGGTGAAATAGTTTGTATTAGGCCAGATCACGCCCTAGTTAAGTTAGAGATCTGAAAATCGGTACACAGATTCATCATGTGATGATGAACAAAAAACCTTACAATGGTCACGGCCAACAAGAAGTCCGCCATCTTGGATTGAAATTTTAAAAACGTTGAGTAGTGGATTTTCGCTGTCATTGGAATTTAACGAACACCTTCTAGGCCATTTGGCCAAATGAGCTCAAAATCGGTGAACATGACCTAGACAAGTGGGACATCAAAAGTTAGCCAAATTTTTTTGAAAAGTGTTTTTTGTGCTACGCTGTCACAAAGTTTTCGGGAAAAATTACCATGACAAATTGCTTCAGTTTGGACATACAAAAATTAACACTGGATGATTTTTCATGGACAGAATCCTGACGGAGTTTAGCTTCACTTCATATAGATAGATAGATAGATAGATCTACTTGGGGTGCTGTTCGGCCCCGTCGGGGAATCTTTTTCTAATAGTAACTCGGGGGCAATACATTATCCCGCTTATTCTATGGGTAATTATTAGTGCTACCACTCTAACATATTGGATAAAATAGCTGTTACAATGTAGTGAATATTTACTTTCAAAGTGGCTGAACTACCTGCGGAGTGATATGGTAACGTGAATCTGAAGTGACAAAACCCATTGCCATTGGCAGCGGGCGTTAACGGCGCAGCGAGCTGTTATCAAAATAATCTGCCTGCTGAAGGCTGGGAACGTCAATTCAAAGTGAACGGGAGCTGCCGCAACATTCTAGAGGGTCGCAGAATAATATGCCACAAAAAACCTCTTTGTTAGAAAATATGTGAATTGCTGTTAATTACAATTGTTAAATTGAAGAAATGTGAAAATAATATAGTTGTATTGCTTAAGAAATGTAACATCTACTTGTTGTTACCATACATAATCTTATTTCTTAGTTTTACAGACATTAACACACTAAAATGGATCCATTTTGGAGATACTTGACATTACTTTTTGCCTCAGCAACAGAGTCATGCATCACTGAACATGGTCCAACATTATTTTCGAGACATAATTATGCATTTTACTGAAGCAGACACAACTATTTTTCAAAGCAGATAGGATACCAGAATATGTCCTTTTCTTACTCATTTGGTCTACAAAGTGAAATTGTATAAACAAACAGACTTTAACTAACTGGTAAAATAAGAATAATACTGAAAATTAAGTATCTATCTATCTATCTATCTGTCTGTCTGTCTGTCTGTCTGTCTGTCTGTCTGTCTGTCTGTCTGTCTGTCTTAATGAAGTAAAGCTAAACTGCGTCAGGATTCTGTCCATAAAGAATCGTCCAGTGTTAGTTTTGTCAGAAAATTTTTATTTAGTTTTAGTCTCATAATGAAAATGTAATTTTAGTTTAGTCACAATATAGTCATCTAAATCATTTTAGTTTTAGTCTTGTTTCAGTTGACCAATATTCATAAAATTTTAGGAGACGAAATCTAAAATAATTTGTATTTTTAATGTAACATTTTTTTTTTTTTAGTCGGCGGCTGCGAGGGACAGCGAAGGCCTTTGAGACTGCTTGCAGTTTTAATTTATTTTACTTCCACACAATCAATCTGATGATCTGTAGGCTGCATAAAATGTTGAAGCAGATCTTAAGGGCTGCATATATATATAGTGTATATACTGATTGTTGCCGGTTTTGTCAACCTAATTTGTTATATTCCATAGCCAAAGTAGTCCTTGCATTTACAAACATATTAGTAGATCAGTACCCCCCCCCCCCCCCCCCCAGCTCAATAAGATACAAAGTAGTACTGAATTAGAGCTACTTAGCACAGCATTTTGCATTCAGTGCAGGTCTCTACTTCACTCATTATGCAACATATGGGCTGACTGGTTTCACAGCCATATCTAATCCCATAAATCTACTACTTCCCATCACGAGATATAGTCCTTTCCGACATAAGTCTGTCTTTCATCACGCTGGCTGTATATGTTTAATCACCTCAAAATAAAATAACCCCATTAAAGCAAATGCCATTGTGTGAATGGGAAAGGACTATAATTGGGTCTGTGATATGTGGCAGATTGTACAGTTACCATGTGTAGATGGCACGCTTTGTTGTAATGGAATCTGTAAAATGTTCATGTGTCTGCGCGGTGCAGCTGATGTGATGACAGCTTCACATATGGCGGTTGGCAGTTCTCGACTAGTTTTTTTCCTTTATTTCTGCTTTTCAGACGCCGACACGAGTGTGTTATGAATGTTTAATTACTGATAATGTCATCATCCACGCTGATGCTTGTGCAAACTGACCACGGGGATAAGAGTGTTCAAAGACGTGACAATGTGTTTACATCGATATTTATATAAAGACTCTGTTTTTTGTTATATAGCTTCTGCATTCAGTTTCTCACTTTTTAATTAAACTGCGTTCAAGGTGCTAGGCGTTAGGTCAAAGAAATCTATTTTGATGCTCCAGCCAGTTGGTCAGTGAATGAGGATGGCTGTATTTCCAAGAAAAAGGTGGCATTTAAACCTTTTTTTCTGTTCACATTTCTAGAAGGACACACAGGCATATTACATTAGAGACTTTATCCTTCATTCTCTGCAAGGCCTGAAGCTAATAAACAAAAATAACAGGGGAATGTTCAATGTTAAAATACAACTGGAAGGCTGCTTTGTTTGTTTACATGTGTGCCTTTCTACCTACACAGTTGTAGCTGTGTGATAGTGCAGCCTGGGGAGCCCGGCTCTATGCAGTATCTTTGGCAGTGTGTGAGTAATGGAGCAGGGAGAGAGTCTCTGCTTCTTAACAGGGCCAAAAGAATAATTATGAGGCAAACTGAGAAGCAGTTTCTGGGTAACTGAGAGCCTGTAAGCTTTCCCAGGCCTGCTCTGGACACTTGGACCCTTGCATAAAGCCAAATTTGATCTGAAGTGGGCCAGACCAGCGAAATAATAACTAGGGTAGTCAAATTATTAATATTTTTAATCAGATTAATCATAAGGTTGCTTTGGATTAATTTAAATTAACCATCACCATATCACTGTATGTTAGTTGATTTTTCTGTCCGTTTTTTTTTTTTTGTCTTTTACTCAATTTTCCCACAAAACACAAAAATACACTAAGAAACACAAAAGAATGCTGAGAAAAAGATATAGAATTTACATACAATATACAACTTAAGATATGCCAAATATACAATTCCCAAAATGTATCAAAAAATGTCAATATATATGCAATTAACATTAACACCATCAGCAGTTTCGATGCAATGACTGAATAAGATAATTTAAAATTAAAGCTATTTCCTTGTAGCCTAGCCGCGCTATCCCTATTCATTACATGTATAGGTCTAGGAGCGCTTCATATTCAGGGGAGGCGGGGCTAAAATGTTGTCTTTCAAATCCTCTGTACGCAATAGGAGAGTACTACAACCAATCAGTGTAATCTTTAGGATGACGTAATCAGACATCAGAAAGTTCATGGAGAAGTCCGGAGAAAGTTACGAATGAATAAACAAAATGGTGGGTTATGGAGCTTAACGACTGTTGTCGCTTCTGTAGAAAGAATTTAAAGTTTTCTCACATTCTTCACTCATCTTTGATAAAAGGAAATCCCCACCTGTTGTTGTTGTTCTTCTTCTATGGTTGCTTCCGGTTGTTTGGCTGAGAGTCCAAATCATTGTAGCTTCACTTTGTTACGCCCGCCCTCTGACTCTATACTTCACCGTGATTTGTCGGCCAGTTTCAGGGAAATCTAGCCCAAAGTTGAATCGAGTGTAACTAGACTGCTACTGTAGAACATTACTTTTGCTGCCGCTAGGAGTGTAGGACAGCTAGGCTAAAATGATGGATTAATCTGGGTTAATGCGTTAATTTTGACAAACGTAATAATAATGTAACACTGGGGAACAATTAGAAAAAAAAAAGTTCAATTTTTATGCTGATTAATACTAAAGTTGTCATGCTAATTCCAAAATTGCATTCAGTTTTTTCTTGCACTTCCAAGTTTTTTTTTTTCTCCACAGTTTACCCTCCAGTTAAGCCAAATTCCACTGATTAGCTGTAGGAAGATTTTCCAGCTGATTATAACTGGACTCCTTTACAGCTACTTGGAAACTTGTTTGTGTAGTTACCATGGAGACAGTGTGGTGAGAGGTGTGTGCAACTCCCAATAGGTCAGAACAGTTACAGGAGATATATCCTTTGTAGAAACATAACATTTTAGTCATGCTTGTTTCTTTTATATTTCATTGTATTTGAAAATTGTTATGAAACCTGTTAAATATATTTTTTCATATTGTAAGAAAACAGGGCCCTACAGTATAGAGAGAAAAACTGAGATCAGTTTTGGATTCTGCACCCAACAAAACAACAAAAAATGTTTTTCCCAGTGTAATAATGTGTCAACTCCAAAGTTTCTTCTATTTTAGATTGAAAAAAGTAAAATTATACAATAAAAATTATTACATCTACCATTTAAAACAATGTGAATAACATGAACAAAGTGTAAGTGCAATTTTAACAATATTGTATCTAATTATCAACCAATATATTAGGCCAATAAGTATTATGTGTTAATTTTTTTATTATCAGTACTGGCCTGTTACATTGGCCCATATGCTCTTTTTTTACTGCCACGATTTACTGACAGGTGAAGTGCACAGTACGTCCATGTTCTTGGAAATGCTGTTACCTATTCTGCCTCACCTTGATGTTTATTTTAGAAAGAACTATCTTGAAGAATTAAAGGTGGGGTGGGAGATCTTTCTTTGGAGCATTTTTTACCATATTACCTGAAAACCTGAAATAGAATGTTTGCAAAAATCTCAAAATATTTTAGTTCAGTCTAGAGGGTGGAACCAAAGGCCAATCTTTGTATTGATAATTTTTACACTGTTTGATTGCTGATACATCCATCAAATATCAGCCCACTCCCACCCATACACCCCTCCCTCTCCCTTTAGTGCATTCACAGAAACAGCTATGGTGGCAAAGACGACAACCAGCAGCAAAAACCAAAGTAAAAACTGTTTGAAAAAGCTTCAGCCATGACGAAGCTGACCGAAGAATGGAACAGGATAAGACGGCGCAGGCTCAAAACTGACACTAAAGTGACCATGTTTCTACTCCATAGGTAAGATGATACTGTTATGATTCTATAATATTTTGATATACTAATCAGTTATGGGTATCGTATTCACCCCGCCAGTGAGAAAATGAAATAGCCACTGTGGTGTTGCTTGTTGGCTAATTGACATGATGTCTCGCAAATGGTCGTGAACTTGCGTGAAAGCTCGAGGCAGCGTGCGTGTTCATGTATTGAATGAATTGTGAAAGTGTGCTTTTGAGGGGTGGGCTGAAGAAGAGGAGGGAGTGTTTATTGTCAAAATCTCACCTTTGTTGAATTGCCAGACCGTTATTTCCAAGATCTCCCACTCCACCTTTAAGTCATTGAACACTTTGTTTTGTTTTTATCTGATTCTAAGTTTTCTTATAGGAAATGTTAGTGTTGACTGTTCGACCTTACTTTTCTCTCTCTCTCTTTTTTTTTTTTTTTACCAGGAGTTTAATATTAGTTTTAGTTGAATAAATCTTTTTCTACATTCTTTAAAAAGACAAAAAGTCAGTATCAGCTCCAAATATTGGCTTGGAAATATTGGTGGCTTGTATCAGTCATAAATTTGGAGTTGTGAAATATGTATAGTTTAAAATGCTGTTTTACTGATCCACTTGATACTGATACTACTTGAGATTAAATTGATCTTTATGTAAAACTTGAACTAAAATGATTAATATCACCAGTATAATTTTTGTATTCACAAATTCATCCCATGTGCCAGACTGGACCCTTTGGTGGAACAGATTTGGCCCCTGGACCGCATGTTTGAGACCTCTTTTCTAAGATAATGTTTCATTGAATATGTTTAAAGTGTTATTAACATAGACATAGTTTATTGATTGACCACCAACACATTACAATCAATACATTTCATAGTTATGATAATTTCATAAATGTACATGTACAATACATTATTAATTTTTTATAAGGGGCGAGGCACATAAATATACAAGTGTAATGATAACGTTGGTGTGTTTTTTGCATTAATGTCAACATTTATGACTTAATCTACCAGTTTTGAGGGCTAGAAATTGAACAAGTAATGTTCCTGTCATCAAAAGCCTGCTTACAACAAACACGGTTAATTAATTCACTCATAATCATTAGTGAAAAGTGCAAAGTCAGCAGTATGGGCTTCAGTAAACTATGCAGATTTGTGTCACTTTAATAGGAATCACACTACATATTTTTAAACAGACACATCTGCCATAGTAAGCATCTTTGGAAAGCAGTGAAACAAAGTAGTGAGTTAGAGTTGGCTTCATGTGGGGGTCACAGTTACAACGAAAATATCTTTAATTATAAGGATGAGATTTTCTATTTCTGCATTTTACATTTTAGTAATTTCAACCCAAACAACCAACGGTGACCAAAAACACCTACTGTCTTTTCCTGGTAATCAGATATGACTCATTTGGACGTTCAGAAGCGCCGTAGTGAACATTGAAACATTGATTCACCAGTAAAACCAATGGAGCTGGATGAATGACCATGATTGTTTTTATACTCAGTTATTCATACTTTTGCTGAAAAAGTTACTTTTTTCACTTTTCTCAGTTTTTGACCGAGAAACATGATCAGAAATGTATATTTAACATAGGGGTGGGTGGTGCAGTGGTTCGCACTCTCACCAAGAAGGACCCTGGTTTGATTCCCACACCAGACCTTTCTGTTTGGAGTTTGCATGTTCGCCGATTGCCGATCACTTTTTGTAATTTGAAATTTCCATACCTTTCATCTAGCAGACGGTGCGTCGTTTATAGAAATACAACGATTAATTACCTATATTTTAAAAAGTACAGAAACAGTCACCTGCTCTGTAACCTGTTTACAAGTTTGAAAATGGTCGCTAGTAATTTATGTCATGTGATTGGCTTTTTGATCGGCACGATTTTCCGATCGCCGATCAGGGTCTTTTATTTATTTATTTATTTATTTTTTAGGCACTATCGGCCAATGATAATCCACAGCCAATTGATCAGTGCAACATTAACTTTTTATTGATGACATTTGAAGCTTCTACATGGTCAATATGATTGTTTTTTCCTTGGAAAAACCTGATGTATGAATTATATACACACAATATATGGATACATTTTATATATCAATATATGGAGGGCTCTCCAGTGACACCACAAGATTAAGTGAATGCAAGGAGGCAGAATTTTGCCAATTTAGAAAAGGAATTAACAATTTCTTAAATTTGTATGTACAGCATACCAACCACAATAAACTGGTGTGACCAGAACAATTGGTGCAAGAGACAACAAACCCCACCCCCTCTCAAATGTTTTACCTCATCATTGTGAAAACACATTTCCGGTCCAGTAGTTTTTGAGTAAAGCTGCTGACAAATGGACAGACAGACAAACATCCCAAAAAAAAATACCCCTCTCCCATTCAGGGGGCAGGATAACAATATAACTCTTCCATTTTTGGGGCAATTAACAAACATAAGAACGGTTCAATTAATCACAAACATTTCCTCAAAGACATTGAAACATACAGAAATATTAAAAAATAGTTGTCAGAGTATGTCATTATGTTTCAACTCAACTAGCCTTGTAACCAGTGCTGCAGTTTGAAGTAAAACACCAAAATCAGTGTTTTGTTGAACATGCTAATATGAAAGGCTGCTGTAAGAGCTCTGCTCAAGCACAGGAGGACACAGTAACGCAGTGCATCTTGTGCTATTAAACAGACAAAAGAGAGTATATAGAAGCCTACGTGGAGCTACTGCAGTGTGCCACACTGATGAGTTGGCCCTGAATCTGGCCTTTTTATCGATCAGGATCCACTGACATATTATTATCAACTAATATATATATATATATATATATATATATATATATATATATATATATATATATATATATATAGTGGTACCAGTAGTGATCGGAGCACTAGGGGCAGTGACCCCCAAGCTGGGAGAATGTCTCCAGCAGATACCAGGAACAACATCAGAGATCTCTGTACAAAAGAGCGCATTGCTAGGAACAGCTAAGATCATGCGCAGAACCCTCAGGCTCCCAGGCCTCTGGTAGAGGACCCGAGTCTGAAGGAGACACCGCCCAGGTGGGGCGAGAGGAACATTTTATATACACACATATACTCATTTCAGTATTAGTGTGTACAGGTTAGGTTTGTTAAAAGCCACCACTTGTTCTGCCTAATCAGTGTCTGCAGAATTTACTGTACCTGTCACCTGGAACCTTGGCAGATGTGATACCAAAAATCTAGTACCAGGTATCATGGTACTAGATTCACCTTTTTTGTAATGGAAACGCACCAAAGTGACCCGACTCGAGCTGAGCCAAACCGATACTAGTGGAAATGCATTATTAGTGGGGTTTAGTTCAAAAACAGCTGAGAAACTCTGGCTTAGCTCATTACTCTACCATCTAACTGGCAACTGAATTTGGAACTCAAATGTTGAAGACTTAAAGAGCTAACATGAGTTGGCATGTCCTTTTTGCGGTACTGTTTTCTTTGGCGGATGTTGCCGCCGAGTTGGCCTGTATATTCAATTTACTTCCCTTTTTACTCTGCCAACTTTTCTGACTGTAGGGTGAATTCTACTTGAGCTCACCTGTCTATCTCGATGAACATCTTGAATTTTGGATGTACGTCTGATCAAATGCATCTCATTACCGTAGTACTTCCTGGCAGCTCTGCACTGAGTCATCTATACTCGTGTTTACCGCATCTGTCGCAATCCCTCATCTTCTGATGCTGGCAGCCAGTCATTCTCTTAACCCACAGCCCACCCAGTCGGCCTCTCATCTCACCAGAATACCATCTATCCGTCCACTTGTCTTTCTGTTGCTGCCTCTCATCCTTTTTAAAAAAAAAAAAGAAAAAAGAAATATATATTTTTGCTGCTCTTCAAACCTATGATAAGATCAAACTTGACTGAATCTAAAACATCACTGAGTCCAGGTACTGGGTCAGTTCATCCTAAGGTATGCCTCTTGTCCTGGTGACACAAATGTTACCAAAGTAGAAGTATAAAGTCATAATAAAAGTGCAGAGCGAGTGGGTATATACTGTATTTCTGTGGCAGAAGTATGAAGACATTTTTAGATATATTCCCATCAATATTAAGAATTCAGTACGGCATCCTTAAAGGTATGGGTTGTACTGTACTGCAGATGACGAGAAAAAAGATGCTCTCATTATGTTTTCTCGATATTTTCAGATCAAAGAACTCCTCCCGTCATCCTGTCAAGTTTCGATCACTCTGTAACGGTTGTGCCCTGTGATTGTGCTTCTGATCTCACTGCCTGGTACCGCTCCATGATGAGGAAAAGTGAGTTATTTCCAAAACCCTCTCTCTCTTCCCTATACTCTCTTTCTCTCTTGCTGTCACCAAAGCTGGCTCTAATCAGATTTAGTGGAGGGCTTTAGGATTGAGTTTTTGTGTGTGACTGGAATGTCATCGGCGCTGATTTGAAGCATGAAAACCATTACTGTATTGGAAAGAGTGGTAATTGTATTTAGAAAGGAGTATTCAATGGGGGGGATTGTAATTCAACTTATGATTTGCATCATTTTCCACTCCTCAGTTTCACTGCATACACTGCACTTTGTTATAGGTCCATTAGCTAAGCTGATGATTATTCTATCAGCAGGGATATGACTGTACCATTCCTATTGCTCCATATACCAACTTTACAATGCATAATGAGGTAGTATTAATTTTTAATAGGTTAAGGAATATGCCTGAAGATACTACTAAATTTATCCCTCCTGATAATGCCCTGTTTGAGCTTGTGTTAATGTTAGCTACTTTATGCACAATAGGACTAAATGTTGCCGAACAAATCAATGATTTATGAATAGGATTTTGCTAATAGTCAGCATCATAGATTATCTGTCTCTAAGAGATGACTCAGAGTCCCCACCCCCCTCCTACAGATAAGAAGTTAATGTTAGTGTAGTATTAATTGCTTGGGAAAATGGAACCTTAACAGCAGATTCGAAGATATCAATCTTTGATTATACAGCTGCCTGAAGATGAGCATGGTATTCTCCTTCCCCAGAGTGCTCACTCCAACATAGATCAGCCCTTTGAATCTGTTCTTAGAGGGATCTGGATTAGTTTCTGCCTCAATGGTCACTTTTTTTTTTGGTATTGTGGTGTGTCAGCTGTTTGTCAGTGTTGCCGGTAGTCTGACACAGCATCTTGGAGCCTGCAAGGCTGACAGTGTGTCAACAAGGCTTGTGTCACATTATTGTCCGAAAACATCTACATCAGGGATAGACACTTGGACATTGAAGAGTTCTGCCTGTAAGGGTTATTCTGAATTTGATTTAAATATATATATTAAAAAAAAATAAGTCAACCTTGATGGAACCCAATTTCCTCATCAGTAACTTTCCAAGGTCATTGTGTCATGCATCGCATAGAAAATCCTTTATCTCCTCAAACAGAGGCCATTATTTCCTTAAGCTGCAGGAGGTACCAAGGCTTTTTTATTTTAATAGAAGCCTTCATTCATACATTCTTCTATTTAATTGAAGTAGAAATGGTCCTGTCAAGTAAAATACCCTGCTTTGCTCTACTATTGTTTGCAATGTTGAAAGAACTGTTATGAGCTTTTCTGCAAACACAACACTCCCTTATGAATAATAATAATAAAAAATGCCCATAACATTTGATTTGATAGAAGCCATTTACCAGGGCTTTTGTTTTCTTATCTTGTGGAGCTACAGTTTGGATTAAATGGTAAAACACACACCTCCAGTGACCGGAATCAGATGAGTGACCTAGAAAAACAGTGTTGAACATAGATAGATTGTATAATTTAATAGATTAAATGTCTCGTCTCGTCATTTGAACCCTCTTTATCCTCACTAGGGTCACGGGGGTCACTGGGGGCCTAATCCAGCTACAGTGGGTGAAGGCGGGGTACACCCTGTATGAGTCTCCAGTTCATCTCAGGGCTGAACATATATAGACAAACAATCACTGTCACATTCACAATTTAGATTAACCAATTAACCTACCAGTGCATGTGTTTGGGTGGTGGGAGGAAACCGGAGTACCTGGAGGAAACCTACACAACCATGGGGAGAACACGCAAACTCCACACAGAAAGGTCTGGTGTGGGAATCGAACCAGGGTCCTTCTTGCTGTGAGGCATGAGTGCTAACCACTGCACCACTGCACCACTGCCCAAGATTAAATGTATATAATAGAAGTATATGTTGTTCTTCAAGGCCTTATATTGTATGAAGTTTATCCATATTTGTTTTTCCTTTAAAAAAAAAAAAATCAGGATTGACCTATATTTGAAAATTTTGATTTGTTTGGGTTAACCTCACCCCCTCCAATTCTTAGGGAAGTGGCTTCTAACTGACACCCGGTTTATATTAGGGATACAATGGTACAGGTTATCCCAGGTTCAGTATGGATGGCAGTTCCTGAGTCATGGTTCATAGTAAGGTCTATCTCGGACCCAGACATCGGTTGGAGCCCGTCTGTCCACCAAAACATACCTGGAAGCCTTAAGATTAATTTATGCTCCTTTATGTTCCTAAATATCCATTCCTAATGTTGTCATTTGTCACTGCATTCTTCATACTTCTGTGTTCTGTACGCTGGTGTATTCCATGAAGACAAGGCAACGACAGGATAGGTTTTAGTAATGTGGATACTAATGACAGGTTCTTACTCCCAAGGTACAGGACACAGCGTTACAAAAAAAAGCTTTGTTCCTGCTGCCATCACTGAGCTCAACAAGAAACAGTGACATTGCACTTTTGCACTTTATTCGCTTATTTTAGTTATTTATTTCATGGCTTGGCTCTGTTTCTTTTTTTTTAACATCATTATTGTTGTGACTCTAAACTTTTTTTTTCTAAACTTATTTTTACTCTTGACTTTTATCTTTGTTTTAAATTACATTTTGTCTTTTATTAATTTTATTTTAATTATTCTATTCTTTTATCAAACCATGCTGCTATATTGATGAGTGGTGGAACACTGAGCACTTTGTTCTGTTTTTGTCATTTTTATATACTCGCCTAATGTACTTATATGATATGTGTTGTATGTTAGAATCAAATGTTCACTCTGACTGCAAAACAAATCTACCCACAGGTACTAATAAAGTAACCTTGAGCCTTAATATCAAGAAGGGTAGGAAGCAGAAGGGCTGTGCTTGAGCCAGACTCCGCTATGCCCGGCTCTAAATTGTAATACTTAAGACAGGCTCCGTGTCCAGCTCCAGCCAATGACTTCCATAGGTCAGTCATCTTGCAAAGCTCTAATATAAACATGATTTGTCTGGAAATGCCAATGCGAAAATGACAAATGAGCTGTACCGCTGTACATGCTCATCCAGAACTGTGAGGGCTGTACCAAATGGTGCGATGATACAACATGGTCTCTTGCACCCCTAGTTTATAGAAGAGGAACTGTGGTGTTGTTATTGTGAACAAACTGTGAGGTCCAGACACTTTAACAAAATCATGATTTCCAATCTTTTGTAAGATTTCGTCTGTAATGAGCTTGAAGCTGTACTGCCTCCTGCTACTCAGTCATACATTATACCACATCATTAGCACTGTAGTTTGGTGAGAGCACTCCATGGCATGGCAGTTGGTGTTGAAATAGCTCACACTTTGCCACATATGACTTGCCTGAAGTGCTTTTAACAGGGACTTGTTGGTGAAGGACACTTTACATGAAGCATATCTCAGTGTAGCAGCTCTGTGTGTCTCCAGGAAAAAACGCTATCCTTCTGTGTAATAGGCCTTGTCAAAAGTTTACAGAGAATCAGCAATTCACTTTGAGCCAAGGCAGCGACTGCCATTGAAAAGAGCCTCTGATAAGCTGTAAGAGCCCATTGAGGCATTGATGCACAGCGATATCTTGACAATTCATGTTCTTCTCATTCTGTCTCTTTTGTCAAAAGTAATTTTTTTTTAATCTAAGGTAATGCACACGTCCTGCCTGTTCATTTTCCTTTTTGCTATGCATGTTCCACTAGAACTCCATGCTTTACTAATAATTAGGCAGCTTCCTCATTAACTAGCCTCACGTATTAACAGTTTCTGACCATTATTTAGTATCTCACAGGAGTTTAAGATTGTTTTCTACCTCTCTGAGCTCAAGTATTGATCTTTTTTGCAGCTGAGTTTACCAGAGGAGTCAGAGACTATCATCTTTTCTGTTGAATTATTGTTATTCAGACACAGGTGAATTATAAAAAAAAAAAACAACACCTATGTCTTTTTGATGAGTCAGGAATTTTAACACCAGTCTTTTGAACACAGTCTTGATCAATAACTCTTAACTGTGCATTGAGCTCTAAGTGGTTCATTCACGAAGAAAATCATTACACCGTCTCTGGGTTTTGGCACAATTTCATATCATACTATAACAAAGATTATTTTTCTTTAACAAAGATTAGTTTTGTAACATAATTATTTTTGAGAAGTATACATTTTCATTAAATCTGATCTCAGACAAAAAAACAACAAACCTGGTTAAATTAATAAAAAATACATGTTTTTATTCATTTGTTGATCAGATTGTAATTCAAGAAAAGCCTTGAAGTCTAGCTTTCCATTTCATATTTATGGAGTGAATATGCTCCAAGGTGTAAAATATGGAAATAGTAGTGAATGAATTATATATATTTTCCAAGTACATAAAAATGTAGCTTTAAAGACAATTTTTATCATCCACTGTTATATTCCAATTCAGTTGACATTGCCTGACCTCAACCACAAGTTAAACATTATCATTATTATAACACAATGTCTACTGTCAAAGCGCCATGGTATGAAATATGGGTTTCTCTATTGTCACAGAGCCAATGAAATGGCCTGAATTCTGCCCTTTGTGCAGTGGCAGGGATGACATATACAGTAGAGATGAGAAATCAATCACTCAGTACATTTACATGCCCTTAGATAAATTTAAATTACCGCCTTAGTCTGGCTAATATCGATGTTTTAAAAGCTATGTATACACCTTAGTCGGACTGTAGTCGAACTAACTAGTTCTAAATCGAGCTTTGCCACCATGTATACGCTGCTACCTGTAGCTTGATTATTGAGTGGCCTGGACACTCGCCCATCCTGAAGTGAGCAAAGACACGGCATGACAACATGCACATTATGTGTAATTAATCAGAGTGTACAGTACGTACGAAATGTCCTGAGCTGCTGCATTGTTGTCGTTCATATCCTCACTCTGTGTTATTGTCCTCCTTCTATTATGCCTGCCTCAAATGTGCCTATGTTTACGAATTGTTCTTCATCTATGGCACCAACTGGTAGAATGCCAACATGAAATTACATGTAGGACCACCTAGTATCTGGGATTCGAACGTGCCCCAAAATTTGATTCTCTTGCTGCACACGCAAACTTGAATTTCTTAACTCCAGTTAAGTCCTTAGCTCAGTTATTACCTCCGCCAAGAAGTTATTAAATTCAAGTCCATTTATTTGTCTGTCTATTTGTCTGTCAGCAGGATTACGCAAAAATTTCTGAACTGATTTTGATAAAATTTTGTGTGTGTGTGATCCGGAAGAGATCCATTTACCGCAATGTAAAATTTCAAAGTGAGTAATTGTGCCTTTGTTATTTTATAACCGATAATGAACTCTACATCTGTGAATACCATAGGTTCAAGTAGTTTTGTGCTATATGTGTCTTCTTACGGTTCTTATAGGTTATTTGATTTGACTTTGATCTCTTGTACTGGCTGTTAATTTGCATTGAGGTTATGTAATGAGATCACGTGAGATTAAATGAATCAGTGAGGGTCCTCCTGTCAAATCAAAGGAAAAACAATCATAATCTTGTAATTATATTTGTGTTTACACCTTCCCATTCACCTGAACATTTACAAGAGTCTACTCTGAAGGCTGAAATCCTGTAAGCAGCCATTTTAGGTTATCAAAATAAAAGGGAGTGGGACAAATAGAAAGGGCTACATTAGATTATAGTGGGCAAATAAATCACATCTGTACTGTATTCTGTTCCTTTTGAAGTTATAGGCTCCCACAACAAAAGCAGTTTAACACTTGGCCAGTATGAATAGCAGTGAAGCATCAAGACAGGAATATGTTAAGGGATACATTTTATGTGTCTAGCTTGGCATGGTGAAATGCCTTTTAAAATTGGAGTCTGTCCAGTTGTCAGTGACAATGACGCTGATTTATTGGCGCAAAGGGAAGAGAAGCAGAGTAGGGGCTATGTTTCCTTCTAAAGCTTTCCATTTGGTAAATGATGCTTAGTCGTTCACTTTTCCTTGTTGACATGGGCCTGAAGCTCAGCTGCATCTGCACTAATGCACACAGGATAAGAACATATGTCCCCACATACTGTTTTAATAATTTGACGGTCTTCAGTTCTGAATGAAATCTCATAAACTGCAGACACGTGTCAGTGTTGGGTGGGTCTAGTTAGCTCATCAGTGTTGGGAGTAGTGTGTCACAAAAGTAATGCGTTACAGTAACAGATTACTTTTTACTGTAAGACAATCAATTACAGTAATGTTTTACTCAGTACATATTCAATAGTGCTTGTTTTACAACACATTATGTAAGGGATAATGTATTGCCCACGCATGACTATCAGAGAAATATGTCCAGACGGGGCTGAACAGCACCCTGACGCCCCCGAAGGGATATATATTTCGACACGCAACTTTTTAACTAGCCTGCCCGCAACTCGGACTGCAATAAATATATTTGTAAACAACAGACCTGACCTGTTTCTTGACCTGCATTTTTAAGAAGTAGTCAATGGAAGTAGTCAATTTATGAACATCACATGACCTTACTCACATATCTGCATTCATTTCAATCTGATGCCATTGCTTGCGCGCAGCATCTAAACTAGGGTCAACAACCTGTAACACCCAAAGAGCCATTTGAACCCGTTTTCCACAGAAAAGAAAACACTGGGAGCCGCTCATCATCTTTAAAAATCTCAGGGAATGTGTCCAAAACCTTACTTTTTTGTTTGTATTTTTCCAGAACTTCCACTCTTCCAACTTGATTTTCTCTCTTGCTCCCTCCATACTGTAGGATACTTCTGACGTTGTACGTCACCTTCACAGAAATTCAGTAAATAAATATTTACCAGGTTATTTTAATGTTTATCTCAAACGACAAACAACCTGACCGACTGCAACCCCAATATCATTAAAAATATTTTCAATGACCTGCAACTGCGAATGACTGTGGGCACCCGCTCACTTCGGGTCAGCCCGTGCATCACTGGTCTGTACAATATTTAATTTAAAATTAATACAGGAATAATGTAGCCGAACACATTACAATTGTGAGAGTAATAAGGTAAACAATTAAATAGCAGTAATCTGTTATGGATTGCACAACACTGGCTATCATACAGACAGGACTGACAGAAAACACTAAATTTACATCACTTTACATTGGCAGTTGTGAAATTTATGGTAGAGTTAATAATATTCTCATAGATTTAACTACAGCTGCTGTAGCAATAACAGTAAATCCTATAAAAATAATACAATGAAACTCGATTCACTTGTACTTATTAGCCTTATTATTCTGGTAAAGCTTGGTAGGTCATGCAGATGCTGATCCACTTTTTCCTATGGTTTATTTGATTACCTGATGGCTTTAAAACACAACACAAATCATGCTTATCTCGTCATTTCCCCAAGGACGATCAGCAGATTGTTGGATCAGACAACACTGCCCACTGCTTCCCTTTTCAACCACTGTGAACTCCACTTCCTTTGTAGAGGTCTGTTTTTGTCCAGCCTTGTTTCTTAATCTCTGTATAGATCTTTTTCATGGGTTAGTTGTCCACAACATGTCAGAAAGGGTGTGTGGTTTGGGTTGTCAGAAATCTCTTCTAAATGAGACCGAGGCTGCAGAACCCTTCATGTTCTTTCTCTGTACAAACCCAAAACAGGATGGACAAAATTAATCAATAAGTTGTCTGGGCTCCATAAGAAAACTGTGTATTGGAAATGGCAAGTTGATGCTCTCACAGTTATTGCTGTAATAAGAGTGTATGCAAGAAAGAAATAGAGCTGACACTTCATACTTAATTCTAGTTGTAACATAACATGTAGGGGTCTGGAATGAAATTGAAAGCTCTATAAAACAAAGTCCTTGTTTGAATATATTAAAAAGTACCTTAAAAATCTGTTACTGTTTTATGCTTAATATAACTCCACATAGTCTAATGCCGCCCCCCCCCTCCTAAAAAAGGGAAATGAACCAAACAAGACAAAAAACAAATAGACAAACAGACCTCTTTCACAGATATGCCTGACCCAAAACCCCACACAGGTGATGTGTAAACTCTATTTTGTAAAAAGCTCCATGTCTGACTATTGAATTGTATGAGAATATTGGAATGTGCTGACGACAGTAGGATAGATAGATAGATAAGCAATTAAAAACAAATCCACTTGTAGTTATTCAGAAAGTTTTAATTTATTCATGATTATAATGTAAATTATGTTTTCATCACATGTTAAAGGGCCCACGTTTCTAAACTGAGGAATTATCTTAGAGCGTCCTATTCCAAAAGTATCTTGGAAATTAATTGTTGATTTTGTTTTACGTTGTCTTGTCGGAATTTTTACATCAGCCACCAAGGACTGAATCTCCTGGACTGACCATGGTGTAGTATTATGGATTGTCATCATGTGGATTAGGGCGGCACGGTGGTGCAGTGGTTAGCACTCGTGCCTCACAGCAAGAAGGACCCTGGTTCGAATCCCGTACCAGACCTTTCTGTGTGGAGTTTGCATGTCCTCCCCGTGTCCGCGTGGGTTTTCGCCGGGCACTCCGGTTTCCTCCCACCATCCAAACACATGCACTGTTAATTGGTTAATCTAAAATTGTCCATAGGTGTGAATGTGAGAGTGATTGTTTGTCTATATATGTTCAGCCCTGCGATGAACTGGCGTCTCATACAGGGTGTACCCCGCCTTCGCCCATTGTAGCTGGATTAGGCCCACAGTGACCCCCGTGACCCAAGTGTGGATAAAGCGGGTTCAGATAATGAATGAATGAATCATGTGGATTAATCTACTAACTGTACTGTCACCTTCCACATCTGTATTTTGCAAAGCGGTGGGTCCCAGAGACAACTGTCTGACCAATCAGTGTCTGCAGGGATTATACATCACCTTTTAGTATCGCTTGGAACCTTGGGAAAGGTGATGTTAAAAATCTAGTACCAGGTACCATAGAACCATGCCAATACTAGTAGAAACGCATACGCATAAATGTATGTAAGGTAACTTTATTTGTACCCAAGGGTAGATTTGGTTGCAGGTAAAAGTGACATAAAAGCAAACACAAAACAACAACATACTTAACAGTGACACAGGTCAAAAACACAAGCAATTAGCAACAACTGACATGCAGACAAGTGCTCCAGACAGGATATATAAAAATGTGGTTATATTCTGGGTAGAACCTTAATATTGTTCATGTAAAATCAATCTACCCACTCAGACTAAAATGACTTCCCCTAGACCAGGGGTCGGCAACCTGGGGATCTGAGTGGCTTGGGAAAATAAATGACAAAAAAAAAAAAAAAAATTAGAATAGTATTTAATTGAAGTGAATTTTCTTTGTATTACTTCTTTTTTTAATTATTTTAATCCTAAATTGTGATCTATATTAAAATATTAATAAATAAATGTTATTTTTATTGCTCAAGATTACGTCATACTCGTGGAAGTTACTGTATAGTCGGCAAAACACTGTCCCATTTGTCGCAACTTTCAACCTCAGCAAGGACAAGTATGGAGAAATGTAAGAAAATAAAAATATCTGAAGACCTGGTGACAGACCTGGATCCAAAAGCACGGGGGGGCTGTTAGTGAACGTGGACCTGAACACACAATGGGCTCAGAGTGTGAAAAAAGGAGAAAAACAAAACGTATATGACAAAGTCCCACAGGTCAAAGGTTAACCAGGTCTGGAGTGTCTCCTTTACACTGAATGGGAAGTTGTTCTTTTAAATATTTGTTCTTTTTTTCTTCATAAATGCGTTTTCTTCTTTTTTTTTCATTTTAGTAAAAAGTATTTGAGGCTCCCAGTGTTTTCTTTTCCATGGAAACCGGGTTCAAATGGCTCTTTGGGTGTTAAAGGTTGCCGACCTCTGCTCTAGATCCATGTTAAAATGCAGTGGTTAGACCTGTATAAATGTATTACCTGCTTTGGCTTTAAAATAAAAATAAACTCATAATAATAATAATAATGATAAAAACATGTGTTGATATTAATTAATTTTATTAATTATTTATTGAAAAATATAAGAATGTTCCTATGCACATGTCCATCTGGGCACGTTCAGGTGTGTAATCCTCAGGACTGTGATGGATGAAGAGACTAAAGCTAATAATAGTTTCCTGGCTAATCTCAAATCCATGTACGCAAGCCCATTTTAGACATATTTGATGCAATCTGCTATAGTTCCACAGCCTCTTCTCTGTACCTGGATGAACATAATTTGCTTTTTCACTTCAGCCAATATGCTCTTTGTGCCAACCTGCTTTCCACCGAACATTCACATGAGCCAGAGCAGAAAAGCGCTTTAGTTTTAATTCTAACTATTATTACACCAAAAACACGTGTTCACATGGACGCTTCCACTTACCTGCCTGGATGTGCACACAGTCTCTTACTTAAAAATACAATGTGTTGAAGTTAATGAGGTGACATGACCTTAATTGTCATCAGTGTAGCTTTTAGTTCACGTTCAGTTCACTGCTGACTTACACCTATGGGCTTTAATCACAAAGGGTCCTATCTGAGGCGAGCAACCAAGCATTTGTGTAGTGGCACAATCGCTATCCAATTTAGAGCTCGTAGTTTTAAAGTCTTGTGCGTCCAAACTGTTGTCTAGCTAAGATGAACTGCTCCTTCTAGATGAGATAAAGCACACTCAGTGTTCCCCAGTAAGATAGATGAGCACATTTGCATGCTGGGCTGTCACTTTTACTGCTGCCAGGCTTCCTTCTTCCTTAATTTCTTTTAGACTTTCTTTCTGCATTTTCCAATGTCTCTCTTAAAAAGGCGCACAACATAAATTACTTCTAGTTAGGGTAATGCCATCATGTTTCTCGTGTTATTCACAACAGAGTGACAGGGGGTCTTAATTTCATTTTGTTTTTAGATGAAACTACTGTATATTGGGTATTAGGAAAATAGCTCATACAAATAAATCAGTGGCCTGTGTCTAATAAAATGGCTGCTTCTTCCAGACCATTGAGTCAAAGGGTCAAATCAAAGTGCAGATTAGAGTTGGCATCATCATCATGTTCTGTCCTAATTAATAACTGATCATCACAAAGTTAATCCGTTTTGTTAATATTAGCGTTAGATACACAAAAGCAGAGGCAGATAAGCAGCAGTGCCAATATCCGGTGGAGTTGATTACTGTCAGCCATTTTAATGTACTTTTAAATTAAAAAAAAAATATTATTATTTTTTACTTTTTCCGTAGAGATAGAAAGTCTGATTGTAACTGTTCCAACAGTATTTCATCATGTGTGTGAATCTTGAGCTAATGTGATGAATTCTGATATGGACTAACAAAATTAACCCATACAGACCCAGTGCTACCTTTGGGTCAGTCCCCAAATTAAATTTTCTCTAAATGTAACCTTTCTTAAATGGTGTATCACCCTTTACTATCATATTATCCACTCTATTTTACACTTTTTCAGTGGAAATAATGTATTGTCCCATATTCAATTTACTTATCATGTTTATGTTCTTAAAGGTGTTGAGTAAAGTTGAGGATTATTACATTAAAAAAGAGAAAACTGTAGAACAAGTGACATGTTTAGCAAATATATCAATAACTGAACATAAAATCAAATGTTAGTAGTGCTATAACAACAAATTGTTTACATCAATTCAAATCAGTCCTTTAAAGAGTATGCAATGAATTTGGCAGTAGATTCATTGGGTCTTGATCACATTATTATTGAGGCGTACTGGATAGAGCAGCATATCTGAGGCTTTGGATGCAGGGCAGCCCCCTTTGGCTGAGATGTAGTGTGCTGTTTATGTAACAAAACAAATATATAGGGAAAAAAATGACCAAAATCCCACAGGTTACTACATTCCGGGCAAATAAGGCCGTTGTAGCCACTGTAAACCTAATTTAATCCTATCTTAAAGGTGTCATTCCACTGAAAACCACTTTTCCACGCTCCTTTTGGAATCTGATGGGTCACCCTGAGTTACCAACACATGCTGCCTTTGAAAGTGGTTCATCACCTCCACTGGCTGCATATCGCATTCACAGAAAACAACAACAGGAACGAGGGACCCAGAAAAAGCCGGTCCATCTGACATCACTCACGTGGGGTTAAACCTGTCCCCTATTGCAGCAAATCTGAAGTAGCATTAGCATTAGCATCTACAAAAGAAGACACAGTAGCTGCTGCACAAACTGGGAAAAAAATGGCAGATCACACTGGCTCATGTGCTCTCTGTGGAAATAAAGCCTTGTTTTTTTCCTGCACACTTTCAGAACAAGCAGTGGCACGAAACATAGCTGGATGCTACTCTGGTAAAGGTAAACACATATGGAGAGCCGGGGTGGGGGGGGCCTCATCATCATGTCATGGAAATGTATGCAGAAGTACCAGTAAACTCTGTTGTTCCACCTCAAGTCATTTTTCTGTTGTGCAAAAAAAATCCAGACGTTTTTTAAAATAGAAGCAACACACAATGTATTCAATAACAATGGAGAACACAGTAATATGAATTAAATAACCATGGAATGACAGCTTTTTAGATAACCTACGTGTTGTGCTTACATGGTGCCACAGGGCAATGAATTTATCACTCTCAAAATAAGTTAAATAGTCACTAGATTCTGCCCAAAAGTTGTGAAATGATTTGTTTTAGTCACCGGAGATGGCCAAATGCCACTAAATCTGCTGACAGAGTTGCTAAATTGGCAACACTGGTTCATATCCGATGACCATGAAAATACTACATTTGATAGGATTTGTGAATTAACAAATACTAAATCAAACATTCTAGATCAGTAGATGGTTTTGGTCTTTATGGACCATGGCCTTTACAGACAATTCTCTCATCATTCTAAACAGATCCTACAGTTTTTAAAAATTATTTTTTTTTTATCTGTGTTATGATCACCAGAGGTACAGTGGACATTTTCAGACCATTGTTTTTGATGTGTTTGAGAAATGACCTGTAAGACATTTCCAGTCGGTGTTGATAAAGGTCTGTGTGACCATCGTTTCTGTCTGGCAGTACATTTTTCTTATTTCTGTCACATGTCATCCTGACACCAGAGGAGATAAATGCACCAGCAATGCAGGCAGTGAATAGCTAGCATCCTTTGGAAATGCCATACATTGCTTTCACTATTGTCGACACCAATTGCTGTATATTTATTTAGTATTCATAATTATAATTAATTTATATTTATAATTAATATACATATATATTTATATATGTATATTAATTGTGTTGTGTATATATAGTGCCTGACTGAATATAGGAATTAATACAGGGCAGATGTAATGAAGTGGTATTGCAAGTGTTTTTTATATTCAGTTTCTATGAAGATTAGTGTATTTTTCCCTCTCTCTTTCCATGCGGCTATTGAATAAGATATACTTTCAGGCTCAGCATAATACTGGTGTAATAGAACTTGACAAACATGGAATGGAACATCACTTTTATACCATTAGACTAACATAAGTGCTGATCCAGACACCTGTCAACATCCACATTATTCTTTTGAACATCATACCTTGCATTAGTACCATTATTACATGACACTTAACAAAGCAGCTCTATCCAGTGCTCATGCAGAAGTGGGCATTACAGACCCTGTAGCCCACATTAGACCTTAGAGACCCTGTAGATCACCTTCGACCTGAGGTTGTTGTCTCACTGGAACTGTTTCCGGTCTTCTAATGCATGTGGAAATAACCAGAAATAGCCCAATAAAGGGTTAAAGTCACCACAGTAGCTGGAGATGTTCCTCTCTTTTTCTATCTGTAACTTTTTATGTATTCTGATTGCACGGTAAATGGAGCAGTCTGTGTCACTGATGAGTTTGGAAGCCAGAGGGAAATATTTGATAGAATTGCAATTTTTTTTTCTCCCCCCGACCTCCAACTTCAACACTGAAGTCGCTGCGTGAATTTGTCAGAAATGAAATGACAACTGACTTTTAACATCTGTGACAGCCATCTGTAGCATTCCTAAGGTAGCGTTCCCTGTTTGTTCTCCATATGCTGTGGCTTTTCTCAGATGATGTGCCAGTGTGAATGTAAGCCTTGTGTCTGTGTAACGGAAACCTAACAATGTCCCTTGAGTTATCAGCTCACATTGACAATGACAGACTGAGCTTTTGCTGATCACAGACTTAAGTCCCATTAGACAGTGTTCGCTTCTCCTTTTCATAAACACTCATCTATATTATAAAAGCCAAGTGGCATCTGTGTGTGTGTGTGTGTGTGTCTGGGGATTCACACAAAATCTGGAAAGAGCTGACTGCTACAGTTTGGCATAACTATGTATTTTTCATCAAGGAACAGACTAGTGAAAACGACCAGGTGATCGGATCAATATTTTAGGAGAGATTAATCATTTTGGAATACAATTGCCTTACAATCATGTTCCAATACCCACAAGGCTTTGGCGGTGACTGCTGGAAAAATGTGGTACAGCATGCGCTAATGTATGACAGTATAAAGAAGTGGTACCTGGCACAACAAACTCTGCCCCTTGCAAATGTTTTACCTGATTTACCATTCATCTTATCACACTTATCACATATCACACTTTTGATGACCTTGACCTTTGACCTACATTCACCAACATTTAATGGAATCTATTCTGGACCACCTCACACCTTTTCTGAAAATTTCAAGGAAATTGACTCGGCAATATTTGTGTGAAGTTGCTGACAAACAAACAAAAAAACCAACCTAAAAACGATACCCTTGCCTCCCCTTTAGGGGTTGGGGTAATAAGTGTTTTTAAACTCTGGGGTCACCAGGAATTCTAATGGAGTCACCTGAAATTTGTAGTAGTTGATAAAACTAAAACGAAACAAAGAAATATATGGTGATCTGAGATCTGACAATCATTCATTTGTGGTCATTAGAACATATTCCTGACACAACAAACCTAATGTTGGCCTTTGCAATGTACTTTAAATTGAAAGATTTAAACGAATGTCTTACAAGTCCAGATTAGTGTAAATTTTCTAACATTAATTTTGTAGAATGCTGTGCAGATTTCACTGGTCCTCCAGAGAATGATAGAGGATGGGGAAATGTTGAGAGATTAGCCTTACATTGAAACAGCCACAAAACCTCTCATTACTCATTCTTCCGGCTGTCAATGTGAAGTATTACTGTCTCTTCCTGTCTTGACACACTCTTACCATATCCACAAGGGGCCTATCGTTTAACTGCTGTTCCCTTCACTGTGCTGTTAAATGGCTCATTAGTAAGGCTAAGGTGTCATATACTGAAGGACGAATGTATTGGCTTTTCAGCTTCACCTGTGTCATATAAAGAACCTGTGCTGAGCACAGATTAATTCTGCCACTGTAGCTCCACTAAGAGCTACCTCTGACATCCACGATGCATTCAGGAAGTTTTAACTATGTTGTGAAATTAACTGGATAATTGTATTTGACAATGATGTCAAATGGTATCGGTCCATCCGTAGAAACACTGAAGTGACACTGCTCTGATCCTTATCCAAACATTTACTGTCCCTCATTCATAAGTGAAGCTGCTAATCTTTTACTGGAATTTCAGACAGATATGATCTGGACTGTATTTAATTTAACCCATGAACACCCAAAACTCAACCAAAATGTTTAACACCTGTTCATCCATTAATCCTATTTATATATTTTCACTATTTTGTGTGATGTATTTATATATTCTTCTTTTTTTGCTACTAGACAGAGCTTCATTGTTCATTTGACAATAAAGCTCTATTCTATTCTATTGCATGCAAATACTTGGTGTAAAATGCAGTTGGTCATCTTTTCACGGTCATCAGATATGACCCATTTAGATATTCAGAGGCTCCGTAGTGAATGTGGAGTTTGACAAATGACCGTGAATTGAGTCAGGTTTACTGTATGTTCAGTTACTAATATATTTTACTGAAAAAAGCCACTTTTCTTGTTTAGTTTAGTCTCTTTCTGATATAATAACCCTCAACTTCAATCTGTGGTTTTATAAACCTCTACATGGTCAGTAAATGACATGTAGGAAAATACATGATCATCACTGTAAAACACCAAAATGCAAGGAATAATATCAAAATAAACAGTGATCAATCACTTAAAGTTAAATTGAGATTAAGAAATATATTTCTATTTATTTTGGATCTACCTATATATAGCGCTTTTTTGGCCACTCAAAGCACATTTGTGACCCATTATTCATTCGCTTTCACATGTGCACTCTGGTGGTGGTAACCTACATATATAACCACAGTTGCCCTGGGGCAGACTGACAGAAGCGTGGTAGCCTATGGCCCCTCTGATCACCACCAAACATTCATACACCAGTGTGAGTGACAGTGGAGGCAATGAGGGTGAAGTGTCTTGCCCAAGGACACAATGGACTGATGGACAACTGACCCATGGCTGCCCTTGTTCCAGTCAGGTTGCCATAGTTCCCCAATACCTGACATTGACCTTGTATCCCAGATGACATCCGAGCCGGTTTGACTCATTCATTTATTATATCGCTCATTCTGAAGTATACAGTGGAAAGGGCCTTGCCTAAATGGCCACCTGGATTCGTGTTTTCCACCTTGTTGGGTTTCAAACCAGGAAGTCAGTGGTATAAACCCACTGAGCTTTCCATTCACTATGAACAGTGGCAGTGAGCCCCAACCTGAGCAGATGGCTCCAGCAGATACCAAGAACATCAGAGGTCTGTGTCCAAAAAAGCACAGTCCTAGGAACAGCTGAGATCCTGTGCAGAACCATCAGAGTCTTAGGCCTCTGGTGGAGGACTCAGGTCTGAAGGAGACACCACCCAGGTTGATGAGGAAAAAGATGTATTTATTTTCTTTTAATATATATAAAACCAGTGCTACCATTGAAATCATCCATATATTTATTCATCAATTTTCCTTTTAGAAAACGTAGCTCTGACTGACACATCCCGACTAATACTGACAATAAGTAATTGCGAATAATGAGCCCTGGGCAAAATCTCAAATGGTTTTCATTTGAGTGTTGAGTGAAAAAACCCAGGGCGTCAGCGTTGTTTGGGTACCTGCTGTTCTGTAATCAGTAAAGTGTGGAGATGTAGTTTTTATTGAAATTCTGTCAGCTACAGCACTATCACTGAATAGATCAGCAATGCAAAACATTTTCATTGGCTTGTTTGTCTTTGAAAATGGGAAGTTGCTGCAAAACTCTGCACATTTTTACCCCCGGCCCATTATTTCTCCCTCGCACACCTTCTTTGTCCGTGCACATCCAACCTTTCTCATCCTGATGTTGTCTGCTATCAGCTGAGAGGAAGAAATAGATTGGCTCCTCGCTCCTGTAATCAATTTATGTCAGCACACCAGGTTTCTGTCTGAAAACGCTAAAGCTGGGAGAACACTTGGTATTCGTAAAATGAAATAATGGGCCACCATAAATTCTGCAGAGAGGTGCTGTCTGTTTCTCTTATGTTAAAGCAGATTTGTACTAGATAACTCTTGATAACATCTTCTATAGGAGCACCAGTTCTCCTGTGTGACTTCCATCCTGACACTCTTCGATTTTCATGGCACAATGTCTGAGCTTGTCTGACACTGGAAAACATCTGACATTTGCTAATGTTTTTAGACATTTCTTTTTTTTTTGTTAATAGAGTGGTGTGTTGAGCTGCATTTTTTAATAAACGTCCAAAATGTAATAAGTTTTTCCATTTAATTTCATAATAAAACCCCATTTTGTAATAAACTGCCCCAACGCATTTTGTAATAAATTTTGTCGCATTATGTAATAATTTATTCCATTTTGCAGGAGCAGGGCGTTTTGGTGGTGTGGCATTAAAACTCAAGGGGCTGTTTGGGAAACATTCCAAGTGGCTTATGTCTTGGTGGGTAATTATACATATTAGACATGGACTATTTGAAATTACAAATATATTTCGGAAATAGAAATGTGGCGAAATGTATTACAAAATACGTTGGGGCAGTTTATTACAAAATGAAATGAAAAAGTTATTATGTTTTGGACGTTTTTTACAAAATGCACTGTTATTACAAAATGCGGCTCAACATGGTGCCACTTGGAATTTTTATTTTTGTATTTTTGTCTTTCTTTTCTTGAAAGAACACAACCATCAATACTGCTTCACCACACTCACACTCTCTCATTCTCAACAAACCACCATATGCTATACAACATTCAATGGTTTGAGTAACCTGTTGTAAAAGTAATGGATTACTTTTTGCTGTAGTGTAAGGCATTATTACTTGTTATATTTTCAATATGGCTTGTGCGACAATACATTTTATTTAACCTATAAGGACCCAATAGGACTTCTGTGTCAGTTCCTAAATTAATTTTTCACTCTGTTTAACGTTTTTAACCCATGATACGTCAGCACTGACACGTTCTGAATGGTTGGTTTAGTTTAAATATTCAGAAAAATTCAAGTGGTTATTTAACTTTTTATCTTTTTCTGTGGTTGGTTGTGTTTTTGTAAAGCCCTGTGAGACGACATTGTTGTGATTTGGGGCTTTATGAATAAAATTGAATTGAAATTTAATCGAACTGTTATTTTACTGAGAATTTTGTTCATGTAACTGATGTACAGGTGTCAAAAAGCAACTGATTTAGAAGAAGAAAAAACACAAACTAAAACTACTGGAACCAAATTACAATACTAGTCATTTATTCATTTTTTTTAAACTTCATTTTTTGGGGGGCATTTTTTTTGTGTTATTTGTTATTTTGTTAATATTTATTTTGTGTTGATGATGTTGCTTATTTTTGGAATATTTTTTCTATGTTTCGTTTATTTATTATACTACTTTTCTTCAATTGTGTTCTGTTAGTGTCTTCCTCTGTTCATGTTACATATTAGTTTTTTAGTTTAATATTCATTTTTGTTCATTTTACTGATCACTTTGACTGTTTTTTTTCATGTTGTTGCTTATTTTTATCTGTTTACTGTGGAACTGCTAAAGTCTCAGGAGTTAAAGGGTTAAGATTTGCTAAGTGATTTATCACCAATTATTATATTATCCTCTGAATTTAGCATTTTTACTCCAGTAAAAATAATGTATTTTTCTATGTTTAAGTCACGTAGATGTAGATGTTCATAAAAGCTCAGAGTGAAGTCAAAGGTTATTGTATTAAAACTGAAAAAAATTACTTTTTCAGTTAAATATATCATTAAGTGAACATAAACCCAAATCACTATCATTTATTATGGGTTATCATATTACAAATGGAGAAAACTGAAGAAAAAGTGAGTTTTGTTGTAAAATACATCATTAACTGAACAGAATACAAGCATCTGCATCCACAGTCATTGATCAAACTCTCTGGGTTTTCCTCACAAATCAATGTTGTACAAAATGACAGTGTTTCCACGGTAACTAAAGAGCCTCTGAACATCCAAAAGGAACAAGTGAAAATCGGCAAGATTTCTTGAAATAAGAGTTTTCTAGATCTACTGTCTAAAAAAAGTTCTTATATTTCACTGAAAACATACTCTTTAAATGATTATGCCTTATATTACATATAATGAGATAATTTGACCAGAAATGAGGAGAAAATGTTGCACTTGGTAAGATTTAGATTTTGACGTGCAAATGTATGCATCCCATGGCTCTTCTATATCTTGCATTAGGTGCGGTTGGTTCTACTGTACACATACCATTTATGATGAGTGTGAATGTAATGCAAACATAATACAGGAATTCTATCATGCATTAGTATATGTAACACTCCAGCGCAAACCTAGTGGTTCAATCTCACAGCAGTATTTCTAGCTTTAGCCTCAAATACGTTATATTGGTCAAAATTATTGAATTTGAAGTTTATGCATAAAATCCAAGTAAAATGTCACCATAACACTTCTAACCGTGAGTTTTTGGGAAATTTCTACCGTAAGTGCTTCAAATCATGCCTTTTAGGAAGGACAACAACTGACTCTGATAGTAATTAAGTCTAAAACAAAGAAAAATCTGCTCAAAACACGGCTTTCCTTCGCACTCGTGTTAGGTATTTCCCCGTCATGTTTGGAACCGTGGGAAAGATCGGGATTCCCTCTAGACAAGCCTTAAATAGAAATACCTAATTATATATTTGAATCAATGGGAGGCCTCAGAACCAAGCCTTCTCAAGTAAACAAATTCCCTTGTTGCTAGGGCGATGTTGAAATTGGTTGAATTAGTGTCACGCAAGCATTTTTAAAAAGCTTTCAGATAAATATAAAATCTTAAGTTTTGAAATTTGACCCAAGTGACTGGTTTTGTGCTGGAGGGTCACATTTTAGGACAGTAATATTTTATTCCAAACAACCACTAGCAACCAAAAGTAGCTTCTGATCGAAAAGGTTTACTACCTGTTGGTCCACTGATGCTATGTAAATATGCCATGTAAATAATTGCCGTTAAATGCAGTTTTTAATTTTTCATGGTCATCAGATATGACCCATTTGGATGTTCTGGGGCTCCGTAGTTACCGTCGAAACACTGTCATCTTTTACAACATTGATTCACCAGCAAAATCTATAGAGTTTGATAAATGACTGTGGATGGAGACACTGGGTGTATGTTCAGTGAATGATATATTTTAATGAAAAAGTCACTTTTTCATCCATTTTTTTCTCTTTGTGATATAACAACCCTCAACTTAAATCGGAGCTTTTATGAAAATCAACATTATCAGTAAATTAAATATAAGGCAATACCTGACTTTTACTGGAAAAACACAAACTACAGAGGACACTATAATAACTGGTGGTAAAAATCACTTAGGAAAGGTTAAATAGAGAGAAAAAAATTATAATTTGAGAACTTCCACCAAAGTAGCTCTGGGTCTTCATGGGTTAACGTAAGGAGTTACTTTTTCTTTTCTTTTAATTTGTCTTGTCCAGCATCATAACAGCAGAATATAACTTTCTTTTAAATAACATTAATGTACTACAGTTTGGAAGTAACTTGCACAACACTGGTTATATCTGAGTACTACTGAGCACAATTTAATTTATTTATTTTAAATTTTTTGCAGGAGGAAGAAAACAACATCCATGTAGATGCATAGATGTACATTCAAGTAGTCATTGAAATTCATGAGGTTGGGAAGAAAACACAAGGCAAATTTTTCAGGAGCACATTCAGAAGCACCGGGCCATTTGTAAAAGTTGTTCAGATGAATACACGTGAAATAAATGTTAACTTTAGTGACAGGCTATTAATAAAAGCCCTCGCTGTTTGATTTAGAGGCAAGGCAAGGGTAAGTGCCTGGGGAGGTGGGGATGCTGTAAGTGGGCACAGTGAGGAGCGGGCTTATCTCATGCTAACTGATGTTTTTGGGCTACTTGACTTCCCCTTATCACAAGTGGTACATACCAAATGGATTAACCAACCAATCCTGGATCAGTGGAACAATGTGGTACCAGTGGCATCCGGAGTGACTGTAGCCACAAATGACTTAGAGGGCTGGTACAAGATCTGGCTCGCTGGGAAGTTAATTGAATTAACTGGAGGAGTTAAATCAAGCATCCAGAAGAGGAGAGATGGTTGAGGGGGGGGGGTGGGTGGGTGGGGTGTGGGTTGATTTTTAAGTGACGCTTCCACACTGGAAAAAATCGTAATCTTACCAAGTGTGTTTCGTGCACTTCATGAGTGTAGACTTAACCAACTATCCCATAAATATATTACATGGGTGCATTTTGCATTGGGGTTAACGATTTATTGAGTGAGCTTAGAAACAAGCCCCTGGCACTGTAAAGATGGAAATCTTACCAAGGATATTTTTCTCATTTCTCGTCAAACTGTCTCATTGCACTTAAAATAAAACATAATCACCGAAAGAGTAACTTTTCATTGAGCTATAAATAACTTATTTTTCGACATTAGGTCTAAAAAATCCTATTTCATGAAATCTTACAAGACAATTTAATTTGTTCCATTGGCAGATTTTTTTTGGGCTCAAATTAAACAAATAAATAAATAAAATGTTGAATTAAGCAAAAAAAAATTAAGCAACTCACAAGTGTCTTTCTAAGATTTCTTGAAATAAGAATTTCCAGATCTATTGTTTTAAAAATCAGCTCTTATCACAGAAAAGTTTCTTTTTAGCTGAAAAAATAATTATGTCTTATGACTTTGAAATTTATTCTCCACTTACTGTAATCTAAAATTCCAAAGTGATCCAGAATCCAGGATCTCTTCCAGATCATCACCAACATCTAATCATTTGTTCCTTGTGACAACCCCAACATGTCATGAAGTTTTCATCAAGATCCGTCCATCACTTTTTGACTTATCTTGCAAAATAACAGACAGACAAACAAACTCTGGCAAAAACATAAACTCCTTGGCGGACCTCTCTTCATTCGGAGGGGGGAAGGGGGGGTCTGACTTGGCGGAGGTTTGTGGTCTCAGAGTGATTTTCTACTTTGTTTTTCTTTTTTTCTGAATTCATCAAAAAAAAATCAAGCATAGCATTTGGAGTTTATGTAGACCACAGGCAAATATTTTAAAATAATTACTTTTAAAAAAGTTAAATATCACTCCTTTAACCTTTTTTGGGGTAATGTTTATGTTTATGTAGTTTTCTGAACAGAAATGAAGTTGTTCTATGATAGAAGGCTAGGAACAGCCCCGGGTTTCAGGTGGCAAACACTGATTCCCAGCACGTAATCTTCAGACGTGAAATGTCTGCAGCAGACATATGCACTCCCCTTTTTAATCACAAACTGTGGTCCCTCATCCCACCAGATCGCCTGAGTCCATTTCAGCCTATAACCTCACTGTCCACAGGAAAAGAGTGAAAAGACAGGTCCAGCTGCTTCTGGGAAGAACAACTGCAACCTGGAACACTCCAAAAACTCCTGTCTTTCACTTGCACTGTACAGTAGTTACCCTGGTGGGTGAGGAACAATGATGGCGCGTGACAATTTGTTAGTTGCGAAAAAGGTCAGTGTTTATTAAATAACTGGTGACACACTGGAAACTTGCGATGAGCTATTGCCATCGTGCTACATCCGTCCATTGTCGTCATCCACAATTTACTACAATCACTTCTCCTCTCTCAATTCTAAACAGATTTAAATTCTGATTGATTCATTAGATAGATCTAAGCATTAGACACAAAACTTATCACTGTCGAAATTTAAAATGGTAAACAATTTGTTTACAACTTTGTATATTTTTCCAGTCTGGTACTAAAATCGCTTCTTCTCCCTCAATTGTCAACGGATTTAAATTCTGATTTTATGATCTTTTGAATGTCTCCCTTTTGTTGATAGTAAGACCTCATGCTGTGAAGTCTGGATGAGCACAGGGCCATTGACACTATCTTTTTTTGTCCTAATAGATCAGGGGTTTCAAACTCATTTTTTTAAGGTGCCACATTCAGCTGGTGTCATGCTCCAGACTTTTTTTTGTCTTGTTTTGCAAGTTCTCTGTTTGTATTCCTGTTTTTTGTGTCGTTAGTGTCTGGCCTTTTATTATGTTCATTCTGTCTTGTTTTACTTCCTGTACCTGGTGTTGTCCCGCCCCTTTAATTGAGCCTCATGTGGTTCACCTGCTATATAAACTCCTCCTGTGTCTTTGTCTGATGCGAGTTTGTCTACCTTTACGGAGGAAATAAGCGGTCAAGATTCTGGTCTTGTCTTGCCTGTGTACAACTTGGTTTGCTTCTCTGGTTTTTGTCTGCTGTTCATCCCCTGTCTGATTTGTTGTCCGATTATTGCCGCCCGTTACCTGACCCTACGCCTGTTCCTGGATAAGAGATTGCCTCACCCTCATAATTTTCGATTCTGGACCCTGGTTTTGACCCACGCTTGGACACTGATAATGACCTTTGGATTTTCCCCTTTCTGTGGATTTTTGTTTTTTGCCCTTGCCTGTTTTCTGACTGCCCTCAGGCTTGCCCCTCAGTTGCTGTCCTGACCGTGTGTGTCCTGACAGTTCCTTGTTCAGCAACCTGAGCTTTGGAGAAATACTGTTTTTGTAATGAAACCTTTAAAAACGTATTTTTGTTTTTGAGTCTTGCCTTTGGGTCCATTTGGTTTCTGAAGTTGTAGCGGCTGGATTCTCTGTCCGGTGGGTTGAACCATAAAAATAATAGCATAACCCCCTGAGACCCAGCAATGCATTTTTGTCCTCTTGAGTGGACAAAAGTTTGGCAGTTTTACTTAAAAAATGTTGTCCAAAGGACATTCTATCAACTAAGAAACAAAAATAAATGAAAATAATTTGAAATATGTATTTGTAAAACAAAACATGTTGCATTATGCAGTTTTCAATCAAGACAATTGTAAAAGTAAAAAAGCTAAAATTTTCACTTTCTCCAGGAGGATAATAACCTATAAGTAATAACTTTGCTTTCATGCAAAAAACAACAACATTAAATTATGAAAATACTTTTATAAATTATCCAAACATAAAGGATGTGAATAACCTATTTGGTTGAAAACCTAGTTTTATTTGTAAATTGCCTACATTTTACACAAAATATGAAGATTTACATTGTGACTCTACCTCAGACATCATGATAGTTTTTTATTTCTTGTGGCAAGTTGATCATCCCTAGTACTTTATCAGTTGTAACTAATAAATATTCATATTTTTTCTCAAATAGAATCGCTCGATATGCATAAAATTGTCATGACTCATTATAACTACTTGATTTTATATTTATTCAGAACAGTAAGTGGCGGAGGGTGCATTTTCATTTCCAGAACAAAACTATGTTGCTGGGAGAAGAGCCTGTGGTGGTGGCTGCAATCAGCAGGTTTCAAACACAGACTATTGAGGCACTGTTGATGCTTGGAGCTGTTAGTTTACCAAGCAGGGAAACAGGCTGATGTTTACCTCTTGCTGCCCCCAAACACTGCTCTGTGTTACCTGCTGTGTCGACTGTTTCCCCACCAACCAGTGCGGAATTGTTCATCTGCTGGTCTGCTGCCCTGTCGAGCAGCCCACTATGTGAGATTAAAAGATCAAGGGGGTTCATGTCTTTCCTCCACCTCCTCCTGCAAACACAGGCCCAGTTGCATGTCATTAACCCATAACGAACCATTGTTACGGTCCAATTCCTAAATAGATTTTTTTCCTGCATTTAACCATCCTTTAAAGGAGTCATTCCATCATTATTTCATTAATATTTCTATGTTCTCCATTGTTATTGAATGCATTGTGTGTTGGTTGTATTTAAAAAAAAAAAAAAAGTCCAGATTGCTTTGTTTTTGGAGTCAAACAACAGAGTTTACCGGTACTTCCGCATGTATGTTCGTGATACGGTGATGAGGTGTCTCAGAGTACGTGAAGGAACACTCCCCCCTCCCCTCTGGCTCTGTGTGTGTTTACCATCCCAGAGTAGCGTCCAGCTAGGTGTCATGTTTCTATAAAATTGCATTGTCTCCTTTCAAATAAACTAAACTCAACCAACTCCGACTAATTATTTTAACTGTCATATATAATATTCATATAATATTCATCATTTTAATCATGAGATATACTTATCTATGAAATTACAAAATCAAATTAAATTATTTATTATTAATAATTAATCGTTAATCAATCGTCAAGGTCACCAACTAATGATTAATGAATTAACCAATAATTTCCATCCCGACTACACCATGTTATAGACAATTCCACAATCTCTCTGGGTTATTGGATCGTTGTAATCCATCACAATTTAATATCGCATACCCCTAATCAACAGGGTTGAATCCATTTAGATCCATAGATGGTTTTGGTAGACAGTGGATGTTTGGGTCTTTAAGAAGAACTTCTTGAATATTAAGGGTGTGATGAGATTTCCTTTGATGAGATCTCGTGAGATGTAATTTGGCGAGACTTTTCTTTAAAATTCTGTCTCGCGAGATTTGTTATCCATCAAGCAGTCAAAATGATGTCGGAAAACACAGGTTTTAGTGTTGAAAACGCCCCCACCACTTTCAAATTGTTTCTTTGAATTCTAATTATTTTAACTGTTATATATAATATTCATCATTTTAATCATGAAATATAGTGATCTATGAAATTACAAAATCAAATTAATTTTTTTATTTAAACTTTAATCCCCAAATATATCAACATAAGTCTACTTTGGCTGCTGCACTCTGTTTGAAAGAGAAGTACTGTTTGTTTTGCACATATTGTTTGCACTTGAAAAAAGGAGTAATATATCATTTTATTGTAACTATTATAACATTTTATTTTAGTTTCAATACGTTCATTAAAAGGAAGAACTTCATTAAAAATTAACGCTTACAGAGTTATAAAATCCATGTGCAACTCGGTTAAATAAAAGTCTGTTATCCATTCATATCATTTGAAATTTAGTTTTCTTAAAATCTCGTGTCATCTTGATCTTGTGAACCCAATCTCGTGTCTCGTCTCGTGTCATGAGCTGAGTGTCTCGTCACACCCCTACTGAATATGTATGTGATATGAATGCATTTTAAAATGTGGTAATTTGCAATGCAATCCCCGAGACTACGTATATGACAAAAACAAATGAAAGAAACCCAGTGGAGGTGTCCTGATTTACACTAAAACACACACTTAGTTGAGTTGAGCTGTAATTTATATTATAATGAGCCACCTTTTGCTGTGTGGTTTGTGGGTAAACATCATGTACGATTGAGAGCATGAAATTAATCTTTAACATTACCGTACATACCCTAAGGCAATAGGCTATTGGGGTGAAGTAATGTGATGTAGCACATTTCCATACAGAGAGGAGAGGTGGGAGGCAACTCAGAATTTAGTTGTGGAGAAAAATGAAGATAAGTTCAAAGCCACGTGGAATGTGCATAGAAATGCATTAGACTTTCATGGTGGAGGCAGAGATTGTGGGCCCATTCTCACCAGGGGAATGTGCCAATTATTAGATAGTGTTCAGAACAAGCTGTCATGGATTAAAGCTTTGCAAGAGTCAGGATGCTCTTCAAATGAAGATGGTTTGATTAGAATGCTTTTTCAACTACCACATGAGGTTTGTGGTTGAACGGAGGAGGATTTCAGCCCATCGCCTAAGCTTTGTTTGCAAATCCCTCATAAGAAATGTGTTGTCAAAGTCAGAATTATGCTGTCTCCTTGAGGTTTAATACCACAAGAATTTGGCATTTGGACAAAAACACTCCTGAGCATATATCAACAGTATTTTTTTTTAAGCCAAGGCATTTTTAAAAAAAAATAATAATAACCTTGAATACTCTTATATATACTGTAGTACTGGGTCAAAATAAGGATGAAAACTTATATTTGATTGTTTAGCAAAAACAAATGCCAAACATAAGCTTGTTTCAGTTTTATAAATCTGGGGATATGCTGCTTTTTCTGTTTACTAACTATAACATATCACTATATATGTCAGTTCTAGACATGGAAATATTGTTTTAATCTTTTCGGTTTTACATTAAAGCAGCATATGGCTTTCATTATCTTTTTTTTTTTTTTTTACAATTATATCCCCCAACGGAGTATCAGGGATATTATAATTTTGGTCTGAGTACATATCCTTGGTGATAATGTGATAACTTGAAAAATACTGGGTTAGAAATTCCAAATTTTCTACTGAATATCATGGAGAGCAACAAATGTTTAGATTTTGGACTATTTACAATTTCTAGATCACCCACAAATTTGCACTCTTTTGTTCATGTCTCTGGAACTGTTTGTCTGATTGACTTCAAATCAAGTGCAAATGAAAGTTTGTGACCTGTGATCCCCCATGTCATCATTAAGTCGTCACTTCCAATATCTTAAACCTTGTTTATAAATCCCAGTGATATCCTAATTATCACAAATTCATTAGTCTATTCGTGATAATGCACCTGACTCAATTCCCTCCCTTTTTCCCAACTCTGAAGCTGAGTCCATCATGAACACAGTTAGCTTGTTTACCTTAACAAACCAAAATGTCACTCGGGCCATTTTGAAAATATTTGTCGAGAAATGCATTGTGGGAAAAATATCTTGAACCATAAAGACACAAACAGTCTCCTGTGACCAAAACCATCTGGTGACATAACATGTTTAATTTCGATTGATCCACTAATCCTATTAATACGTGTAAATAATTGGTGTAAAATGCAGCTTGTCGTGTTTTCCTGGTCATCAGATATGACCCATTTGGACCTTAAGAGCTAGGGCAGGCATGGGCAAACTATTCCACAAAGGGCCGGTGTGGCTGCAGGTTTTTGTTCCAACCAACCAAGAGTTCACAGTTTGACCAATCAACTCTCTGAAAACCCAGATCAGTTGATTAATTGAATCAAGTCTGGTGTGCTGCTGCTTGGTTGGAACAAAAACCTGCAGCCACACCGGCCCTTTAGGAATGGTTTGCCCATCCCTGAGCTAGGGTAACCAGATGTCCCGAAAAATTCAGGACAGTCCCAAATTCCAAGCTATTGCCCTGAATCCAGAATCTGGCTGTATGTGTCCCGAAAATGTAATTTATACCAAATGATGACTTGTAATCCCCAAGTAAACATTTTAAACAATGTCCCTATTGTCTGACTGCTGCTGAGGCTGCTTCCACCCTGAATGTTTCAAATGTCTGTGTTCAGCCCAAGCTACAATGGATCTATTTTGTATCTTTGTTACATTCTAGTTCTATTCAATTACTACAGTAAGTGCGAACAGTGACCAGCGCGAATATTCATTTATAATAGCAACATGGCAGATGAAGAGCCACAACATGTGCAGGAGTGTGCATGTTACCATGACGATGAAGCCAATGGAACTGGCTGAATGTGGCCCCTGAACTAAAATGAGTTTGACACCCCTGATATAAACCCTATTTTAGTATTTCCCCAAACTGTGAGGAAGCATGAAAAAACCGAATACTATTATTGATGGCGTGACAGCAAAACAGTGACAGCAAATCAGAGAGGGTGAGGGTTAAAGGAACACAGCAGCAGAGTTCATCTGGAGTTTATCTGTCTTGTACCACTAGTCCACTCCCACATCGATTGTTGATCCCGGTGTCGTAGCTTCTCTCCTTTCACCACAATATTGTCAAGCTCCCATAAAAATGTCATTCTGTTAAATGAGATGCATTAGCCTTGTGGGAAACATACTCTTCATCAGCTGCCTTTAAACAGGAGTGATTAACACATCTTCTTTATTACTACTCAGAAGAGGGGCTGCTTTCATTTTGGCTGGTCGTCAATTACTGTCTGGGGAAACAATTTTTCATCATCTTTAAGTGGGAAGCAGTGGCTGCGGTGATATTATTTCACAATTCTTAAAGTATATGTATTTGACTCCCATAAAGTCACTGTGTGAAAACAAGAAACTCATAATTGAATATCATTCAGTCATTACATGTGTCAGTTTGCCTTAACCCTTAATGCATAATTACACCAATGTATGTTTTTTTAGCAATATCGTAATTATTATTATTTTTTAGTCATTTAATAGGTTTTCCTCATATAGGTTGTCTTTGATATGGAGCCATTTTAATTTCTATGCAGTGAAAAAAAACTCTAAATCTTACCAAGTGTATTTTTCTTATTTCTAGTATATAGTCTAGGGCAGTGGTCCCCAACCCCCCCATCTCTGTCACTTGCCGGCCAAAAATGTAACCCATGTATGTGTTAGCAAAATAAGTAAAAAACTGATGTCTTTGGAAAGTTTCTTTTCAAAGAGGAAAATGCCAACTGAAGAGACAGAAGAAGAGCCTACGCCTTCCAAGAAAAGGTCAACAGACAACACCAGGAGTTGTACTTGAAATATAACCAAGCCCAATCTGTATAATTTGCGGTGACTGATATTAACAACCTACATTATATATATATATATATATATATATATATATATATATATATATATATATATATATATATATATATATATATATATATATATATATATATATATATATATATATATATATATATATATATATATATATATATATATATATATATATATATATATATATATATATATAATGTAGATTGTTAATATCAGTATATGTATGTATATATATGTGTGTGTGTGTATCTTAAGATAAGATAAGAGTTTTTTGTGTCCATAGCGAATGTCTTCTTGGGCTCCGCTGAACTACAGTTTACAGGTGGACAGAACAACGAAGAACCAGCAGAATAAAATAGACACATACCAGAGAAATAGATTTGTATGTAATATATACATATATACATATTGATAAATAAGTTATTTCACAGATGTGTATTGCACATAGAGGTATGATGTTATTACCCCATGCAGTTTATTGCTCGGACAAATGTTACTGATTGTTTCGCAGTCTGATGCATGTTTGGATGAATGAGTTTTTGTAGCAGCTCTGTCTGGTTCTGGGGATCCTAGATCTCCTGCCGGAAGGTAGGAGCTGGGACTTGTGGTGTCGGATGTGAGTTGGGTCAGACACTATTTTCTGTGCCTGTCTGATGATGGACTGCTCATAGTATAGAGTACCCGGAGGGAGGGATGAGGAGGGAAAGAAGGGCTCATATGTGAGACTAACCAGTGATGAGAACACAAAAGTAAGACATTTTTATATCCAGAAGTTGCTATGTCTGTACTGCATACATAGACACATGATAATGCTAAGACTTCACACACAGAATGGCATTTTAAGATGAGAATATCATTTTTTTAATACAAAATATAACCAGTTAACACTATAACACATACAGAAACCATAATAGATTACAGTAGGAGGCATCTGTAAAAAATCTAATTTCTCTGTTTTTGATGTGAATATTTACCAGACCTGTGCCTTCATTTAACTCATCACTTTCCTAAAGTTTTCCAGAACTTGTTTATGTTGTCTTCTGTTATTCACAATTATCCTACACAATATTCAAGTTGATTTTATCTTCCATACCGTTGAATTCTGTCAGTCAGTATTCTCTACAATACTGCAAACCTTAAATTTGGAATAATCAGTATCGTCTTTATCATTATTACTAAGGGTAGAGGGGTATTGTTTTCTGTCTGTTTGTTTGTAAGCGGCCTTATTCAAAAACTACTGGACCAATTTCCAGGAAGTGTTCAGGAAAGGTGTGAGGTGAATCAGCCACTTGTTTAAAAAAGCATCTGAAAAGGACTTGAAAGAAAAAAATATCCTGCATCCACTGTCGCACAAATGACAAAAAAACATGTCAGAAAGTAAGAATCACCATCGAACTTGAGTTAATTCTAATTAATAATTTACCCTCATGACAGGCATGTGTTGCGTGAAACTGCTGATCCTCCATCAAAGCTGTCAAAAGGTCCTTTCCTCGACGGACGGACGGATGAACAGCATTTCTGTGGGTCATGGTAGACAAATATAAGACTATATATAATATGATTTGTATTTGATGATTTTCAATTGGATTTGTATATTTATTCTTTTAACTTTACATTATCGTTACCTCCACCAAGGAGGTTATGTTTTTGCCAGCTTGCCTGACTGTTAGTTAGTAACATAACTCAAAAGGTTATGGACGGATCTTGATGAAAATTTCCCTACATGTAGGGGGTGTCACAAGGAACAAATGATTAGATTTTGGTAATGATCCGGAAGAGATCCTGGATTCTGGATCACTTTGAAATGTATTCTCCATTTACCGTAATGTAAAATTTCAAAGTGAGCCAAAATCTAATCATTTGTTCCTTGTGACACCCCCAACATGTCATGAAATTTTCATCAAGATCAGTCCATGACTTTTTGAGTTATCTTTCTAACTAACAGACAGACAGACAGACAGACTCTGGCAAAAACATAACCTCCTTGGCGGACTTCTCTTCATTTGGAGGAGGGAGGTCTGCCTTGGCGGAGATTTGTGCTCTTAGACTGCGTTTCTAGTTTCAGTTTTCTTGATATTTTTCTTTTCTTTGTTCATTCTTGTGTACCCATTTGTTTCACAAAAGCCTTTTTTTGCCTTTCATCCTCTGCTGCACAATTATGTTAATTGTTTGTAAATTGTGTTGTTTTTTTCCGTGCTGTTTATCGTGTGCAAATAACAAAATAAGAAAAAAAGTTAAACCTAAAAATTGATGAGAACATTAGAGGGATACACAGTTATTTTTTTCCATCAATTTCCATATGCAGTGGTGGAATATATATATATATTTTTTTACATTCGTTATCCTCTCACTGAACACACCTCAGCTCCCTGTCCTCTACAGTGGATGTAAAAGACCCTCATTACAGCCAGTGTTTGATCAAACATGGAGTTTCCTGGAGAAACACAACAGTGCAACTCAATGGAGGAGACCAACTTCCTCTGCAGACATCTCAAACACAGCAGTTGTTGTTTTAATGAGATTATACAGCAATGAAAACATTATTCTCACCCAAATATGGAAGTATTTGCCGGTAGATATTTGTTTTTCAGCTTTAGCATATATACCTTTTTAACATCACAGCCTTCAGTGTTGAGCCATAGAATCCTCTTTTAATTTTTTTTTTTCAAATGTCTTTTTTTATTAGTTCAAATAAAACATGTCACTATACAGGAAGAAGATTTATGGATGAACAACATGCAACCATAATGCAACACAAAACCCTACCCAAACAAGGATAAACACAAACAGCAAATGAGATAAGTAATGAGAAGAAAATGAATAAATGAAAAAGGAGTGAGAATTATAAAAAGTAATCAGCCATCTTTAAACCATATATATAAATGCATCATAAAAAAATTAGGGAAAGAGAAAAAAATGAAAGCACAGGATAAGAAGAAAGTTAATACTAATTAGCCTATATTATAGATACTCAGAGATTACTGTTGTGGGTTTGTCATAAAATCCGAAAAATAAATGGTTTTCTGAGAAATTGCAATGAAAGCTGCGGTGCTCTTTAAGCTGATGTTGCAGGAGGAAGTGAATGTCACGATAAATAGTTGCAATTTTCTCTTTTTGTAATGAAAATTAAGTAATATTTCAAATATTTTGTTATTAGAAAATTAATTCCAAGTCATTGTGATACGGTCCTTAAAACTACCTCACTGAGACGGCAAATAAATGATTACGAGGATTATAAAAAATGCAACAAAATTTTTTTATTTTTTTTTTTACAAATGCACCTGTTGGTTCAAAGGTTAAAGTTCATATGACTTCACAACAGTACATGAAGTTATAAAACATAATATAAATGTCTCAGCCAGTCAAAAAAAAAAAGTTATTACTAGTACTGTGTACTGTGTAGTGGAGGCAGTTTGTGACAAAAATAGAACAAAGACACTGTGATATTAAGACAACCTTTCAAATATGGAAAATAAAATATTACCTCGAAGACAAAAATGCAGCAAAAAATTACTCTTCCAAATGCACCTGTGCATAATTTTAGTCGTCAAATGTGAACTGCTGGCCGCGCACATGTTGCTTCGTACTGTAAAGTAACGAGTGGCTCAAGTAGTCGCAAATGATTGGTCACATTTTGTGGGAAAGTCGCAGTGATTGGTTAAAATTGAATGCACAGAGATTGATTGAATTTGCATTGAAGTTGCAAATTGTAACATCACAAAATCCTGGAGACTCTGCTTATATAGAATAGAATAACACAGCATTTATTGTCATTGCATTTACAATGAAATTGCAGTGGTGGGGGGGGCACCACATAATACTGAAAAAAAGACAGCAGTATACATAGAATATACTAAATAAACAAATACATAATCAACAGTGGGATAAAATATAATGTATTTGATCATTCAATGAAGATGCTGCAACATGCTGTAACAAAGCAGCATCTTAAAATACATAAAATCTAATTAAAAGTCAGTGTTGCAGAGTCATGTTGCAGTTGAAAGGTTTGTTGATTGAGGAGCCTGGGTTTCCAAGTGCACTGACTCAGATACTGTACACAATATGATCAGCTGCATTCTAATTCAAATATTTATTCATTGGGAAATATTGTTCTCCACTAAATCAGTCTAGCATGTGTGCAAACATGATGAACTAATGCCTTTAATCGAGGTGACAGGCAGCAAAATGTCAGCAACTTATAGAAGCCCCCAAGGATAGTCATGCTTGAAGAGGAAACAAACATTCAGGAAACTGTGCTCCAAATCTGTAAACTGTGCAATTATCAAAACACATACGGAGGCAAAGCACAAAACGTAGGAGAAGTGTTTTCAAATTGTGAGGAGCTGAACAAATCACAGAACACACGGGGAACAGATAAGCAACAATGGAGATGTGTTGAAAAATAAGATTTTAAGGTAGGAAACAAAAAATGGAAAGAAGTAATGACACGCACATCCAGTTGCTAAAAGGTGTGCAGGATCCAAAAGAACAGTGAATAAAAAATGAGACCAGATCCACACAACCTGTGAGCCTCCAAGATGTTTATTCACCACAGAAAAAAAAAACACACACACACATATCCACTGAGAAAAGCCTGTTGGAATAAATTGACACACAAAGGAGCTGTAGGTAGTTAGATGGAGGACTGGTAAGAGCTAAACATGTAGTTTGACTTAGCAACAGGCATTCATTAAATTTGCAGGAAACACTCGTCAGTCTGAAAAGTACCCATGACTAATGCTTTTTGATTTACAAGGTAGGTGCACGTAGTGATGTGTATAAATAGTAGGAAGCTATGATTCTTTGTGTGTACGCCAAAGTAATTACCGTGTGCTTGCATGTAATAGAAAACAGAAGGTACTGTTGTTTCTTGTATTTGTGATGATGACTTATCATTATCACAAAACGTAAAAAGATAGATAAAAAGATAAAAATGTCAGAAAAGTATTCACATTTTAATAATAAAGGTGTCCTTCTGCTGAAAACCACTTTTCCACCCTCCTTTTGGAATCACCCCGAGTTACCAACACATGCTGCGTTTGAAATTGGTGTGTCCCTGCCACTGGCTGTATTTCTCAGTCACAGAAAACAACACAGAAAAAGCATGTCCACATTACATCACATGGACAAAGGTGTTACGTCCGCCCATGGAATGCAAGTAACGCTCCCCCCAACCCGTCCCCCACTGCAGCAAATATGAAGTAGCGTTAGCATTAGCATCTACAAGAGAAGACGGCGCCACAGTAGCTGCTGCACAAACTTGAAAAAAAAAATGGCGGACCAAACTCGTTGGTGTGCTCTCTGTGAAAATAAAGCGGCGTTCACAGCGTCATGGATGTGTAATAGGAAGTACCGGAAAACTCTGTTGTTCCACCTCAAGTAATTTTTCTACCTTCCAAAAACAGCTTGAAACAAAGTAACCCAGATGTTTTTTACTACAGTGATATTAATGAAATGACATAGGAACCTTGAGACCTTTAAAATAATTTTAAATCTAATCACTGTTTTTCTTTCATTCGCTCCCATGTTAAATTTCTGTCACTAACACGTTGGATAATGCTCAATCCATATTGACTTCTGATTTTCTCCCTCATTACATTGTTCCGTTTTGAGACAGTATGGATGGACAGGAGTTTTTTTGAGTGGTGGTTTCTCAGTGAATTTAGCACTGACCTCCATACGGAGAAATTTTACAAATGTGACCAACAGCTCTTCATAACTACTTCATAATGTTGGAAAAAACTATTTTCTTTCAAAACTAATTCACATGTTAATCAGAAAATGTTTTTGGTTTTGATTTACAGACCTCTAAGCCAGCGTTTCTCAAACTTATTTCAACCAAACCCACCATTATGAGCCTACGGTGCCTCCTCTCTACCCCCAGTGGTAAAAAAAAAAGTGTGTGGGGGGTTATATGTGACACCCCACAAGCTCCTGACCAGTTATTGCTATATGTGGATTTAGTGAATCCCCAACCTTTCATTGTCATTTGTTCCAAACACAGATCCTACAGTAGTTTTCTTTCTTGGTTGGATCTTGTCCACAGGTCGTTAGTGGTAATCTGGTGCACCTGCCATGTGTCTTCATGAGGTCAGTTAAAGTCTCCTCCCACTGCAACCCCCCCTCATCTTAACCACTGAGTCTCATTTTAAATCCTTTTTAAGGTCCTTCTTTTTGTTTTATCTACAGTATCTCTGTGATAGATAGTGGGTAATTATAAACCGTATTTCCAGTCTCCTTTTAGAGCCCCTAAAAGGGCCCTTTATTGGTTTAATAAACTGTCCTGTTTTGATACTATTTCTTGCTTTTACACCGCACCTAGATACAACTCCATAAATCCAGCAAGAGACAAGCACATTTCCTTCAGAAAATGTGCATGTCTAGTTTCTAGTTTTTTGTTGGTTTTAACAGAGTAGTAAAGAGCATCTAAAAGTATTAGTCTTTTTATTAACCTATAGATCCAAACATCCATTGAAGAGCTAAACATTTACTGATATATATTTTTTTAATAACTGCTGATTCATTAATCCGATCAATACATGTAAATAATGGGTGTTAAATGTAGTTTGTCAACTTTTCATAGTTTTCATAGATATGTAATACCCATGGAGTTTGATAAATGATAGTGGTTTGACTGTAGATAGCTACAGTAAAAAGGTCACTTTTTCTAAAATGACCCTTGCCTTTAATCTATTATTGTGGTCAGCTATATGAGCAGTATATTAATTATAGGGAAATAGGTGATTTTCACAAAAAAAGGATAAATACAGAGTGTAATATAAATGGTAATAAATCATTAATAAAGGGTAAAAAATAGAGAAAAAAATATATTTTCTCAGATTTAACAAGAAAATGCAAGAAATATCTGCATAATCTAAAAAACACACCAAAACTATTCTAATTGGATTCTATGAAGTCTGTCAAATGCCAAATGCTAAGAAATGTTTGACATGTGTTGAATGAAATCATGAAGAGATATGTGCAGTAAATGTCATATTTTCTGCACAGAAAAGGTCAAGATGTGTTAAAGGCAAAGAGAGGTCACAATAATTACTGGACATTTTGGACTACACAATTATTTTTTTTTTTTTACCTGAGATGTAGCTTGAGAAAGAGACTGAGTAATTAATTTGTGTGGCCATTATAACCTGATTGAACACCAAACTTAATGGTAGCCTTTGACTTCTGTACAATACAGTATATTGTAATTTTATGGTTTGATTTTTACTAGCAAATGCCATCACACTTATTTTATTGGAATTGTAAATGTAAGGCACATCAACGGCAACGTGTTTCAGCTTCATAATGATGTGGCGGTGCACAGCACAAGACTTCAAGATGGGAGTGATAGGCTGAAATTAAAATGTCAACTCTTTATCTCGTACAGCTCATATTAAAGCAAACATTCATGGTGCAGAATTGAGCAATAAAAAAAAATCACTGTTGGGATTTTTCTTTATGTTATTGGTTAAGGAATTGGCCCCAGTTGTTAAAAAAATTACCTCTGTAAATAGCCTCTGTATGCTTCTTGCAGGGTCTGGAAAATGTCCTTTTGAACTTCGTTAGGAACAGAACATTGGGAAGAGGAGAAGCGATCATCTAGCTGGATTTGCCTTCCCCCTCTGGGAGAAGCATGGTGGGTAGCACTTTTCCTTTTCTTAAAGGAGTCATTCCATGGTTATTTGACTAATATAGCTGTGTTCTCTATTGTTATTGAATGCGTTGTGTGTTGGTTCTATTTTAGAAAGCGTCCGGATTGTTTTGTCTCAAGCTGTTTTTGGAGGGTAGAAAAATTAGTCGAGGTCGAACATCAGAATTTACTGTTACTTCCGCATGACGCTCTGATTGGCTCAGAATGCGTGAAAGAACACTCCCCCCTCCCCTCTGGCTCTCTGTGTATTTACCATCCCAGAGTAGCATCCATCTAGGTTTCGTGCCAATGGGAAATAAAATACGCTTTATTTCCACAGCGAGCACATGAATGACTTTGCTCCCGCTATTTTTTCAAGTTTGTGCAGCAGCTACTGTGGCAACGGCTTCCCTTGTAGATGCTAATGCTACTTCAGATTCGCTGCAATGGGGAACGGGCTTAACCCCGAACATCTGCCTGGGTGCAATGGGCAGCGTGGGCGGCAGCACCTTCCTGGGGAGACATGGCTGGGGCGCTTTAATATCCTTCTTTTTCTCTTCAGAACAGCGCTGCATAGTGGCCACTGGGTCCATAGGCATGTCAAAGATTTGGGTCTTTTCTCTATCTCTCTGTGAAAGGCTGAATAAGTTTAGGTGCTTAGCTCTCTCCTGAGTGACCATCAGTGCCATAGCCTGTTCTGAGGCGTGGACGGTGCAACTCTGCAGATGTAGCAGAGGTCTATAAATATGTACATTTAACCCCACAGGTCTGCAGTGGGCGATACAGACATGTTGACCTGCAATTCTGCTTGATAGGCTAATGGCCGAGAGGATGTGTTCAGCAGCTTCACTGATGTGGCTACTGCCTTGTAGTCTTTCTCAATCAGAGATAACTGAAGGCAGTCTCCCCTGAACAGTAGGAGGGGGCTGAAAGGTCATGGTTAATTTCTGCATGGGGTGGAGATGTGACGCCAACAGTTGTTCAATCAGAACAAGATGGAAGAAACCATTATGTTCTATATCGACCCAATAGGTGTCATGCTTAACATAGCAAGGGTTTTTAACAGGAAGTGATGATTTCCATCGGGGCTTCAGGCCATGGGGTGCCCAGCTTTGCGCCTGCTCTCTTACAGACGCTGTGTAGTTCTGTATCGGTGGTCAGGTTTGAGGACCTGCCGTCACGCACATTCACCCACTTAGCAGCCGACTGTAGAATAAAGGATCTGATATCATCATAGTCTCCATTAGAGAAAGAACTAATGGGTTCGTCCCCAGAGTTTGAGTGAATTCCCAACGATGCTCCACCAACAGGGTAGTGTCGTGTACATCAGGATCCTCCAGTGGGGTGACCGATTGTCCCTGCTCGCTCCTGCTGGGATTGCGCTTCCCTGGGTGCTCTCAGCTAATTCCTCAGGCGAGGGAATGGTTGCCCAGGCGCTGGATCTGATTGGCGCACTAGCCTTCGTCGGTGAGTCTTGATGGAAAGGTGTGCACAGTGGTCACAGTTAACTGGAGATGGACGCACGTCCTGGGCATGTTACAACCCAAGACATGAAGCACATACAGAATGGGTTTTTGCCCCAGTAATCTTGTGTCTGCAGGTACACATTCTAGGCAGTAGCTTGTTCATGCTGATTCAAGGTACAGACTCCATCACAAGCACACGACAGGTGCACATGGCCTTGACCCAGAGTTCAGCTTTGTTAAACCACATCCAACCTGGCCCATGTCAGATGTCAGAGTGATTATGATTGGTTAAGCTTGGCTTAGATTCAGGTTAAATGACTTCTGGCTTTTTAAATATATAAAACATCTTCAAAATGTGCCCAACGTTACTATGATAGCAGATTATTTCACCCTATACTTTTGATTATTTTGTTCAACACGTTTTATTTCTGTGATGCTTATGCCAGGTTGAACTCAAAGCTAAATAAGCCTTAGCATAGAATCACTGTAAGGGCTATAATTTACATGGAGGACTAACCAATCTTATGGCACATACATAAAGTTTAAATACTATCAAATTATTCTATTTCATCCATCACATTCGATTAGTGTGATTTTATCCACAGCAGTAGACCACACAGAGCTCCTTTAAATGTGTAGTGCATTATCTGACAAGATAGACGAGTACAAAAACTGCAGGTGGGGCTTGATGTGGCTTTACCTGTAGTTCTATAAGTGTAGAGTGGAGGCAGCAATTTCAGCATATTACTGGATTTTATTTTATTTTTCAACAGTGTAACCAATAATGAGCAGTCGGAATTTTATGAACATGTTTTACACAGGGGTTCCAGGAGGTTACGCTGAAAATAACCAAGGGCACTGTACAGTAAAATAGAAAGTGTTTTTTTTTAAAAAAGTGAACAATTTGTAACTTTGACAAAGCTTTGTTCAGATGACCTCTTGTGCTCTGGGCCATATACTTCACTTTCTGTTGTATGTGATGGTTTCCCCAGGGGTCTCTGTCTTGATGTGGGCTCTTCAAGTGTGAAAGAAAACTATAAGCCATCAGTGAGCACATTGGCAGTGCCACCCACATATCATCAGTTTTAGGCTGACAATAAAGTTGCTGGGAAAAACTCACGAGAGAAAATTAGGGTACCTGTGCCCTGGGAGGGATAACATACTATAATTTTATATTGTGTGGTAATTTGCTCTGTATAAACATGACAACATATCTGTGTTTTCTAGTCAAGGGTTTAGAAACTGGCTTATAAATGTGGCCTGTGCGGCAGAAAAAAAACTTTATTAATATACTACATAAAAACATTTTCCATAAATATCTTAAATTACCTTTACAATTTATTAGTTTACATATGTCACAGCATGGAATATTTCCACTTAGTATGGGATTAATGGGTCACTGCATCTATGTTATACAGAAACACAGCAGGTCCCTTATTCTTTTTATTGATGTATGGTAATATATGTGACTTTAGGGGGTGTCTCTGTGAGGGCAGAAAAAACATCTAATTTTGGACTTTAATAACTGTTTTATTGGTAACACACCAAGTTGCTGGATATATTTCAGACTACACACCTACACATTCACACCTACTGTGTTTTGTCTGAATTTTCAGTTTGCTTAGTTTGAACCAAGCCTCCCCAAAGTATCAGGCAGCTGCTCTTCTGTTTTGGCCTAAAGAGGCTGTTTTCAGTCTTCTCCACTAGACTCTATTCAACTTGATAGTGTTTCCATTACAGGATAGTACTGACTTTACAGTACCTGAACCTTTGTGTCGTCTTCTGAACTGACCTTAGTGTAGTTTTGGGTTGTCAGCATGTGGATTAATGTACTGCTATATTTACTGTCAACTTCCATATAAAGAGACAACCAATCAGTTTATATGTTATCTTTTAGTATTGTTTGGAAACTGGGTGGAGGTGATACTAAAAATCTAGTACTGGGTACCATGGTTCCAGGTCCTTTTTGCCCTTGGAGATGCACCAAATTGAGTCAAATTGAATCAAGCCCATACTAGTGAAAACACGACATTAACTGAACCAAGGTTAGGCTCATTTATATTTTGGGTAGTTCAAACTTATGAAACTAGTGAGCTCTGTTGACTCCTGAATAGCTCTAGTTTTTTTGTAGTCCTTTATTTTACCATAACTTTACAAAAATGTATAGTCTCTGCAGTGTTTTTATGAGTTATAAAATTGGCAAATTTGTGCATCTTTTGTTTAATATTTTCATCATATATGTATTGGGAGTGGTCTCCACATCTTCTTTCCAATACCCCCTTATCCATATACTCAGACTTGCATTACATAACTTTACCCAGCAGCAAACAAGCCAAAATATGAATGAATGCCAGCAGCAGCAAGTGGTGACATCATCAGATCAGAATTCCATGTAGGGGTCAGTTTTAGTGATATACAAACCTAGGATGGCTATAACAGACTACTTCTGACTGAAATGGAAATAGCACAACCATATCACATCAGACATCTGAGAAACCTAGATATTTATTTGCTGCATATCGGTGCCCTGACCACCAGTTATATGGATATTGGCAAAATGCAATACCTTCGGACATACTCCAAATTACACTAAACTGAGTAAATTACATTGTTTTATCACTGAAATAAAGTCCAAACTGTAAAAACGAACCTTGTCCTTTTACCTGAAAAAATTTCAATCATGATTATGAGATGTACGAGAACTCATTTTTAATATTCACATTAACAGTAGTGTAACGAAACTTGCACAAACTGGCAATTATTCTGACAATTTAGCTCAAACTCATTCTGAATTTAGATGGAAACCCACCTAGTATTTGACTTAACATCTCCAGTGACATGTCATCAAATGTCAAACTGTGCTGCTTTAGACATTCTCGGTAGTTAACACACACAAATACACCTCCTTTCTTCTTTGTTTTAAAATATGAGTCTCCTTGCTGCTTCCTTTTTGAGTCACCCTTTGAAACCTTCACTTTCCTTCTTGTGATATCTTTGTTTGACTTACCCAGCAAGGTATAATGATTTTTTTTTCCTCTTACGCCTCCAGGGCTTCTCTGTTTGATTGTGACCACATGTAACCTTTTGTAATGCTGATATTGAGCCACTATTTCACACACACACACACACACCTTCAGACACAAGACTATTTTTCATAGAATGTGAGTCGTCTGGAGTCTGCCGGTCCTTTACCACTTCCCTATCCCCATCCTCACCTTGACACATGGCACCCAGTAGACTTTTACCTCCCTTTTCAACTCAACGGGAGGCCTGCAGCGCTGACATGTTTAACTCAGTGAAAACGACTCCTCAAGGGGCAAGAAAGCCTTTAGAGGTGCTGCCATTTTCTTTCATGAGAAATCCTCCTGTCAGTGTCAGAGAGCAAAGACGTGAAACACTGAGCTGTCACCTTCAAAGGGAAAAGTTTGAGAGGGTTCCAACAAAACTGCGCCAACCACCCAGGACTTCAAAGTTAAAGCCAAGATCAACTATGTATGTATTATTTCCCCTATTTCAACTTGACTGTATTTATTTCGTTGCATTGGTTTTCATCACTGGTGCTGATCCGGTGCCGACCTTATTGTCAGAAGGTCCTTTAGTCGAAAGGCCTGTTAGTCCGAACATTAGTTTGGATTTCATTGATAAATTTATCACTAACCCTATTGATTTTCTGAGCCTTCTGATGATAGGGCGACTCCCCATGCTGATCTTAGGTTTATATTAAACTAAACCAATGCTTCTCAAATCCGGTCCTCGTGGCACAGTGTCCTGCATTTTTTTTTTTACATATCTCCCTTTTCCTTTTTTTTTTTTTTTTTTAAAATAAAAAACTAATTAAAAATGGAAAACTAAAACAATCCAAAAAGAAAATTTTAATGAAAAATTATGATGTTGTCTCAGTAGATAGATTTTGTAATATATCAGCAGACATTGTTTTGTGCATTTCTGACAAACACTGATGGGTTGATGTTATTAATAAGAAAGGCACACGGCTAATAAATAAGTCAGTTCTAACTACAGGAGTGGTTCTGTCACAAAAACCTCACTTATAGTTGCACTAGAGATTATTTGTGTGTACTTGTATTTAGTGCTGTTAAGAGATTTAAAACATTTCAAGATGAATTAATTATAATTTGAAATTAATTTATCTAATTAATGTCTTTGTTAAATGTCACCTAAAAAGTCTACTACTTAAAGTATTTTCATTTCAATTCATGACATTATTGTGGCAAATCAAAAGATTGACATATAACACAAAAAAGGGGATTTAGACATTTATTTATTTAGACACTTCTTACTTTTCCTGTGCTTCTGATAAGATCAAATAAAACACACCCATCAATCACAGTACTTTAAGTTAGCACATCAAAAAGGCAACTCGCATACAGAAACACTAAAGTTAAAGATTAGAAATGAGATTCATGCAATTAAAAAAATAATAACACACTAATTATGGCTGTAATTAATTAATCTCAGTCAAAGCATTAATTTGACACCCCTACTTGTATTAACTTAATGTTGTCGTCTATGTTTAGCTGGTGGGTGGTTATCTCCAGAAGGTTGGAGAAGGAGCTTGTGTAGAAGGGCAGCTGGTCTGATTCCCCATATGAGCAGATAAATTATTGGCTAATGTGCCCTTGAGCAAGGCACTCAACCCCCCCCCCCCCCCCCCCCCCCCCATTTGCTCCCCAGGTGCCTGGTGTGGCAGCCCACTGCTACTAATCTGCAGCATGAGGTACTCTAGTGAGTTTAGCGAGTCATGGGTTAAAGGCAGAGTCAATTACATGGCGTGTTACATGTCCATGTGTACAAGGACAAATAAAGATTTGTCTTCATTATCAACTCCACCTATCCCCTCAAGGTTCAGACTCTGAAAACACATTATGCCTGTTTGATTTCATTAGAAACTATTTTCAGCTGCTCCGTCACCCTCTAACTCACTGTTTCTCTAATATTATCTACTAGTGCGTTGACCTGTGAGGATCCATTGATTCCTGATGTGGTAGTTTTTATGCTGTTTGTGTATTTGTGCATGCTGTGCTGCATTTGTCTAACAGCTATCAATGTCTTCTGGGCATAGCAATGTGATTTTAAGGCTATTGTATTCCAAAATTACTAAAATATTGGTCCTATCAATTTGCTGTTTTCACTACTGTCTTCCTTGACCACAAAACCACAAAACATCAGTAAGCTCTTTCCAGGTTTTGTGTGATTCCTGAGACACATGCACATATACACAGAAGCCACTTGGCTTTTATATTATTGACTGGATACTTGTTAAAACCAAATTGTGCCAAAAGTCCTGTCAGTGACCAGAGGGCATTTTCTAATAATTGATTTTGAAATGATTCAGTACAGTGCGTTGCAACCTTCTTTGTGGGCGTCTGTGGGTCAGTTAGTAGAGCAGGTTTGCCCAATGACTGAAAGGTTCTGACTGTCCATGTGTTGAAAACTCTTTGGGCAAGACACTGGACCTTGAGTTAGGCTCCCAGTAGATCTGGTGTTTGAGTGAATGAGTGAATGTGAGACTAATGTAAAGCACTTTGAGCAACATGAAGGTGGAAAAGTGCTATATAAGTGCAGTCCATTTACCATTCTACGACTTATAATACCATGTGCCTAATGGAGAATTTTCCCATTATAAAGACTTTTTCTTAAGTGTTCATCCTTCTTCTTTTGTAAAGTGTTAAGTCTTTGGACAGTTGTACATTGTAGCTAAAGTACCCACGCCTTTGTCGTGTAATGCTGTCGTTGTTTTATAATGAATGCAGCATATTTTTAGTACTATGATTTAGGTTTCAAATGCACCCATGTGTATTATTTTACAGCTTGACTGAATTTGTGCCATCTCTTGATCAGGTGTTGGTAAAAAATGTTTTTTTTTTTTTTTTTAAATCCCAAACAAGAACAAAAAAAAAGACAATCAGACAGGTTGAGGACATTTATATAAAGCTGCCTACTAAAAATATATTTCAGAGTGTATTGAATTTTAACAACATATCCTTCTGTGAGCAGTTAGTTGTTCAGTGTTGGGTATTTCCACGGTGTTTCATTCCTTGCGCAGTGACCTGATAATATTGTGTTCCCTGAGTTTCTGTGAGTGTCACTTGCATTTTTCCAGCCACATCTAAGTGAATCACAAATAAGAAGTTGTAGGTCACAAGACACCACAAGGACCTAGCTAGTCACTTCATGAAGGAAATATTATTGAACCTGGAAACTCAATCGCCTACTGTATGAAAAATCCATTATTCTTTATATGTAGAACCATAATTCCTTATTGCCATACAGGAGTCATATCTTCCTCAAGTGCTCTCACAATAATAGTGTTGCAATTGTTGCCAATATTGTTTTCCATCTGCCATCGGTTGAAGTGTAATTTGAGCAGATACACAAGACAATTCTTTTGCAATATGCATAAATATTGGTATAGTATTTAGCATGCTATGCACATTTTACACAGTGGTTAGAGAATGTGTGGGCCTGCCTGCTCCCTTTGTAATTATCAATTAGATTTTATTTCCCAGGAGAGCAATATCTCACTTCCACAATATGTGGTGGAAGACCTTGATCCAGCTGATGCGTATGAACAAAGCATTATCTGAATATTGCTGCAGCAGACTGACACACAGTCAAAAGGAAATGGAGGCGGGTTGAGCACCATAAGACATGCCTTCACGTTTACATGTAATCAAATAAAACTGCAGTATTCATTGAATCACAATGTCAGCCTGTACATGTGGTCACTATTTGAAGGTCCAGTGGATATATGATGGTATTGGATTAGGAATGAGGAAACAAAGTCTCAATTAGGAAACAAAGTCTGGTATTAACACTTGAAGTAACAAGGCAGTCATTTTGGCAGCTTTCAAAATCATAAATTGGTTTTAAAAAAAATTATCCATGTACCAATAGGACACTGTAGTTTAGTTTTATTGCTAACATTTCAAAACACAAAAGAGATCTAAGTATTGCTACCTGGAATGACCATAGGAGTTCAATTGAATGCATGCTTTTTACAGGGGGTGAACAATTTAAATTAGAGCTGAGACGATTAATCAAGGTATTTGAGTATCTCGAATATAATTTTTACTAGAGGAATTTTCTATGCCTGAAATAATCGCTTAATTTTAAAATATGAGAAAAAGTGTTTGACAGGGACAGTTTTTATGGTCGCACCAGCGGCACACAGGAAGAGTAGGCGGGGCTTGTAAGAGCAAGGTTTTTGCAGCATTGATAGGAGAGATGTCAAAAGCCAAAAGGAACGATGATGATGAAGGTAATGAAAGCAGGGTGAGAAAACGCAAGAAATTGGCTAAAATGTTGGAGCATTTTGAACTTCAGAGCAGTTCCGACACCATGAGCTGTCTTCTATGCAAGATGGCACTGGCGTACCACAACAGTACATCGTCCATGCTACAGCACCTCAACCGAAGACAACCGGAAATGGGAACTGAGTTGAATTAACTTTTAAAATAAATTATTTCATTGTAAGGTCACTGTAACACTGCTGTTGTTTTGCACGTGTTGTGTTTGCAACGTGTTCCATGTCGAGAGCACAGAATACCACGTGTACACAAACATACACGTGCACATGAATTCAGAAGTTATATAGTGTGTTGTTGGATGAATAAACAGACAAATGCACCTTTTTTTTAACAACAGAATAATATAATTCAATGATGAATATAATATGGACAGCCATGAGCCCCATTATGATTTACACCAATACATTTACATGTGTCTTTTCCAATTACTGGAAATCATTTTTGATATAATAATCGAATAGTAAAATACTATCAATGCAAACCAAGGAAAGATGGCTCCATTCTAAGCACTGTCCACACAGCTGTTAACATCACAAATGGTCACAAGGCTAAACTGTATTTGTGCTTGATCAAATGGTGAGGAAATACTCAGTATAAGTACCAATCACACTCAATCTTGATACTTTTCATTTAATATCCTGATATATGTTTTGTCTATTCCACTAATGTATTGATAGACCTTTTTTTAAAAAAAATTATAATCCAAATTATATAAAAATAATGTCCATGCAGCCAAAATGACTGCTATGGACATTCCAGTAGTTGTAGAATTCTAGGAGACCCGGTGTTAAATAATTATGTTATATTATGATAAAGACCAGGAGCACTGATATGATACAGATAAATGATTTAAAGGAGTGGTATTTTGTTTCTTTTGTTTTTTTTTGGAATCATGCATTTGAAAACATTTCCCTGTGGTCGACATAAACTGTAAATGTTCTGCTTGGGTCTGAATTATTCATTAATTCAACTCCACAGATCAATCTTCAATCCTATTTCTGAGTTATGACATGAGAAATGTTATTTTGACAGCTAGCCCTTTAAATGCAAATGAGCCACTTTGCGCCCCACCCCCAGGTTGTGGGTTGTACTGCTCTGTCCTGTTCAACCAACATTTGAACATTTTACATAATCAACTCGAACTATGAACATAATTCCAGCTTTCACTACCACCACAGCTGCTGATAAACACCCTTTCATCTATTTTCTAAACCCACTTTATCCTCACTAGGGTCACGGAGGTCACATGGAACCTATCGCAGCTGCTTAAAGGTGTCATTCTGCTTAAAACCACTTTTCCACATACGCTCCTTTTGGAATCTGATGGGTCACCCAGACTTACCAAGACATGCTGCCTTTGACAGTGGTTCATCACCTCCACTGGCTGCATACTGCATTCACAGAAAACAACAACAGGAACAAGGGACCAAGAAAAAGCCGGTCCATCTGACGTCACATGGATTTTAGCGTCACCCACATGGGATTTAAGCCCGTCCCCGGCAGTGAATCTGAAGTAGCATTAGCATCTACAAGAGTAGATGCTGCACAAACTGGGAAAAAAAATGGCGGATTAAACTGGTGCATGTGCTCGCTGTGGAAATAAAGCTTTATTTTTTCCCTGTACAGCAACGGCATGAAATTCTCACCTTTGAGAATGACAATCTTTGGTACTCTAAAAAAAAAAAATCGCTTTTCCTTCTCTCGGTTAGAACGATTGGTGCAGTCGTAAACTACACGGAAAACTCACTCGCCTTCACTTCAGCCCTCCATCTGAAAGTCGCACGCTGACTATATAGCAATGTGACATCACGTGCAATCAAGCTATTATGGCATATTTAGAGACATGTTTGTTGGAAATCTTGACCTTATATGTGCAAATGTCTTGATGTAACTTATGTATCAAATGAAGCAGGACTTTAAACGGGTTATAAATGAATATAAATATAGAACTGGCAACACGTCCAGAGTGTACAACGCCTTCGCCCATAAGTACCTGGGATGGGCTCCAGTAACCCTCATGACCCCAGTGAGGATTAAACCAGCTCAGACAATGATTGAATGAATAGTTAGTTTTGCAGCATCTGGAGTGCTCAAATCCAAACTTTTTGAAGCAGAAACAAACAGAAATGGCTTCATTGCCTCTTGTTACTGCAACTGTGTTGAACTCCACTTCTCACAAAGCACGTCAGGACACATTTCTGAAAATGACTGAGTGACCTACCAGCTCTTTGTAAACAAATGGATTGTTTATGGTGACGTACACTTTGACATTGTTCAGAGTGAGGGAAGAAATTCAGATGTGTGACTTATAGATACTTAGGCTATGATGGTGGTTTTACAGATCTGATGAAAAAAAAAATTGTCATGAAACTCATATGCAGCTTTAAGATATCCCCAAGTGCATTAGATCTGCACATGCTTCCTTTCATTTAACAGAGGTGGTTGGAGCTGAAAGTCGATTCAGTATGCTAATTTTCAGATTTTATTGCATTTCTTGAGGAGTGAGATGTAGAAGTAGACATTGACCCTGTAATAGGAGTCTTTAATGTCACTCGACAAATCTAATTTACTGGATTAGGATGAAGTTTTCAATGCCTGCATGATCATAATGTGAGATTATTTTCAGTACTTTTAGGGGAAGTTTGAAGGGAAATTTAATATGTTGGAGCTTAACTGTACTATAGTTCCTCAATCTCATCAGATGTCAAAATGCATCAAGGGTTAGGAGATCGAATACTAAAAAGGATACAACAGTATATAAAAAAGACATCCTGCAAACTTTAAAATGGGACACACTTTCTTTTAACATAGGAATACTTAGCTATGATATTTGAAACCCAGGAATGTGAAAGTGTTTTAAATTAAACAATTATCTTGATTGGAATAAAATAGTTATAATTAATTAATTTTTAAATGCAATGTTCTTTAATGTGGACAGCATTTTCGAAGTAAAACTGTCAAGCTTTTGTCCCGTGTATACGTATATGTATATACATTGCAAACCTGAAAATGTGAGTTATTTTCTTGGACCATAGGAATACTGTGTACTATCTTCAAAGTCTTCTTGCAAAATACTACATTTGTACAGCACTGATTAATCCTCATTTGTGAATAAAGTCTGTCTGCTTTTTGCTGTGATACTCTTTGATCCATAGCTGTTCAGGTTCGGCTCATCGGGAGCTTTGAAATGACCACATTGTAATAGAAACCAAAGTTATTCAACAGAAACTGGACACAGAGGGAGAAAAGCAGGACGTCTCACCCTGATCAAGGGCCTAGTACTGGTGGATTTCTGCCGAGCCAAGGTCTCTTTGATCATAGCAGGTTGTGGTCAGTGGAAGCTGCTCAACCTGCTCAATAAACTACAATAAGAACAGTTCTGGGCTCAGTCGCATCAGGCTTGTCAAATATATATATATATATATATATATATATATATATATATATATATATATATATGTATATATGTAGAATATACTATACTTAAGCTTTAATACAAGTTTATATTACATTTTACAAGTCAAAGTGAAGTTCAAACATGTACATTATATATATACATATATATATATATATATATATATATATATATATATATATATATACCTCAGTCCTGTGACTGAGGTGTAGACAGTTTAAGCCTTGTTACCATCTCAGTAAGTGTCATGAAGTGATCTCGAATTTCTTCACACAGCATCTATGGCCCTTTCAGAGCTGCAGTTTTCCCCATTTTGCAGTAAATTGACATTCATCCAAGGCCAAACAGCAGAAATGCCACCACCATAAATCTGAAAATGTATATATCTACCACATCCTCCACGGACAGCGGTGTCAAACAGCCTGGCACTCATGCCAGGAATCCAAGTTGTACCCAACCCCCTACCTTTGAGACATGCAGGTCCCCCCGGACCCCTTGTTCTTGGGGAATAGATAGTACCAATCATGCGGAGTGCCTAGCTAACCAATTCTATCCTGATTTAGCAATGAGCAGTCAAACTGACTAGAAATCAGACCGGACTTGGCGCACACAGACAGGCGAAGCAGCTGCACAAATAAGAACAAGGTCAGAAGAAAAGGAAACGCATCTGGTCCCTTTGCTGGTCAGAGGAGAAATGCATAATAAATGCATAATAATGATAGACATTATTATGTAGTGTGACCTTTGTTGTTGTTGGATCAGTCTCGCAATATCTATATTTCTGTCCATTCTAGACATTCAGGTCTGCAACACACACAATAAAACGTTGGGATTTCAGTGTGAAAAGGGCCAAGGCATGAGATATTTCACTGATGAGCACACATTCACATATTATCTGTGACACGCACAAGGAAAGCCAAAAAATAAGCTTACCGACACTGTTTTAATATTCTCAGAAGCAGTGAAGCATCCATTTGTACTGATAACAGCAGCACTGTGATTGTGTGATGCTGTGTGTTACCGAGTTGAAAATGTATCACAAACATCCATGTTTCTGAATTTGTTCCTTCTTTGCAATATGTCAATCACGTCTTTGGCATGAAACTGATCATTTCAGACGTAAAGTCATATTTTAGTGCAAGTTGAGCAGCTTTTTTACAGTGAACAAACTCTATAAAGCCTATTTTACAGACCACTTAACTGAAACAGTCACACTTGGAAAGTTGGGTGCATTTACAGCTTCTAAGCATCTGGTTCAAACATCTGGTCAAACCACTTTCAGAGGTAGTTTGGTAATGTATAATGGATTTTTTTCTCAGCCCTTCAGCACACCCCTAATTCTTTGTGAATACATTTACTCTTAGCATTTGATATCTGATAGCTTTTTGATCAAGACTCATGATGTGATGTGTAAATGGTATATTACTCGTCCTGGGGCCTGACAGTTTTATAAATTGTAGTAGTTGCAAAGAAAACCCATTAAACTGAATTTAAAAAAAGAAAAGAAAAAGAAAGTAAACCAAGTACAAGACAGTGACTCATAGATGCTGAACTCCACAGAGGTGATATTGGGGAGATTCTGATGAGAATTATGGCAGGTATCATTAGTGGTATCATATGTAAATCCCCCTCAGCTAATGCTTACAATTGCAGCGATGGCGAATTGAAGATTGGTGACCAGTTTGCATATCAAACGAAGCTGAAGAGGAGGTTTTTGGCTGCAGTGCACTAGGATGTTTACTAAGCAAACAACGGTTTAATTGGGAAAATAATTTTGCAGCTGCTGTGGATTTAAGGCAGAGTGTGTGCGTGTGTGTTTCTGAGTGCATTTACAGTATTCACCAAGATTCCCCTAAATAATTAAAACCAGCCAAGAGGAAATTAATGGGCCGAGCTTGTTAGTGGGCTCCATCACGATAAGACCAGCAAACACATAGCTTCTTTAGCAGACCTGTCAGGATTCACTGCATGGGAAAGTTGCCATTCTATGTCCTGACACCTAATTGATCTTCGTGGACATTGCCTACAGAGAGAGCTTCTCACATAGTGCACAAACTGGAGAAATATTGACAAAATGTTGGGGAGACTCAGATGGAAGTACACAAGCTATTGAGCAGGAAAGACTTCCTTAGGGACAATCTGTTCTTGATCAATGTTATAGTTTGGGCTGTAATGAATGAGATGGAGCTTGAAGCCAACGGCCTCTGTTCATTAGAAGGTTTATGTAGAGTATATTAACAGTAAGTGAGAAAGTATGGAAGTGAGAGGTCTAATGGGTGAATGCTATTGAATGGGACTGTATAGATGTTCATTATTGTATCTGTTCAGTCTATGAAACACTCAGTAACAGTCAACATATTATTTCTTTAGTATTGCTACTATCTGTCTGAAAGGTTTGTTAATTTCCTGGAAAAAAAATATTTAATTTAATTTGAGTCAAAGTGAGATTATTCACCCATTCACACACACACTCATACACCAGTAGACAGCTGCTGTCAATACACTGGTGCTGCGTGACCCTACTGGGAGCAACTTAGGGTTCAGTGACTTGCCCAAGGACACTTCGACATGTGGACAGCCAGAGGCGGGACGCAAACCGACAACCCACTCTACCAACTGAGCCATAGCTGCCCATTTATGTCTTTTGTGGTGTCTGTCTGTCTGACCGTCCGTCCGTTAATACAGCTTTTATACACATCAACATAACTGCAATATTTTTTAAAAAAATATTCTGATATGGGAAAACATGCAAGGGGTCACCATGGAAACGATAGACAGACCCATATGGGACCCTTCTATCCAGCCCAAATGAATAAATTCAAATAAATAAAACTGTCAGCACTGACAATTGATTTGGTAATGAATGAAAATTAGAACTCGTCATTGTAATTTAGCCTTTTTAATGGAGATGAATAGTTCAAAAACTATATCCACAAATCAATTGTGGCCTTTCATTGTGACCTTTGACTCCAGAGCCTTCCAAATTACTCCTTCAAGGGTCTAATGTCAATGCACATTAACAGTGAGAGCAAAAAGACACTGGATGCAAAACTGAGTATACAGGAATGAAAAGGAAATTCCTGATTTGCCCTATCTCTGATCATTGTGAAAATATTTTGGTGTCCTCGACCTTTGACTTACATTCACCAACATCTAATGGGATTTATTCTGGACCACCTCGCACCTTTCCTGAAAATGTCACAGAAATCAATCAAATGGACAAAAACTCCAAAACAAATACACCTTTTTCTTTACAGGTGGGGGTGTCTGGGGAAAACTATGACATATATAAGGATATTAACAGTGTTCCTTTGGATTCAGTGTCCATAAACTCTCAGAGGACGTGTACTGTTGTGTTTCCCAGTACTTAGCCACACCACTCATATTCACTTAGATAGAAACGATATATACTCCGTGTCCACTTTGGAGTGGAACTAACACACTGGTGCTTCCTCTTCACTTCCTCTTTGTCTCTAATCTTTTCTCCCTGGAGTCTCCCAGTGATGGAGGAGTCATTAGAACCTGGGCAGAGGTTCTTTGTCAGTGGGGCTGTTCAGTCCTTTGGCTTTAAGGCTGAGTGGGACCTGTGGCTGTGACAGAAAACAGGAGGTTTATCACTGAAACAGAGCCAGGGACATTGAAATAGATATCAGTCCAAAGAGACATTGGTAAACAGAAAAAAAAAGAAAGATTGTAGAAGGATAGGAACCATTTCTTGTTTGGTGATCCAGTGAATTGACTTATCTGGGATTAGAGGAAGGCTGCTCAAAACTGACTGTACAACTAAACTAACATGTCACTGTTGTTTCTCAATTACTCAGATTTACTTCACTGGGAAAGGTGAGACTTATACGTTTTTGAGAGAATTATAAGATAATGGACTGACTGAACATATAAAGTGCATTTATGTGGTGCCCAAAGTGTTTTAAAAGACCTCATATTCACACCAATAAACAGTTGCCACCATGCAAGGCACTGCCAGACCCAGGATTCAAACCACCAACCCTTCAGTTATTGAACTATCTGCTCTATCGACTGATCCACAGCTACCCATAATAGATATTGGTAAGATAAAGATATGATTAAATAAGAACTTTATTGAGCCCATTGTGGGGAAATTACAGTGTTAATGCCAGCAAATCCCAAAAAAGTAAAAAAAAAAAGAAAAAAAAAAAGAGAGAAACATTTAAGAGTAAAATAGGAAATATAAAGAGAAACATCTGCTATTTATATTACTTGTACTAAAACGTCTATAAATATTTACACATTTACCATATAGTTGGGCGGCTGTGGCTCAGGTGCTAGAGCGGGTGGTCCAATGATAGAAGGGTAGGTGGTTCACATCCCAGCTCTGGCTGTTGGTTTGTCCTTGGGCAAGACACTGAACCCTAAGTTGCTCCCAGTAGGGTCAGGCAGCGCCTTTATAATATTGGATTTATATAGTGTTTTTCTGGCCACTCAAAGCGCTTCACATTAGTGACCATTATTCATTCACTCTCACATACACCCTCTGGTGGTGGTAAACTACATATTTAGCCACAGCTGCCCTGGGGCAGACTGACAGAAGTGTGGCAGCCATTTTACGCCTACGGCCCCTCTGACCACCAGTACACATTCACACGCATTCATACACCAATGTGAGTGGCACTGGAGGCAAGGAGGGTGGGATTCGGACTACCAACCCTTCAGTTACTGGACGACCATCTCTACTAACTGAGCCATGGCCGCCCCATGATATTATATATTACATATTGGCAGCAGCTTTCTACTGGTGTGAATGGGTGAATGTGAGTAATTGTAAAGCAGTTTGGGCACCCACTGGTGTATGAAACGTGCTATATAAGTACAGTCCATTTACCATAGTTACAATAATACAGCTTTCCAACAATGTGCAGATTAGCTGCTCGATATTGGAATAAAACTAACATTGCAATTTTTTTAACCCCACAATATATATTGCAATATGAAAACATACTCCTGAGTGTCTTCCTGTCTGTGTGGTGTCAATGTAAATGATCAAATTATTTGCATTTAAACTTGTGTCAACCAGTGGAAGGTACTTTTGACACAGAACACATGTTTCAATTTCATCCTTCTTGTAGTTAAAATAATTTCAGATAAATGACATTGCTTTTCTTTTTGGAACCAAGTCTTCATTTTCAGTGATTTTCTCTTGTTTCTTGCTCATATTTCAATGTTGTTACCAAGGACTGACTCCACGTGCTGGGGCGTGGTCTGATTCAGGGAACTGCTTAGAATGATTGTGATTGTTGGATCGCTGTGCACAGCGTGTGTCAGGTACCCGGTCTGAAATTAGATGACAACATGTTGAGTTCATTTGCCTCCTACATCGCAAGACCTGCAGTGTGTCTATTGCACACATGTACATTGCGATGATGACGCTCAAATGATATATTGTGCAGCTGTAAATTAAACTCAGAAAAATCTGTCATTTATTCACTGTTAGTGTTGTCATATTCTTTTTGTGAAGCAAACATTTACCATAAAAATGGCACAAAATCATATAATAACTCTCAAATCATTGTTGTCCAAGTTGATGTTTGACATGAGCCAAAATTGAACAAGTTGGAATAATATATATTTTTATAGTTTTACACTGTTCTATCAAACACTTTCCAAACTGTGAAACCTTTTAATAATTCTATAAGTGGAACAATGAAAATTATTATACAGTTTTTCAACATCAAAGTCCAGTCTGGAAATTCTGCATTGAAATGACACTGTTTGCATCAGTTGTGACAAAAAGTGACAAAAGTGTCTTAATTCGGTCCTTGAGTGACAGTATTCTGCATGTTTTAGATGGTCCCCCCTTCGAGCACACCTGGTTCCATTAGTGATCAGCTCATTAGCAAACTCTACAGAAGCCTGATAATGATGTAATAACTTCCAGGTGTGATGGAATAAGGAAAACGTGCAAGATACCAGAACTCAAGGACCAGATTTAGACATCACTGGTCATTGATATACAGTGGATCATCCAACCCTAATTTCGAAAAGAATACTCTGTTTGGCTGCAGCCACTTTAACGGTCATTTCTCCACCTAGACTAGCGCTTTTAGTGTCAAAGGTTCAGTCAAATGGTGCAAGAAGAGTATATGACCGGCAGACTCTCATCAGTTTAAGAAAAATTGTTAAAAACTTGGACTCAGCAAGCCCAGAGATGCAGACCATTCTACAGAACCTTGGTCAGCTACGCCGGTCAAATCCAGCATTCGACAGTGGAGTCTCCCCCCACAGAGGATGCCTCCAGAGGCGATGCGAGAGGAGGCAGAACTGCTGTCACGGTAGATTTACAGCTCAGCTAAGAGCTAACCCGTTCCAACCGCTGGTTTCATCAGTCCTGCTCGCCAACGTACGCTCACTGGAAAACAAACTGGACTACCTGAAGCTGGATTTAAACACCAGACATGATCCACCAGACTGCTGCATCCTCATTCTCACTGAGACGTGGCTCAACTCCTCTGTCCTGGAAACCGCCATTAGCCTGGATGGGCTAAAATCTAAATGTAAATTTTATGTTAACACATATATTCATACGAAATCTGTAAATTTCTATAATTTTTAAAGGGTTTGAGGGGTAGTATTGGGGGCCTTGGAATGAATTAGGCCTTTTACATGTAAAATGCGACTCTAATTACGGAGAATTCACGGCTAAATAATACTGATGTTTTTTGTGTGAATAATTGAGGAGAGTCTGATTTATGTCTCTACAGTGTTTGGTGGAAGAAAGAAAGCTCAGATACATATCCATGGAAACTCATCTCCATGTACATTTTTACAACTAGACTTGTGAAAATGGTCGCTGTTTGTAGTAAAGTCACACCTACTACATTTTACAGAGCTTACATCCAGTCATAACCGCAGGTGGCTGGCTTGACTGTCTTCCAGTGAATTAAACAGACACGGACAGACTGCATACTGATCCATGGATTGTATTTGTTCTATGATGAGATAGTAAGTCATTGTTTACAAGGCATGAAGTGGGGAAATTGGCTGAACAGTGTGGATACTCTTCAGTTTTTCTCTGCCTTGTCGCTTAAACGGTACCTCTAGTGAATTTTCATTGCAAGTTATTTCAAAAGACCACATTTCATACTAGTAACTCACGTTATAGCCTGTTGTTAAATACATGCAAGTATGAAGTCACTGCTTTTTGATCTGTGTGATATTTTTTTCCTTGAAAAACCTGTTTACAAATAGATACATACAATATACGGGTAATCTACCAGGGAGGAGGAATTCATTCATCACACCCCTCTGCAAATAAGGAAGGAGGCATAACTTTGCCAATTTTGAAAAGGAATTACCAATTTGTTCGACATATTTATGTTATATTATGTTTGTGGTTGATCAAAAATAATTTTATTATTTGAGCAGTGAGACCGGATGTATCAAATATGATACAATGTTGAAACGAGGGAATATTTGACCGCATCAACGTTGTCCGGTCAGAATTTCCTGTCGTCGGTTAAAAAAGAAAAAATCCATCGTGCATCAGTCATTCCACTGCACAAACTCTTTTGCATTGTAGTGAAGGTTATAAAGAGGAAGCTTTATGATCTCTACATAGCATATCTTTAAAAATTATGAATTTGAACAACAGCAATACAAGACGGAATTTTTTAATAGTAAACTCAGAGCTCACTTAATCTCTGATACGACCATTTCACACCAGTTTATAACGTTTACTCTAAACCTAAACAAAACACAAAGCTGACGTGAGGTAATAGAACTTCTAGAGCTAGCAGATATCGACTGGGACAGCAGGTTGTCATCATGACAACCCAACATCACGGTGGATGAGTTGTGTTATCCATCTGACAGACCTACTGAAAATGACATGGTGGGTGGGCTACGGCAAAAGGAGTTCGTGCAGAACTGATGCAGGCGGGTGGACATTACTAAGGTATTTTTTCCCATGATATTTTGCAGCATAATTTACTATAACATCGAATTTTTTCTCTGTGTGTGATGGTTTAAAATCAGCTTATAACATTACATCACAGTGTGACTCATGTTTAAAAATGCGTAAATGGCTGTGTATGTGAGCCAACAAAGCAAGTGTTTTCTTTTCTCGGTTTAATGAGACTCAGTGATTGGTCAAGATTTTTTTTTACAAATTTCGCTATCCCTTGTTGAAACTCATACATAGAAATTGGTATTAAAAAAAAAAAGAACAAATTTTGTTTTTTCAGAAGGACCAATAAAGGCTCCAGTTTCAAAGAAATGGGATTTTCTAACAATGATTTAATAGCTCAGGTTGTATATTGTTAAGTGCTAACATTAGTAAATAACCATTCTTTTGTAGATACATTTGAGTACTGTACTGACCTTTCTGGTCTAACTCTAATTAATATGATTATTACTCTGTTTTCCCTACCACTACCTTCTGGATGCGCCCAAATCAAAAGGAAAATGAAATGAAAATGAACAGCAATTGAAAAGGAAATCTAATTTTGCTGCACATTTCATTTCAGTTTTAAACCCTAACTCTGGTGAATCAGTTTTGTAGGTTTCCCTGTTCACTCCAGAGCCTCTGAACGTCCTAATGTGTTATACCTGATGACCATGAAAAGATGATAAACTGTATTTTACAAAAAATATATATATATATTATAACGGTTAATCAAATTAGTGAATCAGCAGGTATTAAAGGACAAGTTCTATTTTTACAATTTGGACCTTAATTCATAATAACATAATTTACTCACCTGTTTCAGTTTGGTGTAATTTGGATTATGTCCAAAGATATCCATATAACGGGAGTCTGTGCCTGTTTCTTCATCCTCCTTTCCAATCCCTCCTCATCTATATACTCAGGCTCAAAACCATTGAATTCAAAGTTGTCTTCAAAAAGAGCTTTTAACAGAACTTTTACTAGCAGCAACAAGCTGAATAAATGAAGGCGAGTGGGGTTAAGTCATATCATCATCAGTTCATGGCTCCAGGTAAGGGTTGGTTTTATCAATATACAGACTGTGGATGGTTATAACACAGTACTTCTGACTGAAATGGAAATAGCACAACCATATCACAACAGATATCTGAGAAACCAACACATTTATCGGCTGCATATTGGTGCCCTGAACACTCCCACTCTATGGATATCAGCCAATGGAATATCTTCAGATATACCGTATTTTCTGGACTATAAGCCACTACTTTTTTTCATATGTTTTGAATGATGAAGCTTATACAAAGATAACCATAATTAGAATCAAAACTACTAGAAGAAGAATGCTTATTTTTTTTCTTCAGCAGATAGAACACGGATGACAAATTAGCAACTGTTAATTATTTTTCAAATCCTCAGCCCTTCATCATGGAGACAGATGTGACGAAGCTTCTGAGGTTGTTCAACTGTGACACAGAAGAAGACGACTTCATGGGTTTCAACCAAGATAATGAAAGTAATTTGTGATTTAAAACAAGGGAGAAATGAAGATAAATACTGGTTATTTTTCTCTTGGTACTGTTCTGTTTTAATCAGCAGAGTTGTTGCCGTGTTAAAAGTCACAGTTAGGAAAAAAATCTGTTCAGGTACAAACATGTAACTACATTGACAGTTCAAAATCCTTCTGTACATGCAGTAAATATCTGATTTTTCAACATAGATATCTGCGACTTAAAAATCAGTGTGGCTTGTTTTATTTTTATTATATATTTTAAAATACAGCGGATGCGGCTTGTAGTCCAGAAAATATGGTACTCCAAATGACACCAAACTGAAACAGTTAAGTAAATGATGTTTTATCACTGAAATAAAGTCCAATTTATAAAAAATGGAACGTCTCTTTTAAAAATTAGAGATAAATCAATGCTTTTGGTCACCTGCAGCTTTGTGCGACTTTATGGGTTAAATTCAACTTTAATTGCAAAGATAAAAGAAGTATAACTCATTGAAAAAATAAACTAGGCCTTTCCTGTTTTAAAGCTCTGTTTTAAGTCATCCAGCTAATATTCCATCGTAGCAAAGGTTTTTTTTTTTTTTTTTTACCCCATAGCGTATATTTTCATGAACTGTTGTGAGTAAAGGTGAGAGAAACAATAGCCGCCCCAGTTCATGACTCTAAAGAGGTAAAGTGGTTAAAATACAGAGCAGAAATAAGGGGAATAGTGTCTACTTGACATATACTGTTTTTGTCCACAGGGGAGAAGAAGGATTCCCATAACATACAAAGTACTTACTGATCTGACAGGCACCAGTGCAGAAACTGTGTCTGCAAAGTACTCATTGTCCCACAGGTGCTCTCAGTCTGCTGACCCCTTTTCATCACACAGGGGTTACTTTCACAACATATTGATCATAGGCATACAGGGGATTTTTTTTTTTTTTGCATTAAATTTTAATTTGCTCATAAGAAAAGAAAAATGTCAATGGTGAAAATGTACACAGGTAAATAAACAAAACAGACAACACAACAGATGCTTTGGCCTTTTAAGTGCATTGTGTGTCCCTGAAGTGGTGCTCCCCTTCACAAATGGAAAGGAGAAGAAACACATTAAGTAAAAGAAGGGTGACTACAACTGTTTACCTTTAAAGTATTTATGAATATACACAGACGAGAGATATCATATTCAGGGATAGGCAACAAAAACTCCAATTAAATTCAGGATAATTATGGGAAAAAAATATGATTTACAAAACACAAGAGAATATAAAATTGTATATTTCTTCTATAATATTTAACTCATAAAGTTCCTACCCAGTCCTACTTTTGTGGCATTTTCCAATTGATTTATTCCTCTATTTAATTTATGTTAAGGCTTAATGTCCTTCCATCCCTTACCTCTTCAAATGGAGCTATAAAGGGTAGGGCTTGTGCCCTTTATTATTGTGTTGCATTCAAATCTTTGTATGCCCATGACAAATAAAAATGTTTGTTATTTTTTAAAATAGACCCTAAGTACTTCCAAGCATGCTTCATAACATTAGTCTACACTTTTTTTAGTTTTTTAGGAGCAGTTTCATAGAAGAACCCAAATACAAAAAAATAAAAATTATATATATATATATTTCTTGTTCTTTTTGTATACAGGTGTTAATGGTGAAAATGTTGCTGTGTGACATGAAGCAAAGAGTCTGCGCTGCACGATGCCAAATAAACATTGTGGAAGCAATCGTCACCTTTTATAGATGTCAGGGACCGGCTGTAAAACCTCCCATTGGTCCACTATTGTGCGTGTGTTCTATACCTGATACCACTGGACCTCTTTTGTGGGACAATGGCTCTCCCAGGACGACAACAACACTGTGAACGTAGGTGTCATCTCTGAAGCTAATTAAATCTAAGGTGCTACATATTTACTGGTGGTGATTTGACACAATAGTAGTGTCAGGAGAGAAACTTTTACAGCAGGTCAACTGTCGACTGATACGCACTGCAGTCAAAATTGTCCGAGGGTTTATTCTGTTTTCTTCCACAACATAATTTTTTTCCAATCTTGTGTCAGTGAATCATGTTTATCTCAGGGCTGCAACATATTATTTTAATTGTGGATTCACATAAGCATCATTTTCTCGTCTTAGTTGATTCATTTTTTGGTCTGTTAGAAGGTCAGACTAAGTCAAGAAACAACCAATAATGTGACTGTGACCTTTGACCTTTACTCAAATAGATTATCTAATGCGCATTAGCTATATGTATATGTCCATGTAATTTTATGGTGATATCTCAAGTATTCATTGACTTATAGCATGATATGTCTCTGCGGACATACACACAGACAGACAGACAGACAGACAGACAGACAGATTCCAATTAATCTCTCCCATAAAGTGTTGGGCGAGATTAATTATAGTCTGTCACACCTACTTCAAATATTGATCAGCTCTTCAGAAGCCTGGTAATGATGTAATGTTTTTTGTTTTGTTTTTTTATTTTAAATATTATTATTTTTCAAATTTAATTGAATTTAAAAAATTTTTTAAATTATTTTTACTTAAAATGTTTGAAATTGTTTAACTTTATTATTATTTTTAGTGAGTTTTTATTCACAATGAATTTACCTTTTTTATTGTTTTATTTACAATTTTTTTATTGTTTTATTTCAATTTGGTTTTATTGATTTTTTTAATTCTTTTTTTATATTTTTAAAAAGGTTTTAAAAGGTTTATTTTTAATTAATTAATTCTATTTTATTTTTAATATATCTTTTTAATTAATCCCAATTTTTTTTGTTAATTATAGTTATTTATAGTTACTATAGTAGTTATAGTTTGGTGTCACAGAAAATAAATAAACATGGAAATGATAACATATAAGAAGGTTGTATTAAACTCAAATCACTTATCAGAATAGTTATAAATTAATTTAATATTGAATAGCAAATTCATTAAAGCTCCTTCTTCTTTTTTTTTTCTTCTTTTTTTTTAATCTTGTAATGAAAGCCTTGTTCTCTCCAGACTAATATTACCTCTAAAACTTGGGTAACTTGTGGTTTCTGTGAGTTAATAGAACGCATTAAAAGTAATTAAATAGATGTAATAAAATTTAAGGCCTTAAATAGTATTAAAAACCATTACATTTAATATTCAGAGGCATAAAAAAAAATTAACCTGATGGGGAAAAAAGTCACTGCTATTCACAATTTATTTTGATTATATAAACACTTAATTTTGATTTGAAGTATATGATGATTGACAGGTGGAACCCTTTAATTGTTTATAGGCTGGTGCATGAACACACAACACTGGATGCTTGGAATGAAACATGCTGTTTGTGTAGCGAAGGGAATATTAGCAAACTGGATACATGCAAGTTTCAGCAGAAGGAGGAGGAAGTTTTCAGAAGGTAAACTGTCATGAATATATATAAAACTATATATAAAATAGTCTGTATCTACAATTGGACATGGGCATTACATTTGTTTAAAGTGGAATTACAAAGGGCATTAAATAGAATGAATTTAGATTTGCTGATAACTGCAAAAACCTTGTAACTGCAGAAGTCATCTCTACTTTTTTTATCCTGTATGAATTGATCATGTCTGGAATCTATAAAGTAATGATTCCACAGTAAATGATCAACCCTATTTCAGCAAATACGGAGATCCTTTTCTAATTAATTCCTAAATTCCAGATGACTCCACCTGTGCTGTGATATAACCAGTGCTTTTTGTTACAGTGCCCCCTAGGGCTGGCCGATTATATGATTGCGATTAATGATTGTGATAAATTTCAGGTCAATTTACAGTGATCAGCTGAAAGCCTTGATCAAACATGGCGGAAATGTGCGTTGAAGTGTAATTTGTTCTGCTAATGCACAGATATGCATGAAACCAGAGCTACACTGCCGGAACTTGTGGGGGCGCTGTAGCTCACATTTGGACGGGAACATACAAAGAAAATAAATAAAAACAGACGCAGGAACTTAAAGGTGTCCTTCCATCATTATTTCATTAATATTACTGTGTTCTCTATTGTTATTGAATACATTGTGTGTTGGTTGTATTTAAAAACACGTCCGGATTGTTTTGTTTCCAGCTGTTTTTTCAATGACTTGAGGTCGAACAACAAGAGTTTACCGCTACATCCTCATACATGTCCATGATGCAGTCACGAGGCGTCTCTGATTTGCTCAGAATGTGTGAAGAAACACTCCCCCCTCCCCTCTCACTGTGTATGTGTGTACCTTTACCCAAGTAGCATCCAGCTAGGTTCCGTGCCATTGCTTGTTCTGAAAACGTGCAGGAAAAAACAAGGCTTTATTTCCACAGAGAGCACATGGATCAGTTTGATCCGCCATTTTTTTCCAGTTTGTGCAGCTGCTACTGTGGCGCCATCTTCTCTTGTAGATGCTAATGCTAATGCTACTCCAGATTTGCTGCCGGGGACTGGCTTAACCCCACATGGGTGACGCTAAAGTCCGTTTCTGGGTCCCTCGTTGTTGTTTTCTGTGAATGCGGTATGCAGCCAGTGGAGGTGACAAACCACTGTCAAAGGCAGCATGTGATGGTAAGTCGGGGTGACCCATCAGATTCCAAAAGGAGTGTGGAAAAGTGGTTTTCAGCAGAATGACACCTTTAAGCCAGATGCACAGACACGGACAACAGAAAGGATGACAGAAAGTGGATCTGAGGGCAGTGAAAGCCATGACTTGGAGGTATTCTTCAAAGAGGACGATGTTATTGAGAAAAAATGTCACTGGACATCAGTTGTGTGGCAGTGGTTTGGTGACCGTCAGAGTGACGTCGAGTAAATCAACCCGATGTGCAGGGTATGGCAGTGGTCCGTGCCATCGAAATCCAGCAACACAATAAATCTTTTTAATCACTTAAAGAATTAGCATTATGATTATGGAGAAAGTATGAAAATGTGAGTGGAGCCTGTAAAGACTGTTCCCAATTCAGCCACACGACCACAGCAGTAGTCTATAGTTTTATCTTTTGCAGCCATTACACCATATGTGACCCACCACCACGAAACCAGGCATATGTGTCTGGAAATCCAAACTGAGTTATCTGTGTAGCTTGGTAGAGTGGAAACTAAGGTTTAAGATGGTGAAAAAATGATGTTTCTATCACAAGTAGAACCAAAGTTATGGTCATTTTAATATCCACATTTGGACATATTTTGCAATTTGCATATTTTTAGATATTGTCCGTTAAAGTTTTGAACATTTTTGGGGTAGGAAGTCCTTAGCAACGCATAATAATTCGTATCCGATTGACACAAATTGTTCACAGATGTTAAAGGACACTCTGATGGACATGTCACAGAAGTTTTATATATTATAATAATAGGACAGAAGTGTGACGTATTATAATCATTTGGCTTACACCATTGGACAGAACATTCAATATAAGCTTTTACCTCGTACCAAACACTTGGGTGTTTACCCACGGAACGGAGATCGTTTTGTTCGGTGAAAAGAGGTGGAAGTCGTCTTTGTCTTTGCTCAGCAATCCTTAAACTTTTGTCACCGCTTAAATAATTGACCCAATAAACACCTTTATTGATTGGATATCAATGTAATGACCACAGGAACTGAACATAGAGGTGTTAAGGTAAGTTTTTTGATAAGGTGTAAACACAAATAAGAAATCACCTTCCAGCCTAAATTTGGCTGTAGCTCTGAACGGCTCAGCAAGACTTATGCCTGATCTCGTGGTGGCGGGTCACATATGAGCTTTATTCCAAGAGAAAGAAAACAATCACACATGATTGTTTTTTGTCGAGCAAAAGACATGATGTCATTAAACACAGTGGAGAAAGATTCCTTTAAGCATTTAATGAAAGTTCTGGTTCTGAGGTACGAAATCCCTAGTGGGATTGGGACTTTTTTCATGTATCTCTGTAGTTGATTGTGTTTCTGTAAAGCCCTTTGAGACGACTTTGTTGTGATTTAGGGCTTTATAAATAAAATTGAATTGAATTGAATAAAATTGAATTGAATTGAATTGAATAGTGGAAATATTACTAATATTTATATTGTTTAATGTTTGTTTCTTAATGTTATATTTTATGTTGAATCTATATATTTATATGAATAGCATAACTTTTCATACCAGGTATTTTCATAATCTGCACGGGACAATGTTATTGTATACCTCAAAAACCATCAAGACTGTTAAATACTGTTTTATATTTTTCTAAAAAAAAATTTGCAGTTTAGTGTAAATGTATATCTTAATTAATTTGATGTGTTATTTACTTCATATCTTAATAAACAAAGATCAAACTAATCTCTAGTTACTTTATTTTTCAGTACAGATGCATTAAAATTGGCAGTTTAAAAACAATATTTCATTGTACGCACTTTGAGTATACACTCATGGAAAAGTGCTCTATAAATCAAATCCATTGTTATGTAAAATTTTAATTTCACACATTGCTGATAGTAGTAGCAGAAGTCGTAGTAGATAGTGCTGGTAGTTTCATCATTTTGTTTGTGCTTATTTATAGATAGTGTAATGAGAGGCTGACAAAATAGCTGAGTCTAGGTTCCATATATACAGTACAGAAGGCTACAATAGAGATTTCTTTGGTTCTGTGGCACAAAGGGGAGGATAAATACAAAATGCACATTTGCTAAAGTGCTTTTTCTCAACAACAAAAATAGATAGTGAACATTTTTATGATGATTTAGTGTTTCCATAATATCAGGAAAACCTAATATTAATGTGACTGGGGTGCATGGAACACCTTGATATGTGGCGGGAAAAAAAACCCCAACCTCGTTAAATCAACAGCACTGTACTGTACATTCAGGGCTTTCTTTTATAACCACGTTTTTTCCCACACATGCACGTGAGCATACATGCACATGCACCGTCCCTCTGGCCATGCTCTCCATCACTTAGAGTTATTGTAGCTACACGCTGCCTTTTCCGGAGCAGCTACAGACTCATCCCTGTAGACCTGTCGTACACGGTTCAGTACCTCATTTTCAATTGTTCTTTAGACCCCCATAAATCACAGCTGAAAGTGTGTCTGCAAATGTGTATGTGTGTGTATTGGGGTGTTGTGATCTCTGCCAGCTGTTCACACATTAGCAGCATGCGCTAGGATAACTTGACCCCTAAGCATGCACCTGCCATGTTGTTCCTCATTTACACCTTTCAACCAACTGTTAGAGGCTAAATTATGTGAACTGGTACGCCTTTTGTTTTCACCTACAATTCCATTTTGTGGTGAATTTCAACTTATTAAGATAGTACTTTATTGTCATCGTACAATTCTACAATGAAATTTGTCCTCTGCATTTAACTCATTCTTCTAAGGACCAGTGGTTTCCAGACCTGGCTGGAGGATTTTTACCCTTACAAACATGTTTTTGGGTGATGGGGTGATGAAAGCGGAGCAGCTGGAGGAAACTCATCCATTTGTCCCTCTTGCCATTAGGTAGAAGGTACCGTAGCCTACCCTGCAGAACAGTGGGGCTACGGGATAGTTCTTATCCAACTGCCATTAGACTTTTAAACAGTAACCTTCACTGCTGATTTTTATTCTTGCACGAGGCACTTTTGCATTTTATTAATATATTATATATATATATTTATAAGTGATCCTTGCTGTCAGGCTTTTCTTTTTTTAGTTATTACTCTTTTTATTCCATTTTATTATAGTGATTTTTTAATAATTGAAAAAAAAAATCTTATTTTAGAGTGTTTTTATGCAGACTGGAATGGAATTTTGTGTCAACAGTGCATTTGTGATGTATCTTTGAAATGACAATAAAGTAATCTATCTATCCATTCTAGACACAGGGAGAGAAACATGTAAACTCCACACAGAAAGGCCCACATGGTCCAAGAATCGACTCTGGGTCTCCTTGCTGTGAGGCAAGAGCGCTAACCTCTCCACCACTGTGCTGCCCATATTAGTAGATGCTTTTCCATTCGACATATGCATAAAACTTTGGTCATATTTACTAAATGTAAAAAAAAAAGAAGAAAAAAACCCCAAACAAAACAGAAGTGAGTAATATTGGTTTTTCTATTAACCTAGAAAAACCCAAATGACCACTGGTGACCAAAATCATCTACCAATATATAATGTTTAATCATTTATGATATGTCTCTGCAATACAAAATATGTTGGATGGCAGACAGGAGAATGGTTAAATTTAACTTTGACCTGTCAAATTTCTAAATTAGTTAACTCTTTGTTGGCCACACTACAAAAATCACAATTTTATTTTATTTTTGTATTTTTTGCTTTTTCCACCAAACAGGGACTATTATAACATAAAAGTATTAAAACTCAAACATGACTCCTTAACCAATCTTACCAACATAATTTGTGACTTGGTTCAAATCAGATGTATTGTCACTGTTACGATCTTTTTCCTTGGTGGTATACTAGCATGAGCTGAATATATCAGTGACAGGTGTTGTTGTGCATTACATGCTTCTTCCAAAAGGAGGAGACTGCCCAAGAAGTTTGGTGCCAAAGGACTTAAATTTAGATTACATATTAAATAAGTTCAAAATTAGCTCTACCAAACGGTTGAGCTGACCAACAAAGTCATTCACTGCCGGCCTGTTTTCAGAATTATTTGACTATATAAACGTGGCACACATCAAAATAAAGTGTTGACTCTCTTCTTTCATCTGGAAAAATGAAAGAAGAGACTTTTTTTTTACTCCCTACATTTCTGCATAAATATAATAATACTTTATACTCTTCACATTGTCAGAATAGACTCATTACTTTTTCCAAATTAAACAGATGTAAGAGTATCAAAAATAAGTGGAGGAGAGAAACTGTGACTTTATATATTACAGTTATATTGTAATGCATATCATTATCATATATACTTTTATTGACTTACAAAATTTTAAATGGAGCAGCACCTTTTTATTTAAATGATTTGGTTTCATTATATGCACCTTCTCGTTCCCTTCGCTCTAAGGGAATTGTCCTGCTGACTGTGTCGAAAGTCAGAAAAAAGACGGTTGTTGAACAAGCTTTTTCTTTTCGTGCACCAACGCTATGGAACTGTCTTCCTCTGGACATAAGGCAGGCATGCTCGGTAGATGTTTTTAAAGCAAAGCTGAAGACCCACTTGTTCACTTTGTGTTTTATGTCTTAATGTTTTATGTTTTTATGCTTCATTGTTTGTAATTGATTTTATTTTCTGGCTGTACAGCACTTTGTTTAAAAGTGCTTTATAAATAAAATTATTATTATTATTATTATTATAGTTTGATCGCACAGTCCCATGTGGACATGAGGAGAATGTAAACTGAAACATTTGTTTTTTTGGGTTTTTTTTCAAAATATAAAATTAATTCTGTTCTTGGTGGGTCTCCAAACCCTGGTCTATGTAATTGCTAGTCTCTAATCCCCTTTTATAACCCATTAAAGCCCCTATTTAAAGCTAATCTTTGCCCTTAGCATGGTTCAGGCTTCTTATATAGGATAGGTACTAAAAGTCTTACAGCCATGCAAGACATTTCAGTGCGCATTACTTCAATAATTTGCCCCTAGTCACTCTAAGAAGTTTAATGTATTCACTCTGCCCAGTATTCCCACATGTCCTCTGACCCAGTGGGATTAGGTTTTCTCCATAAATACAGTTGATTGTTCCTTTTTAATGAGCCTCTCTTTTTTTTTAACATTGTATTTTCTCTGGTTCTTTCAATATTTCAGCCTTTTATAACAACCTAAATTATATTACATTTGTATTTTGTGTACAGTATAACATTATTTTTCACAAGCCATTTACATGGGCTAATGAAAATGAATATTCCACTAATGTCAGTGTTAACATCCACTAGTGCATGTTCTCATTTAAAAACATGATTTTAACTAAGCTTCCACTGTTTAATAACCTAGTTGGTGTCGATGTAAAGGATAAAATAGTTATATTTGTTATGTCCTTAAGACTAACTATAGTCATTATGTAGTTGAAATGGTGTGTATGTGTATTAACTAAACTGACCTTCAAATATAAACTATACTTTTCACTCTTGTGCTCATCGATTATATTTGATTTTTGTTGGGACTTATTTGAAGATGTGCCACTGCTCGATTTTTGTTCTGAAGTACAAACCTCTGACTTTTCTTAACCGTAAACAATCAGTTCTTTAGCGTCGTTGGAACATAAATGCGCTATTAGAGAGATTAATTTTTTTCCCCATTGATAATAATGGGGAGTAGTTATGGGATTTGCTTCATATAAAGGTGATGTATTTTATAAAACATATTAATTTGTTTTTTAAAAAACTTACTGTGATCATGTTAATAATTCAGATCACTATATTTCCATTTACACTGTTGAGAGAAGAAAGCATAGAGGAAAATATCCCTTACAGGTAGTAAGGTACAGGATGGTATTTTTGTGCCTGAAGCATGTATTCCTGTGTTACTATTTTTGTGAATGTTATTAATGTGTCGAAGGTAGAAACTGCAGCCACAACAGTCAAAAGTACAGGTTAAATTACAATAGGGTATATTGTTTTTCCTTTGGTAGAAAGATAGGGCGTAGCGTAAGAAGAAAAATGAATACACTTTGTCACATATTCATTTGTAATGGCAACAAAACTATAAAAGGAGACATGAGAGGGAATATTTTTAATAATCTCAGCAGCATTATGGTTTGGCTTTGTTTAACCATCTATCTATCTATCTATCTATCTATCTATCTATCTATCTATCTATCTATCTATCTATCTATCTATCTATCTATCTATCTATCTATCTATCTATCTATCTATCTATCTATCTATCTATCTATCTATCTATCTATCTATCTATCTATCTACCTATCCATCCATCCATCCATCCATCCATCCATCCATCCATCCATCCATCCATCCATCCATCCATCCATCCATCCATCCATCCATCCATCCATCCATCCATCCAGCTTCAGAAACCCACTTTCAAGCAATATTCCAATTTTCTGAGTTTTTGGCTTTGAGGTTTTAATCATCTGTAAATCCTAATCAGCAAAATTACAACAAAGAAATGCTTGATATATCCCACTTTGCATGTCATGAGTCTATGAAATGTGTTGGTTTGACCTTTTATGTTGAATTACCCGAACAAAGCAACTTTTACATGATATTCCATATATATATATATATATATATATATATATATATATATATATATATATAAAATGTGCCGAGTTTGAAGTAAATTGAAAAAACATTGATGTTTTATAGACATTATAAATAAATTCCAGAAAAAAAGCTCTTAAAAATGTATAAAACATGTAAACTTACTGTTCCAAATATGTAAGCAGATTTATTCTTCATCATTGACAGTTTATGAACCCAATTTGGTAAGGATTCAATCTGCTTACTGCTAGTGGTAACATACAAAGAAACAGACCAAACCGAAAACAATACCCCTTGGGGATTCGGGTAATAACAATACTACTACTACTACCAACAATAATAATGTTAGTGGCCAGTTGAGGAAGTTGAATGAACCATTCATGTTCTGGGGTGATCCACAAGCTGAGTACCTGTGCTGATTGCCACACCTGTGTTTGGTTTGCCATACTTACCTGGGTGATCACACAGAGAGGAGGTTATGTGGAGCAGAGCAGAGAAGCAGAGTAAGCCTAAATGTTTGACATTTTATTTTGGTCCATTTATATGCATATAAGCATGACATTGATGTGAAATGTTATTCAAATGCAGTTTAGGCCAGGCGCTTGTGGCCTTTTTATGTTTTGAAGAGTTTGCACCCTTGGTTGGCGGAGCGAGGTTGGTTCATTTTCTTGATATTTGTGTGTTGTTTTAATTGTTGTTTAATCATGTACAAAAATGGATGATGATATTGGGAGTTTTATGGTTGGATGTATAATGAAGTGTGTGTTTTTGGAGAAAACTGAACTTTGTACCTATTAATATTATGTGTTTGTTTGTTTGTTTGTTTGTTTTTTTTTTTTTTTAAGTTTCACGGTGCTTGAAAATGCAATAAAGTTTGTACCGGTTGAACTCTACGCTGTCTCATTGATGCCAAGGGCTGCTACAAATAATAATAATACATTTTATTTGTAAGTAACTTTCATGGAAAATAGGATAAAAAAAAGTCAATCCATAACATATAAATAAATAAATAAATATTATAGTTTAAAAAATATATTTAAAAAAAGATATGCAGTACAAAGTAAAATGTCGGTGAAATAATTATCGACCAGGTGAGTCTTGAGTCTGGTTTTGACTATGGGGAGAGAGTTGAGCATAAGAACTACAGTTGACGTATCTACCTCATGTCATCATTTCACAAAACCCCTCTCGGTAAATATATTGCAACTAAAAATTTTAGCTCTATGTTTACTCTTGAAAAATGCCCATTTTATGTCTTAAACCATGTATGAATTCCTCTAATCTGATCACAGTGTACAGAGGCAAAATGTTATCTTTAACTAGGCGTAGGTTACATAGACTGACAGGATAGACAGATTACACCAGCATAATCCTGTGCCTGTCTTCATCTGGAGGTGTTTTCCATTTGCTAGTGGATTACACAATTCCTGTCAGAGTGAAAAAAAACAAAACAAAGACAATGATACATGGTCAGGTGACTCGGTTGCAGCTGGTCCTATCTATCTTCAGGTTTGTGAAGGATAATAAGAAGCACGATTGTTGCCAGCAGGCACTGTTCCTCAAAGGGAATATATTCACTTTGTGGCAGCAACAATACGCAGTCAGTGCAGAGAGTACTGTATGTTGTGTTCCCGCTGTGGTCTGATGGGAACTAATGCAAATGCTTTTGGCAGATGCATTACGGCATTTTATGTTTCTGTAAGCCTAATGACTCAAATCACTAAGGGTTCTCCCACCCAAAGAGAGGATACGGAGCAGAAAAGGCCAGTATCAAATGGGTTGTATTGACCAAATCTGCAGGGAAGGTCGCAGACAGGGCAAGCACAGTGCTGTGGGGCTTCCCTCTGACTCAGCCAGCAAAAGGGTTTCTAAATATTGTACAATTTTCAGGCTCTAAACCACTGTAAGTGACTGACTGTCAGGAAGAAATCAGCATTTTTAAAAAGGCAAACTTTCCATCAATCATTGTCTGTCATGCAAAGAAGCGACTCTGAAGATATGATCATTTCTCTCACTCACTGTCACACATAAACACTCTCATTTTCTTATTCTCTTCTCTTTTCTTTTTCAGTGTTGTCAGTCAAAAGCTTACCCAACTTTACACAAATGCACTTGATGATTGAAGATGGGACTAACACACTGGTTCACAACTTTTTTTTCAGCTCATGACCTCATTTTAACAAACTTCTGGCGACCCCAGTCATCGATTTACATTTAGTCTATATAATATATATTATTAAGGACAGAGACAGAAAAGGTGTAGATAACTGAACAAAGTGAGAGTGTTATTTGTCTTGGTCAAGATGTGTACAGCCAGTCCAGTTTGTGTTTTCAAAGCTGACAATTAGGGGCAGGGGCGTCACAGGCATTTCAAATGTGGGGGTGTTCTAGGTTGAGGCACATGAGCAAAATTTTCTGAATCTATCATTGGGAAAATTACCCAAAAATTATCCATTAATGATTACATTTTTATATTAAAGTAATATGTGGCTGAAAATAACAAAAAAGGTGTTTTTCCTCAATTAAACATTTATTCAAAGAACAACAAACTTTTGACAGAAATATAATATGAATGAAAACCACCCCACCCCTACTGAAAACATCCAAAAGTGCTCCTCCGTCTGTCAGTAAATTATCTTTGGGTATATGTCACAAAGCAAGACATAGTTTAGTTAACTTAGTTTAACAACAGAAACTTTTCTCATTACTTCCTGGTTGATGACTGTTTGCTAACACCATTCATAGATATTGTAACAACCTCGCAATGTTATTGCTATTTGTTTGGCGTGATTGGTACCGACAGTATCCATTTATCCTGCAATAAAAAAGTAGGTGAGACCAACTCTGCGTCCGCTTCCTGGATCCAGTAACGATACAATATATAACCTCAAGAAAAAGTGGGGGGGTTGTCGAGGTGGGGGTGTCGCAACGCCGCCATCCCACACGGGTGCGACCCCCGTGATTATGGACATGGCTCAGGAGGTAGACTGGGTCATCCAATAATAATAATAATAAGGGTTGGTAGTTCAAATGTTGCTCTTTCCTAGTTATGTGATGTTGCGTCCATGGAGAAGACTCTTCGCCACCTTTCTCATTGTTTGATTGTGGGTGGGGGGACATTTGGTGCGAATTGGCAGCCACACTTTGGTCGGACTGACTGCAAACCACCAGTGTGGATGTGTGAACAAATTAATAATCAATCAATCAATCAATCAATGAGAGGAGGCGCTTTCACAGGGAGCCTCCTGCAGCCACTGCTCCAGGAAACCCCAATGCTGCCTACACAGAGCTTACCCCTGACCGGCGAAGGAGGACCAAACTGCCACTGAACCATGGGCGTAAAATTGGATATGGACGCTGTGGACTAATATTTGGATGTTTCTAAAATGTTCATACGAACTTTGAATGGGAAACTACACGACATTCTGGAAACAAAAGGTGAATTTTTCCTCTCCTCAGGTCCACCTCTCAAAGACAGCATGTCATTGGTGGGAACAACCTCGCTATCTGTGATTGGCTGAACTTCCTGTTTGTATAAAAACCAGTTCAAACCGCGACACCTTTTTTCTTCCACGCGCTCGAGGTCAATAGTTTCCCTGTAGCACGACATAAACCTCAACATGCAGTAATAACTCCAGTGCTTCCCTTACCATGAAAATGATGCACCTTAGTGTACCAACAACAAGCTACAGAAAATCTAAATAGTGCAAAAATCCCATGTATACATTGTGTGCCACATTTACAGCCCCCCACCCCCCCCACCCCCCGTGAATATTTTACCAGATTTCCTCTATCTCTTATCTGTACAAACACATTTTTTGCAACATTATACAAAAACTACTGGACCAATTTCCATGAAATTTTCAGGAAAGGTGGAAGGTGGTCCAGAATAGATTTCATAAAATTTTTGGTGAATGTAGGTCAAAGGTCAAAGTTACTAAAAATGTATTTTCACAACGGTAAGAAATAGGGCAAATCAGGGAAAATGTTTGTGAGGGGTGGGGCTTGTTGTATCTGCCACCACTTGTATTATTAGTAAGTTTATTTATTTATGTATTTTATTGTTTCAATTAATACAATTTTAAGGCAACTCCATTTCAGTTCCAGGTGACCCCAGGTAAAAACATTGGATAAAATGACATGTCAGCAGGTTCAACCATACCTGAATCACAAAATGAAAATGCTGCCTTCCTATTGGCAGAAAACAGTGATAAAAACAGCAAATAGAAAAATGATTTAGCACCCAATATATGTGAGGACCTCAACATTTTTATTATGGCACTATACTTCCCTATTGATTAAATAACATTTATTTGAGCTACAGTGTAACGTGCACTAAATCCTCAAGTGAAATTACTCAGAGCAATGTGTCTGCTGTGATCTAAAATCAATGCCCAAAGGGGAGGGAAGGACCCGCTGAAGTTAATGGTACCGTTTTTTAATTTAAATGATAAATGCTGCAAACACATTGTCTTCATTAAATTAATTTAGCGTGTTTTACAACACTGTGCTTTTTTTTCAATTATGACGATGATTTCCGTTTGATGCGACAGACTTGATATCTGGAAGGGGCGCAAAGATGTCAGACATTTCCATTCTAAATTACTTGACAGTGGAATCTACAGCCATCTGTGTAGGGGGCATAAAAATGTCTGCCAGGTTTGGGGTAAATCTTCAAAAGCAGGGAAGGATATTTCCACCCTCTGCTCCCTCCTCTGGGTCGTCTGTTATAACTCATAAACAGATGATACTTCACTGTGTGTGTGTGGGAATGAACATTTGTATGCTTATGCTAATGCTTATATACAATATTTAACAAGGCTCTTAAATAATTAACACAAGTAAATGGGATACTAATAGGTTGAGCATTTTCCTGAATTTTATCATGACTGGACAACAAATACCAGGCATTTTTTCTTTTAATTATTATTATTTTTAATATAAAATGGAAAATCTGAAATCCTGAAGGCAGCATTTATTTGCTTAATGGGCACATAGTTTACAAATACTGCCTCTATTTTTTTTATTTTTTTTTTTACAATTTAGGCCATTTCTGGTTAAATGATATTTGCAGTAGCCTTCGATAACCCAAATCACTACCCGTCGTCTTACTGCCCTTCATCTAATAGCTCCTCTCTATGTGCTGCTTGAGCTAGGTTTCTTCTGGGACCTCTGGCTATCTATTTATGGCCCCTATCAGCCTCACACACGTGCAAGTGCAATATTGACTTGCCCTGAGCCCTGATAACATCTCCATTTAATCCACAACCACCTACTTTGTAAAGGGAGTATAGTAAATGAGAGAGAGAGAGAGAGAGGAAGAGAGAGAGACACATGAGATGCTGACACATCATGCTATTTTTCATGTTCACTTTAGTTTTTTTTTCTGTGCCACACTGGTAAAGTCAAAGCTCCTGTGAGGAAATTCCAAAGGTACCCAGGAGTCAGAAAAATAAAATAGGTTTGTGGAGCCAGTGTAGAAGGAGCTTGCAGTTTCATTATTATTTTTAGCTCATCCAGACAAAGTCCGCGATGAGCTATCGCCATCGTGTCGTCCACAATTCATTAAAATCACTACTCTTCCTTCAGTTCTCAACAGATTACATTTCTGATTGATTGATTCAATCCAGATCAAATAAAGTAATCGTCCTAATGTTAGTTTCCACCAACAACCTCCTGCGTAGCATTTAACATCTTTAAGCACAGTAATATGTCATTACCCAGTTAACTACTTTTGTTCAGTCACATGTTACCCCAGAAGAGCTTTGGGGGCTTCCTATACCATTCACACTGTTTTTGGCATTTGTTGATAAAACACACACACACAGTGGGATTGATTTTTATCATCTATTGAATGATCCCTTTTGTTGATAGGAAGACATCACAGCTGTGAGGTCTGGATGAGCACAGGGACATTGGCCCTATATATTTTTTTATTTATTTAATTAAAAAAAAAAAATTTTTACAATATGCTGTTGTAGGGCCAAATTTCTGTTTAAATTTTAATTTAAAAGTGTTTTTCTGTTTCAACATTGCTACATTAGAAATTCACAAATGGTGTACAACAAACCCAAATTAACAGCTGTTTCTAACTAAATATGAAGCTTTTTATTTTGTTACACGCCTTGAGTTTAACATCCAGACAGTTCCGCAGAGTAACCCCACAGTCTGAGATGCATATGCTTTTATGAGTTGTACGGACTGCAATTTTTCTAAAATTTTATTCCCCATGCAAGTTATACCCACCTAATTTATGAGTGAAAAATCTCACGATGCTCTCTGGTACTGCTGTGATTTTAGCTCAATATAAAAACTGAGCAGTTTCAAACTTACCGTACCAATGTGAACACCCTTGGTCTTTACACATTATCACCCTGGCTCTACAGCTGGAGATGGTTCCCCGGGTGCCGCCCATGGCTGGCCACTGCTCCTTATAGGTGCCCCAATGGCATGAAGAAAGGGTTAAATGCAGAGGACAAATTTCCTTGTACAATGTATAATGACAAATAAAGTACTTTACCTTGGCTGGTTCAAAATTAGGACAACTTGACAATGGCACAGAGTGACAACCTTATGAAAGGTGACTAAATGAAATGGTGACAATGAGTAACATTAGGCATTTCTCAAAGTTTGTCAACTAATGCAATCGATTTATTAGGTAATTCACTTGTGAAATATTGCAAATTACAGTTTCAAGTCCTTCAGGTTTTTACATCACATTTGTCATGGACACACTTTGTACATAATTATATTGACATTTTATTTGCTAACACTTTCAGCAGTTTCCAGTACTTTGGTTGTTGTGTCCTTAAATCACAGTAGATTTCATTTTGTGCTGTCCAGCCAGTCAGACTGAACCAAAGAATATTTTATTATTCATTCGATGCGGAAACATTACTCAGTCATTCACAACCAAACACGAAAGGCTGCAATAAACTGTGAAAAAGTGTAGGTCATGTCATTGAAATATTTTATCCCATGACCTCCTTCAGGAGTATAATCCTTTTGTTTAGAGATCATAACAAATCAATGGCTAAAAAGACCATTGACTTTGGATTTTACAGCCTGTGGTTCTTGGCTAGTGTCACCCTGAGTCAGAAATGAACACTGAACTGACAACACAAGCACTATACAAACAAACACCATAACGATTGCTGATGATTGCAAGGCTTTTCATTCTGATGCATGCAGATTCTGGTCAGGTGCTGCTCTGGTATTTGCATTGACCTTGTACCTTTCCTTCATTTGAATATAAATCCTCTGTTGTTATCCGTACAATGCAGATACAACAAACTGTGCTCCTGGCTGTAAAGAAAAAGAGGAAAAGCTCAAGATCCCTTTCATATGCAGCCTTCAATGTAAGTTGTATGAATAATGTAGTGTGTATGAGGAGGGGGTGGAGGGAGGATACCAGCTTGAGCTTTAAACTTAAGTATTTGACATCTGAGTGAACATGGAGTGAGTGTAGATCTCTGCTTAGACAAATGCTTCCTTCACTCGACTGCACTTGTCGCCTGGCACGGAGCCAAGCATCAGTAAGAACAGAAAAAAATGTAAATTTGTCTTTACACATGATCTACCTAAAATATATTGTTGTGTTTGTACTGTATTGCCAAGTTAGCCTGGATATAAATTTGATCAAATAAAAATTACCTTAAAGGGATAGTTCAGTAATTTTCACTTGAATCTGTATGGGATCACCATCTTTACTCTGGTGCACCCACAGTGACTTACCCCCAACAGTGTCCTGTGAGTCGAGTTTTGCTCCGGTTTTGGTCAAAGCGAAAGTAGTCAATGCAGGTTGTCACTGCTAACAGCTGTGCGCCTTAGCAAACTACTTTCTTCAGTTGTTCGCCAGTGTTAGCAGCTGCTACGTGCAACAGGCGCACAGCTGTTAGCAGTGACAACACACATTGATCGCTATTGAGAGAAAGTATCTCCAAGCAATTACGATGTGTAACTTTTTGTTCTGTGACGGTTTTGTTATGTAAATAAATCACTTATTCGAATACATACTGTTTTGAAAAGAAACACTTATTATTTTGTTGATCCCAGGAAACCTGTCGGGACTACTTTCACTTTGACCAAAACTGGACCAGAACTCGTCTCACAGGACACTGTTGGGCGTAAGTCACCAGAGTAAAGATGGTGATGCTATACAGATTTGTGTGAAAAACACCAAACTATCCCTTTAACATCAGTTTTGATTAAAGACATATTGTATAGAGTCACTGGTGTAATCAACCTGTAAAATGAGTAACTAAGTATGAATTATTACGAGAGTAATGTGTCTGTTCATATTGACAAATTAACTGATGAAGATCAACTGAAATCCACATCTTTCTTACATTATGCATAAAACAAGAAAAAAAAGGTTGTAACAATAAATGGTGAAAAGAAATGAAATCAGGAAAAGCACAAGCCTCAATGTGCATACATATAGTATACTGTATACACTCTAAGGAATAGCATTTAACTATGAGACGACACTATGACACACTGTCTCTGTGACTCGTCAACACACACAGCAGAGAAGATTGTCCTTTCATGGATCAAGGGTTTGAATGAGGCTTCTCCTGACCCTCTTCCCATGTGTTGTCATGCAGACTCTTCAGACTGCTGGTGGTATGTCTTGGCTGGTTGTCCCTGTCATGTTCAATTGCCTCTGTAACAGAATTGCTGTCTACTGTGTCTTCGCAGTAATGGTGTAGCACAAAACATGCACAAATGCACATTTAAATGAATGTCCATTGCACTTCTCTGTGTTTCAAACCAGGTTTTTTTTTTCTCCATGCTCTCCACAAAGATAGTCCAAATTACTGTTCCTGAACAGTACTTTCCATATTGCCATATTCTTTCATCTTGGCACCAGTGGATATGTAAACTGGTACTTCCTCACCATGACCGCCAATTACTCTTGGACATGGAGGAGTTTTCCATATTTCAAACAGGTGTTGAGGTGAGTTGTGCGGTTGACAAAAACACAGGCATCGTGCACACTCACCTGTCCATTTCATTGCCACATCCCCAAAGGTCGTTTAAGGAAAACTTCCCTTTGTAGAGACGAACGACAGGAGACGTCAGGCTCAGGTCTCATCACCCGGTTTATTCTCAAAAAGAGCTTTTTAAACACAAAGGAGATCAACACCTAATTCCCGCCACCCGGTGCTCATTTCCGTTACTCACGGACCTTCAAAATAAGGGTCTTTGCGTGTGAGTACCAAACACACACTTGTGGGCACCACACCTTTTCTATTAAGTTAAGTCGTGGAATTGTCTGATGGTTGATTCTCCACATGAGTCCCATCCACATACCCATTATAATTATCTAGTTAGTGAGTATGTTAACGAACTAACTATTGTCAGATTTCTTTTTTTTTTTTTTTGCTTAATTCCCATTCACAAGTGAAAATGATCTTGGTAAGATTTGTCAGAATAAGATTTTCCAAATCTATTATCTAAAATTTAGTTCTTATATTGCACTGAAAAGTTCCTCTTTAGGTGACTATGTCTTATTTTAAGTGTGATGAGATATTTTGACTAGAAATGGGAAAAATACACTTGCGTTTTTTACAGTGTATATTTAACATTTTCTCTCTGTAGTTGCTTGTTGTATGGTACTGCTATTCTGGGGCACTGATAAGTGGGGTGTAAACATGACGAATGCATGGGAGCTAGCATTTGTGGGGTGCCCATAGAGCAGAGGAGGGGGTCCAATGGATACAGGTTAGAAGTTGTGAAAATTTCATGTAAGATCTGCTGTGTAATAGAGGCATAGAAGTCAAGAATCGAATGTTGAAAGCTACCATTTCATGCTAGCATAAGTGACGTTGTTTTTGGACCACACCCCCACAAATCTAAAAGATGCTTGATTTTATGAAAGGGTCTAGAATGTTTAGCTTTCACAGGGCCCACAATTGTTAGCAGCATCCCTGCTGACTCCCTATGGTGGTTCCCCATATTACCTTACTTTACCTTATCTTATTACCCTGCCCTCCAAAGTGGCGCTGAGGGTATTGTGTTTGGTTAGTTTTTGTTTGTTTGTTTCCCCACTTGTCTGTTTTTTTGTCAGCAACTTTACGCACAAACTATTTGGCCAATTTCCATGACATTTTTAGAAAAGGTGTGAGGTTGTCCAGAATAGGTCCCATTCAATTTGGCTGAATGTAGGTCAAAGTCGAAGTCACCCAAAAATGTATCCGATTTGTATGTACAGTTTAGGCAGAAACATTATGGGCTAACCACCTATATATTAATTATAATACAGATAGATGCACACACAAACAGACTGGGAGAGCTGTGTGTTTTTTTCACTTTTGTGCCAGGATTTAAAAGACAGAAAATTCCACATTTACATCCCACCTTAATCAGCCAGTGTTTTCTCTATGCACAGACCATTCATTTTCAATCTGGACTCTCAAGGGAACATCAGCTGTTCAAGGACTTTGCTGTAATGCTTTAGGATGGGGGAGGGGCAGATGGCAGCACCCACTGCCCATGGAGAAGAGTAAGAAGCATAAGTGTTTTTACGTTACAGTCTTCAGAAGTCTTCAGTAGCAACAGAAATAGTCGATACATGTGTTGCTTAGTGTTATAGCGGCCATCTATGATTCTCTGTACCTTTTTTACATTTCGCCTTTTCTTTGCTTGATAGACTCTTTGACGTCTATGAGATCATAAAATTTTAAATGTCTTTGTTGGGTTTCAGCTGGTGGTGACACATAGGTGACAGATTAAACAACAAACCAATTGAATGTGTGTTTGTCAGATGCTGTTCCACCATCTGCCTCCACAACAGCTATAATGCTCCTTGACATTAATTTCACAGTCTATGAATTGTACAAGAGTGAATATCATACCAACAAAATATAGTCCCTCATTTTGTGAAGGTGGTAGAGCTGTCTAACACATCCACCAAAAATGTTTGTTTGCACATGATTCACATTATTGTTTATACTGATCAAACATCCAGGGAGCAATTGTGTCAAATGGATCTGGGATTTCTCATCCTGAAACAGACTACACCCATCAAGTTTTTACTTTAAATTGTCACCTGTCAGGGGCTACATTTACGTAATGTTTTTTTTTATTTAATTATTTATTCTGAATAAAATAACTTAAAATCAAAGCTAGTTTCTTCTAGCCTAGCCGCACTATGCCTATTCATTACATGTGCGGGTCTAGGGACGTTTCATAGACAGGGGAGGCGGGGCTAAAATGTCTTTCAAATCCTCTGTATGAAATAGGACAGTACGACAACCAATCAGCATAATCTTCAGGATGACATAGTTAGACGCTGGCGGAGTCTGGAGAAAGTTACGAATGACTTAACAAAATGGTGGATTATGGAGCTTAGCAACTGTTGTCGCTTCTGCAAAAAGAATTTAAAGATTGCTGACGTTTTCTCACATTCTTTACTCATCTTTGATTAAAGGAAATCACCACCCATTGTTTCTCTTCTAATCATTACAGCATCACTTTGTTGCGCCCGCCCTCTGACTCTATACTTTGCTATGATTCATTGACCAGTTTCAGGGAAATCTAGCCAAAAGTTACATTGAGCGGAACTAAACTACACATTGGATGTGCTGCCGCTAGGAGGGTAGGCTAATTTTCTACGTGTTTACTTGGAAATGTTAATACCGAATAAACGTTTCCATGGGAAACGGACGTTCGCTTAAGTTATTTTCAGAGGGGGTCCAGAGGGTTCTGATAGGACAGAATGCCTACATGACATCTGGATGCCGACTGGACCGGCAATCACTTTTTGCTTTCGTTTCAACTAGCAACATGGAAGCCCAGATACATGTAATTTTTTTCCATTTATTTTTGTAAGAATTATGAAGCAGCGGATTCAAATCAACATACATATGTGCATCATTGGAAGAATGACAGGAATTATTGAATTTGGAATTAAGAGTGCCATAATATGTGTTTATACGCAACACAGATATATGGCACAAAAGAATAGAATAAGCTTAGTCTCTTGCTATATAGACATCATGTAGTATGATAACTTGTTTTATTTTCATGCAAATTTCCTTACATAAAAAAACATCACAAGTCGTATCTCTTGAGATATGGCAGTATGATAAACAGAGATGATGTGATATTTTGAGCGTAAAATTAGCTGTGATTAAATTCCATGGACTGGGTAGATAGATAAATGAGTATATGATCAGTTATGCGAGTCTGGTTCGGGCACTTTTTATTCCTCCTTTCTCAATCCTCTCTTGACCGTTACATAGTGGAGTTGCTGTATTGTTGTGTCAGTGGTATTTATAACAATGGATTGATTTCTCAGAAACCCCTTGGGCAAAGCTTGTGTTGCTTCAATTCACCCCACTGCCAAACGCTACCATAAACAGTGCACGCATATCAGCATCAAGTATTGTGATGCACTGAGACATGGTAATGTTATGGAACTGTTTGCTCTCCACTTGGACCAGAAGTAACTTAAAAATGATTTGATGCCTTTAGGCAGCTATTCCCTCCCCCATCTACTTTCATCCACTCTTCTTTTTTGCTCAGTTGGCAAGTAATAATAATAATAGGAGGGCTCAAAAACCTGCTACTGCTCACTGTATAGACTCCATAGTCATTTAGAGAGCATCTGTGCTTTTGCAATCTCAGATCATCACTGCCTCCAGATACCAGATCAGACAGTAGAATTTAAAGATAGGAATATAAAGGTGGGGAATAACATGTTTCACTTTATGTACGTGGCACCATTAAAAACAAGTGGGTCACAATATTATGTACACTGGAAAAAAAATTTAAATGTTACCAAGTGTATTTTTCTTATTATTGTATTTATCCAAATATCTCATTACATTTCAAATAAAACATAATCACTTAAAAGAGGAACTAGATCTGGAAAATCTAATTTCACAAAATGTTGTCACAATCACTTTCACTTGTTCCATTGACAGATACTTTTTACTTGATATAATAAAAATAAAACAGAATACATAAAGTTTTTAAAAATCTTGAATTTCTACTAGTTCCTTATGTGTTTTTTGAGACTTTTTAAAAACTACTTACAACATAATTTAATGGCCATACTGACAAAAGTTCATGAATTAAGGAAAACCTATTTATTTTCTCCAACACCTTGATTCACACGGGTCTGCAAAGTTAGTGATATCTGGTTTGAAATTTTTCTATAAATTTGTTTGTAATCTGTAGACTGGAAAAAAATCTAAATCTTACCAAGTGTATTTTTCCTCATTTGTAGCCCAAATAGCTTAATACATATTACCAAGATAATTTTCACTTGTTCTTTTGGCAGATTTATATAATTTTTTGCTCAAATCAAGCAAAAAAAAATGTTTATTCATGTTTGTACAGTTCTTGTTTTAACATTTTTTCTAGTGTATATTTGGAGATATTTGAAATTAATTGGTTTTGGGTTACAATGGTAACAATTTATTATATAAATGAATTAGAAACTTAGACAATTGTGTTACCAAAGCAGTACAGTTCGATAATTTCCCAATACACACCTGTCTTTGTTTCTTGGCATCGAGGCTCAGCTGAACCTATCTTAACCGGACAGAGATAGCAAGAATTAAGGAGGGAAAAAAGCCCCTTCTTCACACGATCATCGACATTTTATACTGCCTGTCTATGTCACTGTAATAGGAGTGACTAGCGGGACTTGGTTCCATGTTCGTGGAACCTTTTGACACCAAAATCACTTCCTTAACTAATATAGCGATGTGTAAGGAAATGTGTGAACCTGTCCTAATAAGGAGCAGGGGAGACAAAACACGTTACGTAACACATTCATTCTGTTAGTTAACCCCTTAATTTAATTCCACTACATTATGAAATAATCTAACATACAAAGACATAATGACACATTTTTCACTTTGACCAGTGACTACTATATCTTCGTTTTTAATTTGACTCCAGTGTGAATTTGAGTTTGACAACCCTGCTCTACTGTCTCATAATACTGATTTTCTTTATCAAAATTCTTATTTATTTAACCAGGGACAAAGCATTATGTAGAGCAAGAGTGTCAGAGTGTGGTCCTCGAGGGCCGGTGTCCTGCATGTTTTAGATGTTTCCTTCTTCCATTACACCTGGAGGCCATTGCATCATTATCAGTCTGATGAGGAGCTGATTATTAACTCATTAAGTGTCAGCGTTGATTCTGAATGGATGATTTAGTGTAAATATTCAGAAAAATTCAACTATTTTCCTTTTAGTTTTGTGCATGGAAAGGGTGCCAAAAAGCAAGATTTTTTTATTTTTATTTTATTTTATTTAAACATTTTTTAAAGGCAAAATTAAAATTGCTGGGACCAAATTTCAATATTAGTTTTTTTCTTTTGTAATTTTTTTTTCTTCAAAATTTTCCACATTATTTGTGATTTTGTAAATATTTAGTAGTTTTTGTTGCTCATTTTGTTTATTTTTCTACATTTATATTTTTTTTTATGTTAGTATTGTTCTTTGATTTTCTACCATTTGTGTCTTACTTTGCTCATGTTACCAATTATTTTGTTCATTCTCAGGAGTTAAAGGGTTAAACTGAATCACATGGAAGAGGGAAATATCTAAAACATGCAGGACACTGGCCCTCGAGGACTGGAGTTTGACACCTACGATGTGGCTGTGACTCAGTTGATAGAGTGGGTTGTCCAATGACTTACGGGTAAGCGGTTTGAATTCTGGCTCTGTCAAAGCGTCCTTGGGCAATACACTAAATTCTAAATTGCTCCCAGTAGGTCTAGCAGCATCTCGTATGAGTGTATGAGTGTGAATATGAATGTGAGGCCTTTGTTAGTGCAGTCCATTTAAATCATGATATCAGTCTAGACACATTCAGTCAAATAAGAGAATATTCATCAGAAAAAGCTCTTTTGGTACACAACTTTCAATCAAGGTTTTGTATTCAACCACACAAACAAAATTATTAACTTTTAGCACATTGAGAAGCATGACCTTGCATGATAAGAGAAATAGGAAAACTAAAAATCCCAGAGGCCTTGTACAGGAACCATGTAGAAGCAGTAATGAAGACCAAGAATGGCATCATTATTTAATAATGGTTCAATACAGTAGCAATAACAAAACCTTCCATCTCTGCATCAACCATCTCCCTACTCAGCTTTCAGATAGTGTATGGCTTCTATTGGAAAGATATGTTTGGAAATGTATTTGTCAGTTTGGTTCAATATGTTTTTTTTTTTTTTTCTTTTACTAGTGTTTTTGTATATGACCAGGTGATCTCCCTTTGTGATTAATAAAGTTAGTCTAAGTCTAATGGGTCAATCATTTTTGGTGAACTGACATGAACCAGCATGTGTCAGACATGCATCAGTTTATATGAACAAAATGGGCTCATATTTCACAACATTTGTTTTGATGACGCTGTGGTAATTCATTATGTACAGAATGAAAACATTACTTTTTCTGGAAAACTCAGTTAAGACCCAGTAATTCTTTAAAGCACTTTCCATATGCATTTGTTCTCGATTTTGAACATTTCTTAAATAATTTATCACCATTTATGCAACTATTTTCTTCCATATTTTGCATTTTTGGTGTCAAATTAATGTATTTTTTCTATTTTTATTTCACTGATCATTTAGATTTATTGATTTTTGCACATACAGAACATTTGTCAAAGTCATAATAAAAACAGCAAAGGTGCAGCGGGAGGAAGAAAGTCTAAATAGGCTTGATTAAAAGCTTCCACCTAATAAATAAACAAGCATTATGAAAGGTGTGAGACTTCCTAGCCTGATAATGATATGAATTCATAGTCTGGAGACGATCCATACTGCTCTGCACGTAATAGGCCAGTGCTATGACCAATCAGAGCAATGAACAATGTGATGTATACAGAGCAATGAAAACAAGTCTAAACTACAGTCTATCTGGTTGTTTTAACATCCTATAGGCCAGGGGTCTCAAACTCATTCCTTTCAGGGGCCACATTCAGTTTAATTTAATCTACAGTGGACCGGACCTGTAAAATAATACCATATTAAGCTAGAAAAAAAATTACAATCTCAATATTTAGTGTTTGTTTTAGTGCAAACAAACCCTATTACCTTATGAGCTTGCTTTAAAAAACTATCCAACAAAAATAACCTGTGAATAACCTGGGGAAAAAAATGAAATATCAAGAAAAATACATGCAAGTCTAACAATATTATGCTTCACTTTATCATTTACGCATGTGCATTATGGATCAGATCTACCACAAAGACACTTAACTGTTAAAATTGTGCTTAATTTTCTTTAGAAATTTCAGTTTGTTCATATTTGTTCATGTTTTTCACATTTTATTGTTACAGGATATTTCATAAGTATAAATATTTGCCCAATTTAATGTTATTTTTTTTTCACTATAAGAAAGACAGAAATTTTAAGTTGTCATTATATATAGGCATAATCTACATTATTTTCACATCAAAATGAGAAGAAAATATAGAGTAATTCTTTTAATATGTTATTCTACTATACTTTGACTATAGACCATGTTGGTCTGAATGTGGAACCTGAACTAAAATCACTTCCACAGCCTTGACTATATATAATTTTTGCACTTTGCAAATTCATCCTGGGGGGCCACATTGGAACCTTTGCCGGGCCGCATTTGGCCCCCAGGCCGCATGTTTGAGACCCCTGCTATAGGCTAAGCTAATTAACGTTAACACACAGGAAAAATATCCAACCGGCTCCGTTTAAATGCTGCTTATCCGACCATAGGCTGTTTATAATTTCCTACTTCTTCAACCCTGTTGTCATTGTGCTAAGCCCCGCCCTACAATCTTGCTACTCAAATGGAGCATTGTGATTGGAGGGCTCTATGGAGCATCACTAGACCAACGATTCAGGCAAAAATATTTTTTGCCACTAGTTTACTAGGCTAGAGACTTCCATGGTTCATACCAATTCAAAATACTAATAAAAAGACAATAAAAATACACACACACACACACACACACACACATAAACACACATGTAAGTATTCATCAGAGGTGTTCAAAGTACTCACAAGTAGAAGTACAGCTACTTGTGTGAAAAGTAGAAGTACTGATGCTATTCCTCTACTTAAGTAAAAGTAAAAAAGTACAACTTCTCAATTGTAATAAAGTACAAAAGTAAAAAGTAAAACTGCTTTTTTTGTCATTATCTAAAATAAAGCCTTTGAAAGTGAGTTACTGTGTAGATAATGTGTTTGATCAAGTCACAGTTAGTCAGTTTGGGCAAGAAATTTAGGAAAACGGGGGAAGAAAAGTCACAATTGAGATAAAAAGTAATGAGATTTAAAAAAAAATATATATATATAAATATGAGATAAAAATGCATAATTTTAAGATTAAAAAGTCAAAATTATGAGATAATAGTCATATAACTATAATATATAAAGTCACAGTTTCTCTCCTCCACTGATTTTCTGTCTGAAGTGACTAGTTTGTCATACTGTCACATCTGTTTAGTTTGTAAAGAGTATAAAGTACAGATATTTATATTAAAATGTATGGAGTAAAAGTAAAAAGTTGCCCGAAAAATAAATACTTAAGTAAAGTAGAGATACCTAAAAAAAACAAACCTGCTTGAGTACAGTAATCAAGTACTTTTACTTAGTTACTTTACACCTCTGGTATTCATAAAAACAAAGATAAAAGTTGAAGGTTATTGTATCAAAAACAAAGAAAACAGTCAAATCTAACTTTAAACCAAACTGTATTTAACACCAATTGTTCATGGATTAACTTTATACAGTTTATATCTGTAGATGGTTAAAGATGGACATTTAGGTCTTTGAGTTCATCTTAAGTTTGTTTGTGTGTGTGTATATATATATATATATATATATATATATATGGTCTTTTATTGAGATAGAGCCATCTACAGTGAAATATAAATGTCAAAATGAAAAGTCTTTGAGAACCCCCCCCCCCTCCAGACTGCTTCATCAATTATGTAGGTGAGCTGGTGTAGTTTGAGGTGCAGTCTGCAGTGATGCGTCAGTGTAAGACAGTTCTCCACAATCCCACTACCGACTGCACCTATTATCTAAAGCCATGAAGGTTAACAGCAAAACAACAACACATACCATTATTATTCACTAAATGTAGCCTGCTGTGATGCTTCCGCCGCTGCTGCTGCTGCTGCTGCTGCTGCTGCTGCTGTTGGTTGTTGTGTGTGTTCAGTGCAGTCTGACGTTGCTGAAAAACAATGTTTTTTTTCTTTGGTGCTGGCTGGGGTGTCGTTTGGTTTTGAAGTTGTGGGTTTCTCCTTCAAGATCTTCCATTTAGTGACAAGGAAATTTCAAAAATGTTAAGGTTGTCATTTTATCATATCACCTATGGAGATCAAAATACCCTCAGCGTAACAGACCATTTGAAAAAGATAATGCATTCATGACAGAAAGGTCACTGAGATAACAATTGACCTTTTATGTTATTAGTTCAAACCACTAGTTCTTAACTTGGGGGGGCACCAAAGATCCTGGAGGTGTGTGCAAAGTTGTGAGGTCACACCATATGACGATGCAAAGTGAAAGTGCTTTTCTAACTTCCCTGTCTGCTACTGTTGTGCATCTCATTTTCCTTTTCCCTGTGGCCGGATGTAAAGTTCACTGCAAAATAAAACAATCTGTGGATCAACCATGAATCTTCTTCTATTTTTTCACTTCCTGTCCCATTACCCCCCCCCCATACTTCAAATAACTCCACCTGTGCCTGTACCCTGAGTTTTTTCTTACTTCTCCTCACATGTTTTTGTGGATTTTGTGGCACAGTCAGTAAAACTGGAGCAGTGAACTTTGAACTCTGAGCAGTTGGACATTATTGTGTGGGTGTTTTTTGGCCCCGCCTCCTCAAATGTTCCCACCATATACTGACAGTACAAAAAAATCTGAAGTGAACTTGAATTATTTGCATTTTAAAAGTATACTTTGTTTCTATTTGATTTATTTAGGGCATATTTCAGGGTCTTCGTATTTATTTTTTATTTATGTTATTCAATTGTACAATACTGTAGATATTATGATTATTATGTGCGATTTCAGCACCAGACCTTTCTGTGTGGAGTTTACATGTTCTCCTCGTGTCTGCGTGGGTTTTCTCCAGGTACTCCAGTTTTCTCCCACCATCCAAACACATGCACTGATATGTTAATTAGTTAATCTAAATTATCCATATGTGTGAATATGAGAGTGATTGTTTGTCTATATATGTTCAACCCTGAGATGAACTGGAGACTCATACAGGGTGTTCCCCGCTTTTACCCACTGTAGCTGGATTAGACCCCCAGTTCAGATGACGAGACAAGATAATTGGTTTGTTTGATTGATTGATTGATTGATTGATTTGTTTATTTTGAGCAATTCACACAATACATACATACATACATACATACAGTACATACATACATACATACAGTACATACATACATACATACATACATACATACATACATACAGTACATACATACATACAGTACATACATACATACATACATACATACATACATACATACAGTACATACATACATACATTCAGTACATACATACATACAGTACATACATACATACATACATACATACATACATACATACATACATACATACATACAGTACATACATACATACATACAGTACATACATACATACAGTACATACATACATACATACATACATACATACATACATACATACATACATACATACATACATACATACATACATACAGTACATACATACATACATACATACATACATACATACAGTACATACATACATACAGTACATACATACATACATACATACATACATACATACATACAGTACATACATACATACATACATACATACATACATACATACAGTACATACATACAGTACATACATACATACATACATATGTACATACATACAGTACATACATACATACATAAGAAAAGATATAATATGATTTACACCCGAAAAGGAGTGGGTAGAAGAAAAACACCCCCGGTTAATTATAAATGGGTCAGTTTTTCTCATAGTTACTGTTGTTGACTACTGTCCTCTGTTTGAGTAACAACATAAGTATTAAAAGTCATATTTAAAAGGGAAGACAAAAGCATAAAAATGCAAAGATAAAATTAAGATAAATATAAATAAATAAATAAATAAATACATAAAATCAAATTTTTAAAAAACATAAAAACTACTGGGAGCTGGTTCTCAAAAAGAACCAGTTTTCATTCCCCACCCTTAATTCATATATTGAACGCAACCTATTTAGCCAATTACATGCTGCCATCCTACTTGAGAAGCCCGTCCCCTACCCAATGGTAATAGTAGGTGATGATATAACTGTCACTTGTTTTCCTATTCCCAGGCCCAAACAAATCAAATAAGTTTTTTTTAACCATCTCAAACTGCTTTTCTGATGTGCCATAGAAAAGGTTTAAACTCTTGAAATGAACCATGTTAGTTCTGTAGTTGTTGACAGCTGTGGTCTGTTTTTCAATCATGTTTTGTCTCTAGTTCATGAAGACCACTGTGCGCAGACGTAAATGATTACTTCATTTATCTTCCACTGAACTGGACAGAACAGATAAAGGACTGAAAGAAAATATGATGTATGAAGCAGTGGGAACACCTCATTAAAGCTGTACTGTATATCAGTCTAAAAATGGATGGATGGACAGGATGGATGAGTCCACATAAGAAGTGTGTTTCTTCTTAATCACACTGAAAAGAAAAGATAAATAAAAAACCCCACCTCAATCAGATAAAATATCCTCAATATGTAGAAACTTAATTCAATACAATTGGTCTAATAGGAATAGTAATAAATATTATAATCAATCCATAATGCAACACATACTTTGTTTTAGTTAAAGGAATAGTTCAGTATTTTTCACACAAATTTGTATAGAATCACCGTCTTTACTCTGGTGCACCCACAGTGACTTACCCCTAACACTTCTGGTCCAATAAAGCGAAAGTAATCCCGGCAGGTTTCCTGGGGTCAAGAAAATAAAATGCATTTCTTCTCAAAACAATATGTGTTTGAATGAGTGATTTATTTGCATAACAAATAACACTTACACCTCGTAATTGCTTGGAGCTACTTTCTCTCAATGCGCTAGTGTTGTCACTGCTAATAGCGTAGCAGTCGCAAACACTGCCAAACAACTGATGAAAGTAGTTTGCTAAGGCGCACAGCTGTTAGCAGTGACAATGTGCGTCCCACAGATGTTGTGGTCACACAGTGTACCGCAACCTGGTGATCTGGGGCTGAAACTGTGAGGAGAGGAGAGGAGGGGAGAGGAGAGGAGAGGAGAGGAGAGGAGAGGAGAGGAGAGGAGAGGAGGGGAGGGGAGGGGAGAGGAGAGGAGAGGAGGGGAGGGGAGGGGAGGGGAGGGGAGGGGAGGGGAGGGGAGGGGAGGGGAGGGGAGAGGAGAGGAGGGGAGAGGAGAGGAGAGGAGAGGAGAGGAGAGGAGAGGAGAGGAGAGGAGGGGAGGGGAGAGGAGGGGAGAGGAGAGGAGAGGAGGGGAGGGGAGGGGAGAGGAGGGGAGAGGAGAGGAGGGGAGGGGAGAGGAGAGGAGAGGAGAGAAGAGGAGAGGAGGGGAGGGGAGGGGAGAGGAGGGGAGAGGAGAGGAGGGGAGAGGAGGGGAGGGGAGGGGAGAGGAGGGGAGAGGAGAGGAGGGGAGGGGAGGGGAGGGGAGAGGAGGGGAGAGGAGAGGAGGGGAGAGGAGGGGAGAGGAGAGGAGGGGAGAGGAGAGGAGAGGAGAGGAGGGGAGGGGAGGGGAGAGGAGGGGAGAGGAGAGGAGGGGAGAGGAGGGGAGGGGAGGGGAGGGGAGAGGAGGGGAGAGGAGAGGAGGGGAGGGGAGGGGAGGGGAGAGGAGGGGAGAGGAGAGGAGGGGAGAGGAGGGGAGGGGAGAGGAGAGGAGAGGAGAGAAGAGGAGAGGAGGGGAGAGGTTTAACTGGTTAACTGGTCTAACTGCTCTAACTGGTTTAACTGGTCTAACTGGTTAACTGACCTAACTTGTCTAACTGGTTTAACTGGTCTAACTGGTTTAACTGGTTAACTGCTCTAACTGGTCTAACTGGTTTACCTGGTCTAACTAGTTTAACTGGTCTAACTGCTCTAACTGGTCTAATTGGTTTAACTGCTCTAACTGGTCTAATTGCTCTAACTGCTCTAACTGGTTTAACTGGTCTTACTGGTAAAGAAATGACAACAACCCCAACACACACACACAGACACACAAGGTGTTTTTCTTTTCGCCTCCGTGGTCCTGGAATTGGCCTGGATGCTGCAGGATATTCCCGGCTTGAAATCCTGATCCAGTCCGGCCCTGGTATATATATATATATATATATATATATATATATATATATATATATATATATATATATATATATACCAGTTATAAGTGTTATTGTTCTAAATACTCTCTATGTTGTGTTATGTTGTTCTTTGCTCTGTGCAGTCAGTGAGGCTGGAGAAGGTGTTAGATGTGTACCGACTTCTCAGTTCTGTGTCATTTAAGCCCCCCCCCCCTCCCCCATTCCCCTTTAAAAATCATCTGGGAAAAAAAAAATCTGACCTATCCGCTGTGTAATTGCCTTGGTACTTTTCAGGATGTAACAAGTTACCTGTCTAGACATGATATAATGAGGGCATTGATTAGCTCTGTGGTAATAGACAAACCAATATTTTGTGTCACAGCACTGTGTTAAAAGACACGCTGAATATAAAAAGGTTATTTGGCTCAAAAAATCTAATTCTAGGCCTAAATGTGATCATTGAAGATGTTGTTTGCAAGGGAAGACATAACATAGAGATACTAATATTAATGAACTTTATTGACCCTTAAGAGCAGGGGTCTCAAACAAGTGGCTCGGGGACTAAATGCAGCCCGCTAACGGTTCTAATCTGAACTGTGGGATGAGTTTATACATACAGACCAATATGAGTTAAATGATAATATGTGACCCTCCAGCACAAAACCAGTTACTTGGGTCAAATTTCAGAAATTAAGATTTTATATTTATCTGAAAGTTTATTAAAAATGCTTGTGTGACACTAATTCAATCAATCAAAGGCAGTTCTTCAACATCGCCATAGCAACAAGGGATTTAGTTTACTGTAGAAGGCTTTGTTCTGAGGCCTCCCATTGGTTCAAATATATAATTACATAGATTTCTATTTAAGGCTTTTCTAGAGGGAATCCCGATCTTTCCAAAGGTACCAAACATGACGGGGAAATACGGATCACAAGTGCGAAGGAAAGTTGTGTTTTGAGCCGATTTTTCTTTGTTTTAGACTTAATTACTGTCAGAGTCAGTTGTTGTTCTTCTTAAAAGGTATGATTTGAAACACTTACGGTAGGAATTTAACAAAAACTCATAGTTAGAAGTGTTCAGGAGACATTTTACTTGGATTTTATACAACTTCAAATTCGATCATTTTGACCCATATAACGTATTTGAGGCTATAGTTAGAAATACTACTGTGAGACTGAACCACTGGTTTGGTACTGGAGGGTCACATATAATAAACTACAAAAAATAATAACTCCATATTTTCTTTTACGTTTGATATGAGAAAAAAAAGTGTGATAACTTTGATTTTGTGTCTTTGTTTTCGTTAAGAAAAATCACATTAAATTATTAAAATATTTTCATTTACCTACTATCCTGGAACAATAAAATGTGAATAACTTGAACAACTATTCTAGTTTTAACAATTTTCTACTTCTATTAGTAAGTGTTTCATGTCTTTGTAGACTCCATTCATCATGCATATGTACACTTAATATGTTGAGGCATAATATTGTTAAAATTGCACTTATTTTTCTTAAGAAATTTCAGTTTTTTTCAAGTTATTCACATCTTTTTTTTTTGTTTGGATAGTTTATAAAAGTATTTTCATAATTGAATGTTTTTTTTGTGCTAGAACAGACAAAGTGTTGTAGTTGCCATTATTGATGGGTAATTAATACTATTATTTTACGGGTCTGGCACACTGGAGATCAAATCCAGCTGAATGTGGCTGAATGAGTTTGAGATCCCTGCTCAAGAAGGAGGAAGTAAAATAAAACAAAACAAAAGCAGTCATCAGCATCTGAGTGGTTGTAGACCAGGGGTGTCAAACTGTGGTCCTCGAGGGCCAGTGTCCTGCATGTTTTAGATGTTCCCCTCTTCCATTACACCTGGAGCCCATTGCATCATTATCAGTCTTCTGCAGAACTGATGAGGAGCGGATTATTAACTCTTTAAGTGTCAGCGCTGATGCATTCTGAATGGATGATTTAGTTTAAATATTCAGGAAAATTCTACCATTTTCCTTTTAGTTTTGTGGATGGAAAAGGTGTCAAAAAGCAATTTTTTTTTAATTTAAAAAAAATTAAAGGCAAAATTAAAAGTGCTGGGACCAAATTTTAATACTAGTTTTCTCTTTTTTTCCAAATTTTTCCACATTATTTTTTCATTTTGTAAATATGTATTTTGTTGCTGATTTTGTTTATTTTTCTACATTTTGTTTATTTTTCTTTGATTTTCTGCCATTTGTGTCTTACTTTGCTCATGTTACCAATTATTTTGTTAGGGTTAGGGTTAGGGTTAGTTTAGGGTTAGGGTTAGGGTTAGGTTGTTAGGTTAGGTTAGGTTAGGTTGTTTTGACACTCCTGTTGTAGACACATAGATGTACCACAACATTCAAAAATTCGCCTTGAAAACTTAAGCTGCATAGAAGCCATGAAGCATGGGGTACATGAGCTGGAGTTTTCCTTACATTGGAAGTCCCAGCACCAGCCCCCACCTACTGTGCTAGCGCTGCAGTACATCCCCTTTTAGGTGATATAGTCTGTCGCCTCTGTGAACCTCCTGATCAAAGCTTCAGCAGAATAAGGCTCAACACAGCGGGGCCAGATCCTTTTCCCCCGCAAGTACAACAAGACCGAGGAATGAACAGAAATAACTGTGCAGACCGTGTTACTTCAAAATAAGTAAATAGAGCGTTATATAACATGAACGTATGTACACAAATACTGTACGCGCTGTTGAGTGTTAGTGGTTTGAACTGTGCATAAGAAAACCTCAAAGTATGAAGCTGTGACAGGGATCGAATGTCAAGATTTACATTTATAAGTAAAACCAAATATACACCAGTGACCAAAATAATTTACTTATATAAAAAGGTAAATCATTCTTGAATTAAGAATTAACACATTTAATATGGATTAATCCAATAATCCATCATTGTGATTAATCTGATCATTTTTTTAATGCAACAGTTGTTTTGTTGAAACTGTGGAAGGTGTTGAATAAACACATCTATCTATCTATCTATCTATCTATCTATCTATCTATCTATCTATCTATCTATCTATCTATCTATCTATCTATCTATCTATCTATCTATCTATCTATCTATCTATCTATCTATCTATCTATCTATCTATCTATCTATCTATCTATCTATCTATCTATCTATCTATCTATCTATCTATCTATCTATCTATCTATCTATCTATCTATCTATTAAATATCCTGAAAAGGTGCATGCATTTGTTATTCTGTACATATTATACAGACAAATGTTATGTGAATCGATATATTCCAAGCAGAAGAGGTCCTGGATTCTGGATCACTTTGAAATTTTAAATTGCGGTAAAAGGAGAATAAATTTCAAAGTGATCCAGAATCCAGGATCTCTTCTGGATCACCACCAATATTTAATCATTTGTTCATTGTGACACTCCCAACACATCCTGAAAATGTCATCAAAATCTGTCCATAAGGTTTTGAGTTATCTTGATAAATAACAAACAGACAAACAGACCTAACCTAACCTCCATGACAGAGGAGGTAATAATAACAACAACAACAACAACAACAACGACAATAATAATAATAATAATAATAATAATAATAATAATAATAATATTAATATTAATAATAATATTAATATTAATATTAATATTAATAATAATAATAATAATAATAATAATAATAATAATAATAATAATAATAGCAGTGGAACTGACGCAGACATTACACTGGGCTTTAATGGGTTAAAGCTGTAGTAATAATAATAATAATAATAATAATAATAATAATAATAATAATAATAATAATAATAATAATAATAATAATAATAATAATGATAATAATAATAATAATAATAATAATAATAATAATAATAATAATAATAATAATAATAATAATAATAATAATAATAATAATAATAAAAAAACTCCTTTCCACTGCTACTAATGAATTAACAGTCAAAACAGACTTGATAGGATCTTACTGTATGTTGAAATGAAACAGAGTTGACTTGTAATCATCCTGTATATGACTGTGTCACAACAGAAACGATTGTGACTTCAATTATAGAACATGAGCACATTTACAAATATTAAACTCCTTCTCTTAACTTGCCTGATTCCATTGTAAATCTTTGGTGATAGATCCTTTGTTTGAGCATAATTATATCTAGTGTATGCTGGGCTTGTTTAGGGACTCCCCCAGGTTTATATTGAATTCACTTTCAGCCAACAAATTGAATTTAACACAAATGAAGACAATAGGATGGGAAAACTCATTAAAAGGGGCTCTAAATAGGCCTGATAGATGAGAATTACAGTGTGTATCACAGAAAATCGTACCACTGCATTCTGATGTCTTCATAAATCAATGGGGCTAATTAAATCAAGGTTACAAAAGTTATGTCTTTAGATTAGAGACAACCCCCTTAGAGAGTTTCCTCTTATTTGAGCTTTATTTGAGGGTGATGGTGTTATTGTTCTCTGGTTATGAAGCTATTATGGGGATGATGCAAAAGTGATGCATTTTCAAATCTAATCCTGTTAGACTTGTCAAAGTCAACCCGACAAGTCCAGATGCTTCTCTTTACATTTGACCATGAGTAAAAATAAATAAATAAAAAAAAAACAAAATCCACATTCCAGAAGTAGGGCGTTCCAGTCTGGTCTTTTCAGAAGGCTTTTTAACCCTGGTGATTAGCCTCTGTGGGCTCCTCCAAGCCCTTCTGTGACACTTTTTATCACCCATTTGTTGCTTTTCATCCTGGATGCTGGTAGAAAAATCATCATTAGCTGTGGCCTTATCTACTCTTTATTTTACCCCCGTGATGAGCCTTGTCGCTGGGATTTGGCTGATAATGATTGGTGCGGCAGTGTAAGCTTAATGGCTTCTCTTTATCTTCAAAGGCTTTGATTCCTCATTGTTGTTGCTTAGCAGACAATTAAGGGCCAAAAGCCTTATTGGTGATGGATTTCTGTGAGTGTTTCTTTTTGTTTTTTTTTAAGTACACTGCTGAGCTGTAGTCCTTATTAAAATGCACAGTGCTGCCCATAGAATAGCGTAGGTTGATTCTGTGTATGTTGGTTTGATAAACATGTTTTGAAGTCATGGAAATGTGTTACCCTTGATATTTTGTTTTGTTCATATTTTCAGTAAAGAACTGCCTCTAAGACTCATTTTGATCACATCACAGTCAAGGCTATATCTTGGTATGTTTTGCTCTGCAGTGGACGTCCATTTCCATTTCCATTTCCATTTCCATTTCATGCAAGCCAGTGAAAGGACATAATTATGTGGTGCATTTAAAGCATGTTTACTTTGCTCTATTGTGTCACTTGTAATGCACCTATGATTTGTAATGAATGACCAAACAGCATCAAACAGCTTGTGTGGAACTGTGTTGCTGGAATAATGATGGCACTAATATGACAGTGTAGGCAGCATAATTGGCTCTTTATATACTTGGCTGGTGCTTAGCACGTCCTAATGATAATTGACTTTGATATAGTTGATCTGTGGATGCAACGCACAGTGTGTTATATTTCCTAAATTTAACAGATTACAGTTTGTCGATAGTCTTACATTGAAGGATTTCATTTAATTTGTGACCAATAACATAAGCACAGGTTATTTTTCTGTGTATTAAGACCCACCATTTATATATGTGTATATGTATATATATATATATATATATATATATATATATATATATATATATATATATATATATATATATATATATATATATATATATTTGTATAGTTATTTTGCATCTTTGCACAGTCTTAAGGGAGTGTCGCTTGCATTTCACTGTGGATGCTCATTCACACATGACAAATCACATCAATATTAATGAAATAACGATGGAATGACATCTTTAAACTTTATAATTTTACTTTAAACATATAATGGATAAAAGGCCAGAGCGAGCCTACTTTCATCAGTCTTTTTCATTTGCTGCATTACACTTCACTTGAGTTGTCTTGTCAAAGCTACAATGAGGTGTGGTGAGCCAAAGCTAATCTCTTTTGTAGAAGAAGGACTTTTGGATAGCTGGGAAAACACCGTGGCCATCCCTCATTAAAAATGGCCAGTCGACAAATTATCCTTCCTTGCTTCTAAAATGTTGACTCCCTCTCTCTTGTCGTGTCGCAGCGCATATGCAGGTGTGTTGTGTCGAATGTAGACAAAGAGACAAAATATAGTTTGGTTTTCTCAATGCTTCAGCGGCTGCATCAAACCCACACCAGCTGCTTTTTGTGTACTTATGTATGTGAACACGACAGTATTTCACTTGTATGCACACAGAGCAAGATAATGTGGAGCGTCAGAAGTAAATGTTGACATTCACTCACATAATAATGACATAATAATTTAAAGGAACAGTTCTGCTTTTACGATTTGGACCTTCTGTCAGTTTGGTGTAATTTGGAGTATGTCCAAAGAAACAAACAAACAAACATCCCCACCTCTGTTTTTTTTTTTTTTTTGACAAATCACACCCTGGTTCTTATCATTTACATAGTTTCCATAAAACACGTACCTCCAAACTATCAGGATTTTCCTCTTGAAATATGTGAGGCTAAAAATGTATAATAACTGCATAGAAATTATAATTAAATACATGAAATGTTGTAGTAAAGTGAACACTGGTGCAGTTTGTCAAACTTTATTTCAGTTTGGCTGTTTACAGCGATGAAAGCTACAACTTTTTAATGACAACTGTCATAAAAAAGTCATATTTTTCTTAGTTATAGTGACAAATCTATATTTGTACTGGTTCCATGGTGATTTTTGAACTGTGGTCGGAGGCACAAATGGTGTTAGATTAACTGAGATCTTACATTTGCATAGTTGTCTTTTAACTGTTTAAATGCAAAGCACTGATCTGCCCTTTGCCTCCTCTGGGTTAATTAAAACCAGTAAAAACCCATGTGGGTCTGTTTCTCATTGCATAATCAGACAGCTCGAAATTATAATAGGGGACATGTTTTAAAAGTTTTGTCCTCCCTCTGAATATGTATACGGTATTTTATCAGCACACCTGGGGCTCACTTAAATCCTTAACCCCAACACAACGTAAAATGGATCCATATAACATATAACTCATTTAGTTTTATCCTTTATTTCTGTTAACCCCAACACAACACCAAATGCGTTATCCCATTCCTGTAAAATTGATCAAAAAAAATTACCTTAAAGGGATAGTTCAGTATTTTTCACATGAATCTGTATGGCATCAACATCTTTACTCTGGGGAACCCACATTGACTTACCCCCGACAGTGTCCTGTGAGTCAAGTTCTGGTCCGGTTTTGGTCATAGCGAAAGTAGTCCTGGCAGGTCAACAATGTAAAATGCGTTTAATCTCAAAACAGTATTGTCGTGTTCATTAACGGTAATAATAGAGACAACAAGCAGCTGTGTTGCACTTAGCTTAACCTTTATAGTTTTCTTCTCTTTCTCGCTACATCTGGCACTCCCCATCTAACTCACATATCCTGTCTCGCCTATAGCGCCCTCACGTGGCTACATGAGGTCTAACAGCATTCAACCATAAATATGTATATCAACATAGGATAACACCACAAGTATGTGTTCAAATGAGTGATTTATTTGCATAACAAAACTGTCACGTAACAAAAACTCACACCTCATAATTGCTTGGAGCTACTTTCTCTCAATAGCATCAATGCTCATTGTCACTGCTAACAGCTGTGCGCCTACACCTAGCAGCTGCAAACACTGCTGAACAACTGATGACAGTAGTTTGCTAAGGCTAAGATGCACAGCTGTTAGCAGTGACAACGTACATTAATCACTATTGAGAGAAAGTCGCTCCAAGCAATTACGAGGTGTGAGTTTTTCTTCTGTAATTGTTTTAAATCACTCATTCAAACACATACTGTTTTGAAAAGAAACACGATTTACTTTGTTGACCCCAGGAAACCAGCCGGGTATACTTTTGCTTTGACCAAAACCGGACCACAACTCGGTTTACAGGACACTGTCAGGGGGTAAGTCACTGTGGGTACACCACAGTAAAGACGCTGATATCATACAGATTCATGTGAAAAATACCAAACTGTCCCTTTAAGTACCTAGGCTGATTTAAACAATCTGTTAGAATGAGAACAAAAGGGTTCTTATAGCGTCTTTAGAAGTCTTGGATTTAAAAATCTGCATTTAATATATTAAAAAAACTCTTTTAAAGGTATTCAATTTGATAAATTAGTGCCAGTATGCATGTGAAATAGGGATTACATTCTGTTCTAAGTAGTCTTAAAAAGTGTTGAATTTAACTTGTGGCGACACGAAGGAACCCTGGATATAATCTTGTAGCTTCATTTCTCTCTATTTCTGTAAAGTTTTTCCTTTGATACATTATTTATATTTGAAAAAAAAAAGAGTTTTAACATAAGGTTGATAATATCTTTGATAATATTAGATTTTTCCCCTGGACATTTTGCACTGACAAAAACAAATTTACCATGTGAGGATTGATCTGCTCTGTGAATTTTACTCTGTGGATCATTGTATGGATACAGATTACCTCAGGACACAGAACAACAGAAGACAGAGTGTGTGTGGCTGTGGAAGAGGAGTGAATGAATGACAGAGGTATGGGGGGGCGGAACCAGTGAACCGGTGTGAGTGTGTGTGTGTGTGTGTGTGTGTGAAGTATGAGTATGGTGAGTGGGTGGATGAGTGAACAGAGCAGAGTTCAATTTTCTCTACATTCTCTTTGTCCTATTGTTGGGCAGTTATGACCAACATTAACCAAAACAATCAATATCACCCCTTGCTTAAAACTGCTTGCAAAAAGTATTACAATTTCATAAATTGTCCAAGTCTAATATAATATTGTGGCTTGTAAAATAATGTGATTTTGACCTTTCTACTAAATGAGACCTTGATCTTTGACCTTTTGCAATATTGATATATATATATATATATATATATATATATATATATATATATATATATATATATGTGTGTGTGTGTGTGTGTGTGTCACTGGCCAGTAACCAGTATTGATTAAGTTATAGCGTGATATGTCTATTCTTGACACACACAGCGCTATGTCACCTTTGACCTCCGCAGATCTTAAAAACTCTTGGTCGTAGGTGATAACACCAATTATGAGAAATGATTGAATCTTGATTCTGCATCGTATGCTACCAGTGTGAAACCCTCCGTTCTTGAGTTATAACTGATAATGGGATTTTGAACTTTTTGTTAATTGTGACCTTGACCTTTGACCTTTACTCAAATGGATCATTGCATCTGATGTGCATTAGCTATATGTATATACCCGTGTAATTTCATGGTGATATCACAAGTATTCATTGAGTTAACGCATGATATGCCTGCAGACACACACACACACACACACACACACACACACACACAGAGATAAGCACACACACAAGGTACACACTAGGGGTTTGACGAGACACACCCCTACAGATATTTATACAAAAATGTAGGGAGGAAAAGTAAAAAGTTGCCAGAAAAATTAATACTCAAGTAAAGAACAGATACCTAAAAAAATCTACTTAAATACAGTAATGAAGTACTTTTAGTTACTTTCCACCTCTGCTTTTTTAATTATCTTATTATGAATCACACACGCACCCCCCCCCCCCACACACACACACACACACACACACCTCCACTGATCACCACCAAAATTTAATTATTTGTTCCTTGTTTCCATATCAATATTTCCTGACATTTTCAGCCAAATCCTTCCGTAACCCTTTGACTTATGTCACACACAGTCAAACAAACACACAGATAAAAACGCTCCACCATTCCTTGGCGGAGTAATAAATAGTGTGTGTCCAAGTGAGTGCAGGTGTCGTGTTTTGTTCTGATATTACTGTGTGACTTATTATTATGTCATTTGTTCAAACTTCATTAATAACAGCATTAATGGGGTGGCCTTAGTCGTATATGTTTATATGCTCAACTTGAATTGTCCAAATACGTGACTCCAGTACTTTTAGCACCACAGTCTTTAATTATCCTCACTTTTTCTACTGATAGAAATGCTGTTATGCATGTTATCAAGCATATTAGAAGAAAAAAAATATATCATTGGCTGTGATGGAAATTATGAGCTCTGCAGGTGAGCCAAAGAGCTCGAGGATGCTAACTGTCTCAATTTTGAGCCTCCGCTGTGTGGAAGTGATAGGGTATGTGTTCTACATTAATGTGATGATTGCGGTGATCATAGGGATGACAGGGCCATAAATTATTTGGCACACACTCACCTCCTCGTCCTCTCCCTGAGTTTGTTGAAGCCCACATGTGTCCCTTCTAGTCCCTTTTCCTTCCTTTTTGCACTAAGCTGTGCTGTCTTAAGCTGTCGGTGCGTCCCAGGTGCATGTCTAAAGGAGGGTCGCATGCATTGTTTCAATCCTCTGAGCCATGCAAATAATTGTGTTCCTGAATGATGTCCCATGCATTTTTCATGAAGAGGCTTGAGTGTGTGAGCAATGAGTAAAAGTTTTCTCCTTCCCACCAGATCTTACCTCCACACCGTCGTACTGTACCTTTCACTTCGCAGCATCCTCCACCTTCACCTTATTCTCATCCGTCCCCATGCACATATCCAGCCTCTATCATTGAAATCAATGGAATTGATTCTCCTGGGGTTAATGGATTTTGCTGCCAAGGTGAGGAGGATGCACTTTAATCATGGCAGATCTTAAATATTTTATCAGGAAGAGCCAAAGGTTTAGATCTGGAGCTGGCAATGTAGGGAGAGGAATGATGGGGAGAAAGGTTTCCTGTGCAACACACAACCTGAGCCGCATGTTTCTCTCCAAACTAAACAGAATGACAGGAAATTCTCTTGTGATTGTAGCCAGGGAGTAATGGAATGTATAGTAGTTTATACTGAAAAAGTATTAATTAATATCCTCTTAAACCAACAAAAATGACAATAAAAAAGTATGTTTTTTTTGTTTTTTCCACCTCACAGGGTCTATTATATATAACATAAAACAGATTTTTTTTTAATTACCTTAAATTTAACTAAAGTATTAAAACTCAAACATTAATCCTTCACCAATCTTACCAACATAATTTGTGACTTGGTTCAAATTAGATGTATTATTAACTCTTTGTGTTTGTATCATTAGCGATTAGCATTAGCATTTCGTGACCCTTTACTACTATCATCTCTACCATTTGGTTGTGCATGTTTTCAAAAAAAAAATTATTACATGAATGAACACCAAAGTATTTCTGAAACATGATGAGGATTATTTATGAAAAATAGACTCTGTAAAAGTTAATAAAATGAAAAAAAAAAAAAAAAAAAAAAAAGGAACTTGCCTGCGTTTTTGTGTCCAAAAGAAAAGATCATAGCAGAGGTGTTGTCACGGTTACAGTCTTGTTCCTTGGTGGTGTATATACTAGCAGGACCTGAATATATCATTGACTGCCCAAGAAGTTTGGTGTCAAAGGACTTAAATTTGATTAGATATCAGGTGTCAAAGTTACTGTACCTCTACCAAACGGTTGAGCTGACCAACAAAGGGTTAAACCTTGGTCTACACAGCTGTTAAATTGCATCAGTGGACAATTGAAAGAAACATCTATGGTTTCACATTCTACATCAGAAGAGCACAATGCTTCATCCAGGCAAATGGGATAATTAGTGGAATCACCTGTGTTCAGTGACCAGGTTGGAACCAATACATGGCAAGACTTTGACCCCCCCCCCCCCTGCAATGTACCTTAAGATTCTTTAAAACTATTTGTTAAATGACATCAGTCTTGTGATATACACTGTTATTATCGTTCACACAGTTTCATAAAATACGTTGATTAACAAGAAAACTGTCGAGATTTTCCTCTTGAAAAATATGAGCCTTAAAATATCTAATAACTCATGAAAATTTTAATTTTCCTGAATGCACTGGTGCAGTTTACTAGACTTTATCTCAGTTTACAGCGATGCAAGCCGCCAGCAATGTCTTCATGAGAGCGAAAACATTCCCGGTATATTTTATTCAAAATGTGTTTTAGCGCTGTTGCTGTCATAACCACACATCTTGCATTTCAGTTTTATTATAATGTTTTATTTATTATACTTTTGTTTTGTAGTGCATATAATACCCTTTTTTGTTTATTTTCAAATCAGCCTCGAAATGTTATGTTTGCATGAAATATTATTTTTGCATTGATTAAACAACAAAAGCATTTATGTTTCCCTTCAAAAACAGCATAATCCATCAAACAGAAGGCTTTTCTATCTTAGATCTCATCATCGAATGTACTGTATTAGGGCTAAGAAGGAGCATAGTGACAGTGGGAGGAAAATGTCAGGGGAAACCTTTTGAAGATGAGTAAAAATAAAAAAAGAAAAACACATTGGGATAATCCCATCCTTGCTTGACAACCCATCACTCATGTTGTTAAGACCTTGTACTCACCTTGTATTCCTATGGGAGCACCGACAGTGTTTCTGTTACTGAGTCTGATGAACCATCATCGCTCTATATAATATGTGTAGAAGTAGTAACATGTAAGCAGCCAATAGCAAGTAGTCGTTTGATGGGTGCAACAATAATGGGAACTTACGTACTTCGTGGTTTTGTTTATGTACCTATCTGGATGTATCTTATATTTACCATTTGCTAACTGATGTGTGTGTAGGCTTTTGTTTGCTTTTGTTTATGTCTGGTTGAGAAGATTGTGTATATACTGTATATATATATATATATATATATATATATATATATATATATATATATATATATATATATATATATATATATATATATATATATATATATCAAGAAAAGTCACAGAAATAAACTAATTAGTGACAAAAATTAAGACATTATGGAGGAAAATTAACTAAATTAAAATTAAAAACAGAACTAGTAACAAGTAAAATGCTTACGGGATAAAGCAAATCAAAATTTGCCATGTGTGTGACTGATAAAAAAAACCAACTTTTTTTATTCATTTTTCTAAACATTTGGTTTTACTAAATATTTGGGTCGTTTTTGCTTATGCATTTTCTTATTTCTACACATTTGCTGTTTGTTTTGGTCCATTTTGTGGATTATTGTGGTAATTTTTGTTAATTTTCTTGATTATTTTCTTCATTTGCGGTCACCATCCAATAACATAAGTAGTGTTTAGTGTTTCTTATATATATTATTATAGTGTTATGTGTGTTATATGTATTTATAGTCTTATAATATTTGATGCCATCAATATATATAGAGAGAATAAATGCAAAGCCAGTTAGTGACACAACACAAAAAAGGAATATGCATGTAGAGCCAATGTAATAGTGAAATAAATCCAATACCCTTTCCACTGTATTCTAAACCCCTCTTCACGCTAGAATAGAAAAATGTGCTGCTACAAACATGTTGGACATGAGGCTGCTATTGATTAAATGGGATGTAGAGGTTTTATTCTGCTATGAATATAAGCAGAAATGACAAGTTCAACTAAAAGCATTTGTTTGGGTTGTTGATGTGTACTATTTTAGTTTTATATGACTGCAGGTAACACATAGACTTACTTCTACACCATATGTCTTTAATCACATACACCTATGACCTGTATGTGATGTTCCTAAATGGGGTTTAATGTACTTGTTTCAAATCCCTTCATTTCTCCTGAGAGCACAGACAGAATGTTTTGACCACTCTTTGTTTTAATGACCTGTCATGTAGTGATAAATGTTTCTTATGCAAAATAACCGCATCAGTATGGTCGGGGATTATGTATCTATGGATGATTCATGTGAAGTTAAGGTTCGTGCAACTATGTGGTGCAGTGTTGTTTATTGTGTAATGTTTTTTTCCCCCTGCTATTTTTAAGCTAGTTCTCACACCACTGATTATTATTACTTTCATACTTATACTGCTTATGTTGCCATTATCACTTTATATAAATCATATATATTAGTGCATAATATTATGGTATACTGCTATGGTACTGTGGCACAAAATAAATATGAGTTTGTCTCCAGTAGGAACCTCTGGCAGAATTGCAGTTCACTCCTAACCCACTGGGGGCTAGCTCCAAAAGGCAGTTGTGTTGGTAAAATTACAATGGGACCAGGAATATAAAAATATTACCGTAATTTCCGGACTATAGAGCGCACCTGATTATAAGCCGCACCCACCACATTTTAAGAGGAAAACCGATTTTGTACATACACAAGCCGCACCTGTATATAAGCCGCATGTGCCCACATTAAAACATGTAACACAAACACAAAATTAACCGAAACCCAACTTCAAGTCCCGCGAATGAAACTAAATGTCCTTCATTAAAGTCCACAGTCCAAAAATCACAGCCGGCAAAATGAACGGAAAATGATACTTAAGGTTTGATGCAGACCTGAAGAGTCCGGGTCCCGTTGAAAGTAATCCAAGGAGAAAAAAAAGTGTATATTTCCAAAGGTAAGGGAGGGAAAAATATATATCCACTATTGTCCCCCACGTCCACAAACAGGTGGCTGGTTGCTGCCTTGCCTCATCTATCGCAGAGTCAGCGATAACTTTAATCTTTCGCAGAGAGTTCAGGTCAAACTCCTCCGTGCCAACGTGCAAAAAAAATCCACAGGGTCTGGTTGAGCCTCTGTCTTCTCTCACACACCGCCGCGGGTTTTTTAAGCAACTTTTTACCCCCTCTTCACCTTTTTTTTGTCTGTCCCTCACCTTTACCGGCCCCCACTTTAACCCGTCACCCTGCGTTTGTTCCGCCCCTCCTTTTTCATTCAGTCTTCCTCGACGCATATATTCCACCGGTCTAAATCTTACCTTTTCTACTCGAGCGCCGCTGGCGGCCGTTAGAAATATTACATAAATTGGTCGCATCACTGAATAAGCTGCAGGGTTGAAAGTTTGGGAAAAAAGTAGCGGCTTATAGTCCGGAATTTACGGTATTACACTCTTTGGAGTTTAACCATTTCCTATCCCTCACTGGTTGGAGGTCTCTGGGGGCAGGAATGTAGCACCTGTGGTTTTGAGCTTTAGCTTTAGCTTGTCTCCTCCAGGTTAGCTTTTAGCTCCAGGCAGCACAGATCTTGAGAGGTGTCAATCAATCACCCCCAGTGGCTCAGCTCCTCTTAATAATGAGGACCTGAGAATCCTCTGAAACCATTTCCAGGAGTGATGAAAATGTGTGACTGCGCATGACGCTACCAAGATGGCGACAGTGAAACTGCTCACTTTGTTTCATTTTAGATCTTCACAAAACAATGGGTCACGTGAACAGAAGCTTCGTCCATGTTTTACATACAGGCTATGGTTCGTCTTCTGTCACAGAATCAATCAATCACTGGCCTCTTGTTGCCACAGAGGCTCATATATGCTGTATATTTCAGTACATTCTTTTGTGCATATTACTACCACAGTACTGTAGTAATTGATGGAAGAAATAACTAACTAGTGAAAGTACTGTATAGTATAGAGATTATTGTTGTTAATATACTACTGTTATCAATCAAACTTTATTTATATAGCACTTTTCATACATAGTGCATGTAGCACAAAGTGTTTTACATCAGACCCCCCCCCCATTTTCCCACAATTGTAGGAACAAGTTAAAAGATTTACCAAATGATAGGTTGTTCTCAAGTTTCCCACAAATTACATAAAAATACACTCATAAATAAATAAAAATGTGGAGAATAAATATACAAAACATGCTGAAATTGATTAAAATTGACCAAAAAAGTAAGAAAAAAGCAGGGAAAAACTATAAACATATTCAAAAACTACATCCGAGGAGATTAAAAATAGTCATCTGATGAATCATGATGATGAATTAATGTGTTTTAATGAGTTACTTTCGACAGTCCTACTTATTTTGTCCCAGGGTGATATCATATGTGTGTGGAAGTGAAAAAGAGCTACAGCTGAAGAAAACAAACATGCAAACATGTGCTCATGTGTCACCCTGACCCACACAGAGTTTAATACCAACAAGGTTTCAAATTGTGTCATGTCCGATTTTAGTTTTTATTTTATTTTATTTATTTATGTTTTTACAAAATTTGAACCCCCCTCAAAATATAGCTTTAGAGGATTTCAGGGGGTCTGATAGGTGGTCGGACCCTGACCATATGTGAGCGGTCCATATTTAATACTTACTCTACATATTTTTATTTATCCTTATATTATTATTTTATGTAGAGATCACATTTAGGTTTTAGTTGAGTGGTAAACGTCTGCTCTTATTTTCTGTCAGGGGATCATTACATAGAATCATGTTCATGCTTAATTAAAAGCAGTAGAGACTTGTTCATAAAATAGACAGACGAAGACTTAATACTCAAAAGAAAAGTTCAAGGATGAGACGTCTGCACCATGATACAGTAAGAACAAGAACATTTATGTTTGTTTTTTTTGTTTTAGACTGGATTTATTAGCTTTCTAATCTATTAACTCATCTAATTGCTGGACTGTGGAGCAGGTGGCCTTGACCAGAGTTCAGCTGAGACTGTACACATGAGCAGCAAAGAAGCACTATACATAATTTATGGTTTCTGCTCTGAAGCTCTAATGTTGTTTCTTTCTCTATTTTTTTTTTCTTTTATTTTGAAGAACAAGGTACAGTGTGACTTACTGGGTTACATTCACAAAATAGAACAAAGGTGTGTCCTGAGTGAGTTATTTACTCTGGAGAAGTAAGTATATATATATATATATATATATATATATATATATATATATATATATATATATATATATATATATATATATATAGTATGGACTGGAGGTCCCAGGGTCAAGATGGGAGACCCCCCCAAAGGTGACAGAGAAAAAACAGGCCAAGATCCTGTGGGACTTCCAGATCCAGACCAACAAGATGGTGATGGCCAATCAGCCTGACATAGTGGTGGTGGATAAACATGGGAAGACAGTGGTGGTGATAGATGTAGCAGTCCCCAGTGATAGCAACATCAGAAAGAAAGAACATGAGAAGCTTGAGAAATACCAAGGGCTGAAAGAGGAGTTAGAGAAAATGTGGAGTGTGAAGGCAACAGTGGTACCAGTAGTGATCGGAGCACTAGGGGCAGTGACCCCCAAGCTGGGAGAATGGCTCAAGCAGATACCAGGAACAACATCAGAGATCTCTGTACAAAAGAGTGCATTGCTAGGAACAGCTAAGATCCTGCGCAGAACCCTCAGGCTCCCAGGCCTCTGGTAGAGGACCCGAGTCATATGTATATGTATATGTATATGTATATGTATATGTATATGTATATGTATATGTATATGTATATGTATATGTATATGTATATGTATATGAATATGTATATGAATATGTATATGTATATGTATATGTATATGTATATGTATATGAATATGTATATGAATATGTATATTTATATGAATATGTATATGAATATGTATATGAATATGTATATGTATATGTATATGTATATGAATATGTATATGTATATGTATATGTATATGTATATGTATATGTATATGTATATGTATATGTATATGTATATGTATATGAATATGTATATGTATATGTATATGAATATGTATTTGTATTTGTATATGTACTGTATATGTATATGTATTTGTATTTGTATATGTATATGTATTTGTATATGTACTGTATATGTATATGCTTTCACATACATACAATCACATTATTGGCTCTAATTCAAGAGCAGGTTGTCATAGAAACTTGACATTGGCACAAAATAGGAGTGAGATTAGGCATTCTGTGAATACTTGTAATTATTGTAAATTTAACAGTGAAATTCTGCCCATTTCTTTGCTGCAATGTGTTGGCCATGTTCAGCTTCCATTATTGTTTCAAAGCAATCACTTGTAGAATGTGGAGCCTGTGAGCTTTATGTTCCACACGAACCCTCAGTTTGTTTTTTTTTTTACCTTCCTTAAAGATGTAGTAATTAACCACTGTGTCAAACCATTAGCTTCTGGTAAATACCACAAAGGGTTTAACGACCATTAAAGCAGCAGAATAATAATCCACAAACTATCTTCTATTTAGCCTTGTCTCAGTTTTTTCACTTAAGGTCTAATCTGTGTTAATGTCAGAAATGCTGTTTGTGGAAAACGCTGTTTTTTTTTTTTCCCCGCATCATTCTAAGGTCAATTCGTGAGCTAATTTGTGAACATATATGAGTTTTTAGAGCAGTGGCTGAGTGCTGGAATGAATATTTGAGCAAAATCACAGACCTCAAGCAGAGACACAGCAGTCCAGAGCTTTTTCTCATGTTCTCATTCCTCATTCCTGCTGAAAAGACAAAAAGGCCTTCACACTGGGACAGATGGTTTTTTACACAGAAGTTAGAAGAAAAGAATGGCAGCATTGTTTTAAATAAGTCATCAGAGTCGACAGAAATCAGTATCAATGATTTTATTTTCACTCAGTATGGTTTGAACTCAGATCTCAGTTTATGATTGGCACTTTTTTAAACTCTGATGTGAGGTTTAATGTAATATCATTTGTCATTAACATATTGTGTTGTGGCCTTGTTGTGTTTTTGCTTGTTTGTTTGTTTTTCTTTTCTATTTATTTAATTTTTTTTGTTTGTTTTGGGTGTTTGTTGGTCTGCTTCTTGCTGTTGTTATTGTTGTATGTCTTGTAAAATAAATAATATATATATATATATATATATATATATATATATATATATATATATATATATATATATATATATATAAAAACCAACATGTCCCTCTCAGTTACACATGCAAAAGTGTTGAGTCCTGGAACCAGCACACCATTGTTCAGTGAACCCGAGTCATTTTTCTTTCTCATTTATGTTTTATATACAGTATATTCTCTTGTTAATTCTAAGAATTTCACATTTTTACCCAAGACTTACTTGGAAACTTGAACCAAGCAGCATTTAAGACTTAATTTTTCTTTTTGGTCAAGTTTCAATAGTTTTATTCCAGAAACATTTTACTAGATCAGTGTAATCGACCATAAAAGTTTTTTTTTTTTAGTTGACATGCCATTTTACTATTTACTACCTATTCATTTTGAGTCTTGCGTCCGTCTTAAATGCAGTAGAAACAAACCACTGTGAACTCCCACAGTAATGACCTGCCAATGGTCACAATGTTATGGCTGAGCCGCGTATATTTGAAGTTAAAATCAAACTTTGTGAACATAATATTGTGAAAACTATAAAATCAAATGTAGACAGTGAGTTTTCAGATTGAATGAGATGATTAGGTATAATTATTATAAAATTAAATACATTGTATTTTTCATTTCACCATCAATTAGTGATTAATTAAGTTGTGTGGCTAATAACAGCACTGTGTGGGTTTATGACACAGTGTGATTTAATCCAGTTATTTTAACAGAAAACTATTGGATCTGTGAGTGATCATGCTTAGTAATCAGACGGTAATGATAACAGTAATTATTGTTTCTTCCATTGTAGGGATATATTGCAATCACAGACATAGCAATTTAATAAATATTGTTTCCTACATGTGCACAGTTTGATGATTGCACATCTTTACTGGGGTTAATTGTGGCATCTCATACCAAATAGATCACATTTTCTTTCTCCAGTCAGTCTAAATAAATGACCTGAATGACAAGATAAAAGTTTAGTTTAGTTTATTGTTTATCTCTGTCAGGGAAAATGTACAAATACATGAAAGGTACATACAAGCTACTTTCCACCTGCTGTTCCCAGGCAGGTACACTCACAATATAAAACATTTACATTACATGTCATACAAAACAAACCTAAGCTCATAATTATTTTTCTATTGTTTTTTTTTTTTTAATTGTAGTTAGACTCTTATTGTTGTATTTTTATTTCATGTAAAGCATCTTTGAGTGCCATGAAATACAAATAAAATGTATTATTATTATTATTATTATTATTATTATTAAGTGTGAGAAGAATCCCTGACTAACACATGCTTTGTGTTAATGTGGTATTTTCATATGTAAATGCAGAGAAACAAAGAAGAAAGCTGCGTCCTGCAGAGTGTGCAAACACTTTATTTCGGTCGATGGTTGTGTGCAGGGTTTTTTTTTGTATTCAAATCTAAAATCCACTAAAATTCATAAAAATTAACACAAACAAGCGATGAAATATCCAGAACATATTGAAAATGTTTTCTAAAATACAGAAAAAAACACCAACATTTTTTTGAAAATGTCCAAAACATTTGCAAAAATATGATTATATATTTAATTAACATGTTTATTTAACACCTTCAACAGTGTTAACAAAACAACTGTAAACAACTCTTCCATTTAATTGCATCAAACATTTTAATCATGATGATCTGTGTTATTTTGACAACCCTAATATATAAAAACACTACTGTATATTTAAAAAATGTCAGTGCATCTCACATTGGGAATAGAGGAAATGTTTTTTGTTTTGTTTTGTTTTTTTGTACAATTTTGTGAATAACTAATCGATCAACAGATGGTCCAGCAGCTGGTTCCATTATTTGATGGTTTTAAAACAAAAGGCAGAGTATCATTTACTGTCTGTGTCAAAACACTACAATTTAATGAAATACATGAAGAATGTCAACAGTGAAACACTAGACTGGAACCATTACTGAGTGTTATAGTGAGTCAGATTATGTATTCAAACTATTCTGGAAATTAGATGTTTGCCTCCGCCGTCTGTCTGTCTGTCTGTCTGTCTGTCTGTCTGTCTGTCTGTCTGTCTGTCTGTCTGTCAGTCTGTCTGTCTGTCTGTCTGTCTGTCAGTCTGTCAGCAGGATTACGCAAAGAGTTCTGAACTTTCAGGAATGATAGATACTAGGTCAAGGAAGAACCCATTAGATTTGAGCAATGAAGGTCAAAGGTCAATCTCACACTAAAGGTCAACAACTGAAACGTCAGTGGTAATATCTCTGGATTCAGACAATATAGAATGTCGTGGGGTTTTTTTTTTGGATTCACATCATCTCACCTTCAGACATAAGATGGGTCAACAAATATGGCTCGATCATGTCATGTTTTGACATCATATCAAGCCTTGCCGTAGGTCTGCTGTTTTTGACTGCCTTGTGTAAATATATTTATTGCATGTTTTTTTTTTTTCCTTTTTGTTGGGAAAATTACAATAGGACCAAAGATATAAATGTTAAAGTAATGTATTATTATATTATTGTGTTAAATTGCCTTAGAAAGAGATGTCTCTACTTAGGAGACATAGGTCAGAGTCATTTTCATACAGGAGTCAACAACCCCCACTGCAATACAAGTCTTCAGGGGGTGGCCGACGCCCAACTGTCCTTCAGGAGCAGAAAGGTGTGGTTCTCTTGACAGTGTCTGCGGTGACTTGCCTGTGCTGACCTGTGACCCCGGACCCCCTCCCTTGCCTGTCTGGTGTCTGGACCAGCTATTAGTTAGTTAATTTTTACCAATACACCTTTTTTTTTTCAACTTGACCAAGATCATTCATAAGCCTGTCCCCCATTAAGCACTGTCCTGCCAGCATCATTAACATTAGCAGTTCTAATCCAGTCATCTACTTCTCTGTATTCCAGCGATCAGAACTCATATTGAATATGCAGGAATGAGTAGCAATATCCTCATGGAACCCTGTACTGAGGGTGGATGCTTCCAGGCTATAATTACTCATCATTGGCCTAACTAATCTTGATTTGCAGTGTGTAATGCCTGTGTGAGCTGGCGGCGGTGAGAGACGTGCCCTACCCAAAGAACTGGACAGACAAACAGAGGAGCACAGGGCGCTGTGTATGCCTGCTGTCAGAGAATGACAGCAGGCATACACAACTGACAGAGTGCAGGATCAGGGGGCTACTCCTCTCAGCTGTCTCTGTGTCCTCCCCTCAGCATCAGCTTGGCACCGTCTACCATTTGGCAGATCCCGCATGAATCGGCGCCATGCATTTAAATTACAGTCGTGCTTTAAAAACCGTAAGAAAACTGCTGAAAATAGAGTGAATTCACACTGCGTATTTTCAATTTGTTTATATGTACAAGTCATCCTGGGCGTTAGGCTTTCACACTGCCGCAGTGTTACACACCAAGTAATGCTAGAGATGAATCAGAATCAGTCCCTGCAGGAGGTCTGACCTTTCCACATAAAACCCATCTTGCTCCTTATCTCTTCTCCTCAAGTTCTACTGTTTGTGGCTTTGCTTCTTCCTTTGACTCAAATGACAAGTCTGTAGCCGTTATCGATCAAGGATGATAATTTGCCTAGAAGTGGATGTTTGTTTGTCCTCTGTTCTGCCTTGACTTACACGGCTGTTGAAGAATATTCCAAGAGCGTGTTTGTTTGACTCTTTTCAGATGCAGTGTAGCTTTTGGTAAATACTGAATGTACAGAACAAGAAGGAGATTTCAAGTGGGAGGTTTAAGATTCAAATTTTAGGCTGACTTTATACTGTAGACATTACCAAGTGATAGAATAGATCAAACAATGTATGTTACAGGGGTCCAGGAGGAGACGTAACATTAAACGTAACCTAAGCTTCTTATACTTGAAAGCTTCTTCAGGTCACTAGGATAAAACAACTTCTTTGTAAGTATAAATAAAACATACTATTATACTATGAAACCTGATCCATTAAAAACTAATTACAAAATTTAAATGTTTTGGAACTAAAATGTCTATTATCCCTTGAAAATAATCCAGAAAATATGTCTCTGTCTGTCTGTCTATCTATCTATCTATCTATCTATCTATCTATCTATCTATCTATCTATCTATCTATCTATCTATCTATCTATCTATCTATCTATCTATCTATCTGTCTGTCTGTCTGTCTGTCTGTCTGTCTGTCTGTCTGTCTGTCTGTCTGTCTGTCTGTCTGTCCGTCCGTCCGTCCGTCCGTCCGTCCGTCCGTTCGTCCGTCCGCCCGTCCGTCCGTCCGTCCGTTAACACAGCTTTTATACACATTAATCAACATAACTGCAATATTTTTTTAAAAAATATTCTGATATGGGAAAACATGCGAGGGGTCACCATGGAAACAATAGACAGACCCATATGGGACCCTTCTATCCAGCCCAAATGTAACCATTCTGGGGCCCACATGGGGGAAGAGTATAATCAACTGTGTGATGTCACCCATGGCTCCACCCCCTCTGAAATGACCGTCATTATCTGTGACACTTTACTCTGTCAGCTGGAAAACTGTTTGGTTACGACAGCACAATTTCAGCTTTCATGTTTTACAACATTTTCATCAGGAATAGATATTACATGGGGGGTGGGGGGGGGGGGGGCTCAGCTGATAAGCTAACTAATGCCTGGAGGTCCTTCTGCATCACTTTCGCTCTCCCTCACCTCCAATAACACCTTATAAGAAAATGTAAAGGAAACATTACCTGCAGCATTGCTTCCCATCAGTATGTAGACATTAATAGTCAGGGTATAGCTATGTTAACTCTGTTTTACACTAATACAATAATAGATTTACGCCATCCGCTGCATTGATTTAAAAGCAGGAGGGTTAAGTGACAGTTGCAAAAACTTTATAAATGTTTTCCTTTCTTTACAATGAAGTTCAGTCTTATTTGTAGTAGAGTCTTATAACACAACAAAGTTACAGAATTAGTTGGATATGAAAATACTAGGACTGTGAAATGATTACAGTTTTTGATCAGATTAACCACAGGGTTGCTTTAAATTCATTGAATTTTATCCTGATCAAAACACTTTGTGATGGTTGACTGTTCTGTCTGTTTGTTTTTGTACTCAAATTTCTCACAAAATACAGTACACAAAAATACACCAAGAAACACAAAAACAATGCAGAGGGGGAAAAAAACATCTTTGAGTGTCCAAAATTATTATTATTATTATTAGTAGTAGTAGTAGTAGTAGTAGTAGTAGTTATTATTATTATTATTATTATTTAAAATTACACAGAACATGCTAAAATTCAGTACAATTCCCAAAAAATAAACACATAAAAAATGTGATAAATATCAAAGACATGCAAAAAACAATAATATGTTTATTTAACACCTCTAACAATTTCAACAAAACAACTTTATACAAACTAACTGTAAACAACTGTTCCATTTAAGTTCATTAACATTTTTAATCAGATTCATTATGATGATGATTAAATCTGTGTTAATGTGTTATTGACGGTGATGTTTTTGACAGTCAAATAAACAGTAAATGAAGGAAATGGATGAATGGGGTCTGGTACCCCCTGTCCTTAGACCCCCCATTCTCTTCTTGGGCAAAAAAGCCAGTTGGAAAAGTGCAACCATGTGGAGAACCACAGTGAAGGACAGACTCAGTCCCATGGAAGGACAGACTGTGGATGCACCAGGACTGATGGACGTCTATTTGTAAATGTAGTCAATCTGTAAAGATGCAGTCAGGTGGGGGCGTCCATCTGGTCAGGTAAGAGTGAGGAGTGTTGTGCTGAATTATACTCACTGCCAAAAACGCCCCCCCCCCCCCATTGTAAGTCAGCCATAAAGAGGACAATTCACCCTGTCACAATATGCTGACAAATGCTCCCTGCTCACCCTGGCTCATTAATTTAACTCCTTTCTGACCGTAGGGTATGAAATTAATTGTGAATTATTCAACGTCTTAACACCATCGTAGCTCTGTAGCAATTAAGTCATTCATAATATAATATGATTTTGCACGTATTTTCTTTATCTGTTTATTATTAAAGAATGTGCAAAATGTAAGGTATGTAGAACTTCCAAAAGTTAAACCTTAAATACACAACATATAAGAATAAAAACAGATACTGCTGAGGAATACTTGTGATGCAGTTTCCAACAGGGAGAAGATTTTGATACAGTGAGGGTGAGGAGGTGAGGGTGAGGAGGTCCATCCAGAGAGGTGAGGGTGAGGAGGTCCATCCAGAGAGGTGAGGGTGAGGAGGTCCATCCAGAGAGGTGAGGGTGAGGAGGTCCATCCAGAGAGGTGAGGGTGAGGAGGTCCATCCAGAGAGGTGAGGGTGAGGAGGTCCATCCAGAGAGGTGAGGGTGAGGAGGTCCATCCAGAGAGGTGAGGGTGAGGAGGTCCATCCAGAGAGGTGAGGGTGAGGAGGTCCATCCAGACAGGTGAGGGTGAGGAGGTCCATCTAGATAGGTGAGGGTGAGGAGGTCCATCTAGATAGGTGAGGGTGAGGAGGTCCATCCAGAGAGGTGAGGGTGAGGAGGTCCATCCAGAGAGGTGAGGGTGAGGAGGTCCATCCAGAGAGGTGAGGGTGAGGAGGTCCATCTAGATAGGTGAGGGTGAGGAGGTCCATCCAGAGAGGTGAGGGTGAGGAGGTCCATCTAGATAGGTGAGGGTGAGGAGGTCCATCCAGAGAGGTGAGGGTGAGGAGGTCCATCCAGAGAGGTGAGGGTGAGGAGGTCCATCCAGAGAGGTGAGGGTGAGGAGGTCCATCCAGAGAGGTGAGGGTGAGGAGGTCCATCTAGATAGGTGAGGGTGAGGAGGTCCATCCAGAGAGGTGAGGGTGAGGAGGTCCATCCAGAGAGGTGAGGGTGAGGAGGTCCATCCAGAGAGGTGAGGGTGAGGAGGTCCATCCAGAGAGGTGAGGGTGAGGAGGTCCATCTAGATAGGTGAGGGTGAGGAGGTCCATCCAGAGAGGTGAGGGTGAGGAGGTCCATCCAGAGAGGTGAGGGTGAGGAGGTCCATCCAGAGAGGTGAGGGTGAGGAGGTCCATCTAGATAGGTGAGGGTGAGGAGGTCCATCCAGAGAGGTGAGGGTGAGGAGGTCCATCCAGAGAGGTGAGGGTGAGGAGGTCCATCCAGAGAGGTGAGGGTGAGGAGGTCCATCCAGAGAGGTGAGGGTGAGGAGGTCCATCTAGATAGGTGAGGGTGAGGAGGTCCATCCAGAGAGGTGAGGGTGAGGAGGTCCATCCAGAGAGGTGAGGGTGAGGAGGTCCATCCAGAGAGGTGAGGGTGAGGAGGTCCATCCAGAGAGGTGAGGAGGTCCATCCAGAGAGGTGAGGGTGAGGAGGTCCATCCAGAGAGGTGAGGGTGAGGAGGTCCATCCAGAGAGGTGAGGGTGAGGAGGTCCATCCAGAGAGGTGAGGGTGAGGAGGTCCATCCAGAGAGGTGAGGGTGAGGAGGTCCATCTAGATAGGTGAGGGTGAGGAGGTCCATCCAGAGAGGTGAGGGTGAGGAGGTCCATCCAGAGAGGTGAGGGTGAGGAGGTCCATCCAGAGAGGTGAGGGTGAGGAGGTCCATCCAGAGAGGTGAGGAGGTCCATCCAGAGAGGTGAGGGTGAGGAGGTCCATCCAGAGAGGTGAGTCAATGGAATGTTTACTTTTTATTTTTTTTATGAGTTGCATGTGGCCTGTAATGTAACATGAGTCTAATCGATCTGTGGCTCAGTTGGTAGAATGGGTCGTCCAATGACAAATGGTTTGTATACTGCCTCCGACTGCCCACATGTCAAAGCGTCCTTGGGCAAGGCACCGAATCCTACGTTGCTCCCAGTAGGGACAGGCAGTGCCTTACATGGCAGCAGCCACGTATGAGTGTATGTGTGAATGTGAGATGCATGGATGCATCAAATGAACTATAGAAGCTCAGTCTATTTAATACAACTGAAGTGAATGAGGCAGAGCAGAGACATGTTCTTCTGGTGGTGCTAAAAACATAAAATGTAAAACTATTTGTGATAGAGATGGAAATGATCACACTATTAACAGTGGGCCTCTGTTGGCAAGTTTTTTTTAGGGGGGGGGGGGGGTTATTATAAGACTATGGCAGAACAAAAGAGACTATGTAATCTATGTAATTAACTGGAAACACTGCTTGCATTTGTATGTATGGAGTATTGTAGAATCTCTGTCATGATCCTATCACTACTGAGGATGACATGTGTGATAGTATCTTATCACAAGTTATTAATGTGGTTCTCAATACAACTGCCTCTTGAACAATGTCTTCTAGAAAAAGACTGACTTTTGGCATGTCTCCAAGGATGTATCTGTATGTCAGTGTGTCTGTGTCCTTCTGTCTGTCCTTCACTTTGTCATTATTCAACATATCAGTCTAGGTCCAAAAGACACTTGTTAAGTGAACAGCTAGTTTCATGTAATTGACTCCCTTTACTTAACAATCAGCAGAGGATGTCAATGTTAATAACAGAAAATACCCTCTTATGAAAATAATATGTCTTTGACTGACAGAGTAATGGTTGACATTAAAGGTGAGAGATGAGACGTTTTCCTGGTGTATTTTTTTTGTATTACTATATTGCTTTAAATCCACTTCACACCCCAATTGCAACCTATTAATTTAGTGCTCTGACACAAGAATACATGACTCCCCCTCTGTGGGGTTAAAAGATATATAAAAATAAATGAATAAAATAAGTGAATGAATAAAAAAATAAAATAAAATAATAAGAACAAAATGCAGACAAATTAGAAAAGGGAAAAAGAAAAAAAGGAAGGGAAGAAAAAGAAAAAAAAGAGAAAACAAACAAACAAAAAAAACCTATTTGTTACCTACTTTCCTATCTGCTCATTATTTTTTGTTTTGTTTTGTTTTTTGTATATATGTATATGTTTAGTACTTCAGTTATTTATTATTGGTATTGTTATTATTGTTATTGTTATTATTTTTTGTTATTATCATTTTTGTACTATGCACTATATTGCTATAAGATGAATTAAGGTTATTGGGGAAGTGAAGAAGGGGTAGGATTAAATAAGCTTATGCTTCATCCTACTCCTTTTCGGACATGTCATTGTTATTATTATTATTGTTGTATTGATTATTGTTGCACTTTGCACATGTTCGAAATAAATCATTCAAATCAAATCAATCAAATCAAGAATAAAAATATATAGTTAACTAGTTTTCAAAGACAGGACTAAAAAAACACGGTGGTTAGTGGTTAACACTCGTGCATCACAGCAACAACACCAGACCTTTCTGTGCGGAGTTAAATTGTCAAAGTGAGATCTGAAAAAATGTCCCTGAAATCCCAGGATGATCAATAATCATTGTAAATAAATAGTCTTTTCTTTATTCCAGTTTCCTCCCACCATCCAAACACATGCACTGATAGGTTAACTGGTTAATTTAAATTGTTTGTCTATATATGTTCAGCCTTGAGATGAACTGGAGACTCATACAGGGTGTACCCCACATTCACCCATTGTAGCTGGATTAGGCCCCCAGTGACCCCTGTGACCCTAGTGAGGATAAAGCAGATTCAGATGATGAGAAAAAAAAAAAAAAAAAAGAAACAAAACTCCAGCGAATCATTTTTAGATCCCACACAAAATTATTGAACAGTTATATGTCAATCAAAGTAAACTATCACCCCCCTCCCATTTATGGAGTAGGGGCACGTGCAGAAGGGGGAGGGAAAAAGACAGTTGTGTTTAAAAAAAAAAACCATTTAATCCTGCCGGAAAAATTGCAATTAAATTTTTTCTTCAAATCCTTCAGCTGCATTATTATGATTTATTTTGTTTTATTTTATTTTATATATATTCCAAAAATGAAGCCTGAATGAAGGATGCTCAATGCTCACAGGCTGTAGTTTGTTTCCTGCATGTCAGTGTGAGAGTTATGCAGCAGCAGCGGGGGTGGGGTGGGGTGGGGGGGGGTTACATCAGTACTGACCTTTTCTTATGGCCATAATATTACTTACAGAAGAACAATTCTGATAAAGAAGCATCCAGAGACTCAGCCGTAGGTAATGAAAATACCTCTGCTGCTTCAGTAAGAATGATACATGGAAGTTGGCACGATAGACAGTGTGCCTGTGGCAGCCAAGTAATTCAGAAACATAGCAGAAACAGTTAATCCATATCTATCCTGTACTTTTAACATTGCTTGGTGAGATGGAGTGCCCAAAGCCATTTCATTTTCACTGTGTCAGAGTCACCGTTAACATGGCTGGAGTCCTCGTCTCCTTCCTTTGTCTGAGACAGTAAGAGGTAAATAGAAAGTATCACTGTACATTGGTTCCTGAAGGTCTAAGGCTATAAATATATACTCATTATGTGGAGTATCGCAACTGGCAACAAGCCTTGCTGTCAAGCCTAAGTGAACGATCAGATTCCCTGACTTGAACCCATGGTGTGAGAGTTTCGTATATACAGCAAAAATGTCAGTAGTAGAGTTTGTGGTATTAATATCCCAGAGAGAGAGAGAGCGAGAGAGAGAGAGAGAGAGAGAGAGAGAGAGAGAGAGAGAGAGAAAGAGAGAGAGAAACAAGAAAGTTAGTCTCAGTTCTCAGGAAGGTAACATATTTCCTTGTGTCTTTTATTTATGAGGGATTTAAATTCATTCCTTCAGATGCAACTGGATCGATCAAAAGTGGGTGTGACTGAAATACGGCATAACATACAATACCAGCAGCGCAGAGGTAAAAACTAGGACTGTGTAGCGCCTTCCCCCCTGCTGCTCCATCAAACAGATTCATTTATGAGGCATCACACACATTCTTTGAAAAGCTAAATAAAGTTTTAGCTGCTGAAATACAAACCCCAACCTTGTACTTTGGTCTTGATTTTAATTTCATGGTTCATGTAGGGCCAAAAAAAAAAGGGAGGGGGGGGGGGGGGTGACACAGGTACAGCTAGTCATTACATATGTCTTCTGATGTATGTAAGTACCTTGTACTAAATGTAAATACAATAGAGGAAAGCGCTATTATGTAATACACAGGAATATAGAGTGTGGTTGCTTGGATGCTTTTATGAAATTGGGTTAATTTTTGGATCTGGCACTTTTTCAGCTCTTATTATAGCTTATTATAGCTTTGTTCTATTCTGTTGAATGTTTATTTGTTCATTGTGGATCCCTATTATCTTCCACCATACTGTAGTGGTTGCTAGTCTTCCTGGGGTCCCCGTTAAAAACATAATTTAAAAACATATTTATTTATACATTATTCACAATAACAATGTACACATCATTCACAGTAAACACAGCAGCAATGTAGTCAAATAAATAACATTAAACACATCCAAAAAGTACAACTTTCACACATAGTACACCATAGATTTTAGTAGTTGTGAAAACCTTTTGCAGTGAATGAGTTCTTGGTAGCCGAGTAAACTAACCTGCCTCTAATGGTAAAAAATATTTTTGCCTGAATCATTGGTCGAGTGATGCTCCGTAGAGCCTCAGACAGGACCGGTAAAATTTTACTTTGCTAGATCAGTTTTGTTGGCAGCAGACCATATACTGTACAGGTGTCAAACATAAGGTTCAATCAATTACACTGAAGATATTAATGAGCAATGGTGTAAAAATAATTTTAATTCAAGTTGCACCTTCAGTATAATACAATTTCATTGTGTCAGACCAGTAAAATGTAATCATAATCATATAGAAATAATTAAAACTATAGGTTGTATCTTTATTTTAGTGTAAGAAAGTAAAATTACATGAAAATCTTTACATTAAGAAACTATCTTTTTCCAAAAAATATGAAAAACCTTAAATGTCTTAAGAGAAATCAGTGTAATTTAGTGAAATCTCTGCCTGTTACTAAATGTTTTGTGCATTTGTAATTGCAATATAAGTTATAATTGAGGCAAAATATTGTTAAAATTTCATTTGTTTTTCTTTAGACATTTCAAGTTCTTCATGTTGTTCAGATTTTTAAGGAAATGTTGTAGATGTAAACATTATCACAATGTAATTTTACTTTTTCACTGTTATTATTTCACTGGTCTGGTCTATTCAAGTTCATATTAGGGTGAATGTGGCCTCTGAACTAAAACCAGTTTGACATCCCTGATATAATGGAACAATATTCAAGATGTGATGATAACTGCCTGTTTCAATCGTCAAAACATCACTCACAATGGTCAACAAAACATCTTTATTACCCTCGAAAAGGAGTGGGAAGACATAAAACGTATAAATTCCCAGCCCCCTTTTTTTTTTTTACAAACTAAAAATTCAACAGCTTCTGCATTCTATGATTGAACACACTTTTTAAAATATCTATTTATCTATTTAAAATTGTCTTACATTATTTATAATATAAGACAAACCTACACAAATCTGATCAAAATTACAGAATAACCTGCAATTTCACTGCTTTGTCCTGTTTTAAAATGATCCAAACACAAGTAAAAGGGCTGGATTTTAAGAACATTTCATGATTATATAGCTTCTGATGCACAGTACATATATATATATACATACATACATACATATATATAAAGAAGCTTAAAAGAGCTATTTTAAGAAAAGGGAACACTTTGAGCCACCTGTGTGAATCTGGCACCTGCTGCTCATTTCCTTAACTATCTACTGACTTCCAGTTTCCACTGACTTCACAAGGTGTTCAGCTGCTGTGAAGTGACTGAAACCTCCCAGTAACAGGTTCAGACGAAGGCCAGAGATCAGCAAACACAAAATGCTGCACAGTGGCCATTTCAAATCGGTCACTTCCAGAATATTACAGTCACAAACCACCACCGACAACAGGATAAGATGACACAGATGACTTCACTGAAGAAGCTGTTTAATATTTCAGCTGGAATTATTCATCAGTTCAGAGTCGAACAAGGTAAGACTCTCTTGTTATACACTGTTTTGATGTTTAAGATCATTTGGACTATTAAACGTTCACTCCACTTATCTTTAGTACAAACTTATCTCCAGCTGGAAACCTACTGTTCTTCTGACTCATGCTTTTTCACACATAGTATGTTGAACACCTCTTCACACATATATTTATATCTATATATATTTACAGTACATACATATTTATTTTTTCTGCCACAGCCATCTGTTTTTATCCATGTAGTTTTTCTTTTTAGACCTGTTTATGTTCTGTTTTTTATTCTGTTTGTTAAGCGCCTTGAGAGTTTTGAAAAGCACTGATGAATACAACTACTACTTCTTCTTATTATTATTATTTTTATCATATATATGTTCCCCATTTTGGTAAAGCACTTTTGGTAGCTTTAACCCTTTAAATGTTCTGCACTTATATAGTTCTTTTCCACCTTCATGCTGCTCAAAGCGTTTTACATTAGCTTCACATTCACCCATTCACACACACACTCATACACCAGTAAGTTTCTAAGGTTCTGTCAGTCCTACTGGGAGCCTAAGACATGTTCTGAATGGATGGTTTAGTTAAGGGGTGTTCAAATCCAGTCCTCGAGGGCCAGTATCCTGCATGTTTTAGATATTTCCCTCTTCCACACCTGGAAGCCATTACATCATGATCAGACTTCCCCTCAGCTTTATGATCATTTGTATTATTGCATTTTGTATTTTAGTATTTTTTAACATGTTTACTATTGTATTTATTATATGTATTATATGTAATGTGGTGCATGTGTGGAGCAGCATTCACTTTCATTGTATTTTATATGCAATGACACTAAAGGCATTCAATTCAATCATTCATTGAACCAGGTGAGGTTAGATCAAGAGTGTTTCCAGGAGGTGTCATGGCGGCATGTATCTATATTTAGAAAAGCACATGGTAGTACATTATTGTAATACATTTTTACATGTGTGTGTGTGTATATATGTGACCCACCACCACGAAACCAGGCATAAGTGTGTGTAAATCCAAACAGAGTTATGTGTGTAGCTTGGTAGAGTGGAAACTAAGGTTTAAGATGGTGAAAAAAATGATGTTTCTATCACAAGTAGAACCAAAGTTATGGTAATTTTAATATCCACATTTGGACATATTTTTCAATTTGCATATTTTTAAATATTGTCCGTCAAAGTTTTGGACTGTTTTGGGGTAGGAAGTCGTTAGCAACGCATAATAATTTGTATCCGATTGACAGAACTTATTCACAGATGTTAAAGGACACTCTGATGGACATGTCACAGAAGTTTTATATATTATAATAATAGGACAGAAGTGTGACGTATTATAATCATTTGGCTTACACCATTGGACAGAACATTCAATATAAGCTTTTACCTCGTACCAAACACTTGGGTGTTTACCCACGGAACGGAGATCGGTTTGTTCGGCGAAAAGAGGTGGAAGTCGTCTTTGTCTTTGCTCAGCAATACCTGAACTTTTGTCACCGCTTAAATAATTGACTCAATAAACACCTTTATTGATTGAATTTCAATGTAATGACCACAGGAACTGAACATAGAGGTGTTAAGGTACCGTTTTTTGATAAAGTGTAAACACACATAAGAAATCGCCTTCCAGCCTAAATTTGGCTGTAGCTCTGAACGGCTCAGCGCGACTTATGCCTGGTTTCGTGCTGAGCAGTCACATATATTCAGAAAAAGTCAACCGTTTGCTCAGTATTTAAAATGTTCCAGTCATGTTGATAGAATAGATCTTTTTCTCTCCGTAGCCATCTGAGCATGCTCAGTTCAAGCAAATATTTCAGATCTAAAATAAAGTTTCTTCCAGGATTTATTTGTCAAGACACACTGGAAGTCTGCAACAGTGACGGCATAGTGGTGGTGCAGTCAGAGAGGTTAGTGTAAACTGACATGACAACACATGATGAGAAATCAATAGCCTCATCTCTTCACATTCTCTAAAAAGGAGGAGTAGTAAAAGGAAAAAGAATGGGAGGGTTGGGTGTCGCTTCATTTTTTTTAATGTGAAGAGAATTCATGTAGACCTTGACGGACATTGATTGTTGTTCCCATTGGATCAGATGGCACAGCTGCATACAGATTATGGACAGAAACACTGCATTATACATGTACAGTGTGATGTATATTTAATATTTCCAATATACAGTATAACATATCTACAATACATCAGTCTGGTTTGATCATCCTGTTGAATGAAGTCTATTGTTTTCAACTGGTACCAAACAGGTTCTGAAGTCAATAACAATCGAGTGGTTTCACACTCAACAAATCCTGCTCCTTAAATGTGTGAGTTTTCAAATTGTGGGATTGTGACTCAGAAACAGCCCCGTCTCCCAAACAATATTATTATAAGCCTATTTTTTTTTTAATCTAGAGTTTTTATTCAACTTTAAACCTCTTTTTTTTTTTTTTACATTTTAAACCAGGGGTGTCAAACTAATTTAATTTAAGTCAACTTTGATCTACATAGGGCTGGATCAGTGAAATAATAACATAATAATATTAAAATAATGTCAAGTCCAAAGTTTCCTCCATGTTTTAGAACAAAAAAAGTAAAGTTTTATGATGAAAATGTTTACATCCTTTAAAACAATGTGAATAACATGAACAAACTGATATTTCTTAAGAAAACTATGTGCAGTTTTAACAATATTATGTCTCAATTTATCATTTACACATGTCAGTTACAATTTACAGATCACAGTAGGTCAACAAAACATACATCAAACAATAAAATAACCGGTAGAATATTGGTGAACTTTTCCTTCAGACATTTCAAAATGTTTGTTCAGGTCATTTTGTGTAAATACAATAAAATGACATGAACATTTTTACATTTATGAAGAGAAACATTTGGAATTTTTTATGTATTTATGAGAGTATTGTACTGAAATTGGTCTGAATGTAAAGCCGGAATTCAAATCATTTATATTTTCAAAGTCATTTTTGCATTTCACAAATTCATCCCAGGGGACAAACTGGACCCTTTAGAGGTCCAGATTTGGCCCCCGGGCCTTATGTTTGACACCCCTGCTTTAAACATTATCTTTAGATGTGTGTGTAATATATCTTTTGTGTGTTTTAACATATTTTTAAACAAATGTTAACGCCTGTGTCTGTGATTTAACATCTCTTAACACACATCTTAGTGTTAATTTCTTGTAGATATTTTTAACATTTTATAATGTTCTTTATTATACTACACAAGCACAACCACTAATGCCTGTACTGCTGCAACAAATACATTTCCAAACTTGAGATGAAGTACTTCGATCTATCTATGTCAACATTTTTGTTTATTTTTAACAGTTTTAAACACATTTTCACATCTGTGTATTACGGGGACAAATTCACCACATTGACAAAATGCTGCAAAAAGAAGAAAGATGCAAAACAAATGCAACAGGTCAAAGTGTCTAATGTGGCCCATATGATCAATTACACTGAAGATATTAATGATCAAATCAACTCTTTAAACTCTTTTTACAAAAATTATGAAAAACCAAAGCAAATATGAACGTCTTAAGAGAAGTCGGTGTAATTTCGCCAAATTTCTGTCTGTTACTAAATGTTTTGTGCATTTGTAATCGTAAAACTATTTGTTATAATTGAGGCAACATGTTGTTAAAATTTCCACCTTCAGTATACTACAATTTAATTTGTGTCAGACCAGTAAAATGTAATCATAATCATATAGAAATAATTAAAACTATAGGTTGTATCTTTATTTTAGTGTAAGAAAGTAAAATTACATGAAAATATTTATTTTAAGAAACTATCTAAAAACCCAAACAAATATGAAAAACCTTAAATGTTTTAAGAGAAATCAGTATAATTTAGCAAAATCTCTGTCTGTTACCAAATATTTTGTGAATTTGTAATTGTAATATGAGTTGTAATTGAGGCAAAATATTGTTAAAATTTCATTTGTTTTTCTTTAGACATTTCAAGGTCTTCATGTTGTTCAGATTTTTAAGGAAATGTTGTAGATGTAAATATTAGCACAATGTAATTGTACTTTTTCAGTGTTATTATTTCACTGGTCCGGCCCATTTCAGTTCATATTGGGCTGAATGTGGCCCCTGAACTAAAACCAGTTTGACACCCCTCATATAGACAATAGAAATGTCCCACTCAGGCTTTTTTCGCCACTGGATCAGAGTTCTTTGACTTTGACTGATGAGCCAATGCCAGTCCTGATCCAGTACTTCTATAAAACATAAAAAAATGTAGTGACTGAGCAGATCGAGGACAGAGCTTTGTTTTATTAACCTTATTAATCTTAGTTTTTACTTAACACTTGTATATGTAGTATTTCTGTAAGGTAGCGTGTAGTTGTTGTTGTTTAATTGAGTGAGAATGTGAGAGTGAATGAATAATGGGTCACTAATGTAAAGTGCTTTGAGTGGCCAAAAAGTGATCTATAAATGCAATCCATTATTATTATTGTTTTCAACTTTAAAAAAAATTCACACAGTGGACATTTAGCTCTCAATAGTATTTTGCTTGCTTTCTTGGTATTGTGCCAAGGTACGTATCCCCACTCAGAATTGTTTTTCCTCAGGCTGCAGGAGCATAATATCAACTTTTTTTTTAACTCTTGTTTTTATTATTAAACAAAATAAGAAAAAAAGGAAAAAACTAATAAGAATAATACATCAATACTGTGGGTGCATTAATAGTATTACTAGTACTACTAATAATAATATTAATAATAATATTGGCAGTAATAATAATAACAATAACAATAACAACAACAATAACAATAACAAAAATAACAATAACAACAATAACAATAATAACAATAATAACAACAATAATAATAACAATAACAACAATAATAACAATAACAACAACAACAACACTAATAACAATAACAACAACAATTACAACAACAACAACAATAATAACAATAACAACAATAACAATAACAACAACAATAACATCAACAACAATAACAACGATAACAATAACATCAACAACAACAACAACAATAACAACAACAACAATAATAATAACAATAATAATAATGACTTCCAGGCTTAAAAGTCCATTCTAATAAAACTGAAGACTGGTCCCCATCTTCTTTCAACGGTGTCAGTCTTCAGCTGTAGCTGTGCAGTGAACTGATCCATTTGACACACTTGTTTTTGTTTTTCTTATCCATTGTTCAATTGCTGGTGGTGTTGGTTTCAGCCAGAAAAAATTTAATCATTGTTCTTGCAGTCATCAGAAGAATATGGAGAATGAACTCCTGGTCATGGGTCAGGCATCAGGAAATCTGTCCAGTAAAAATAGTAATGGGTCCAAAGGGAGGTTCACTTTCAATAAATTATCCAATATCCCTTTACATTAGAACAAACCTTATGATAGAAACACAATGAGAATGAAAACCTGCTCCTCCCTACCCCTACTCAAAACATCCAAAAGTAAATTATCTTAGGATATACATCACAAAGCAACACTTAGTTTAATTCACTTATTTCAACAACGGCAAAATTTATCATTACTTACTGGGTGATGAGTGTTTGCTAACACCATAAAAAAGAGCTGTTTAGGGTAGGAGGGACGGGACCCCTTTTCCCCTGGACCCCCAACTGCATCGTGGCCAGGGCGGGGACCGGCCCACATACAACAGGCACCAGGGGTCAGCTGTGGCAACTGTCAGCAGCTCACCTGACCCATCTTAAAACATAGGAGTCTAATGCACATGAGTCAGAGGGTCTCCCTACGGTGGCCGGCGCACACCAGCTGAGGTGGGATCCGATGCCAGGGTGCACTAATGTTGATGGTCCAAAACCAGAGGGGAGAGATGACCCCCCCCCAATCCCCCTGGCAAATTGCACCCATTTTATAATGATACAATATCTCCTACTGCACTTGAGTGTAAATCAAGCTATGGGTTCTCCTTGGTTAATACTCTGAACGAGTGTATCTCAGGTTCTAATGGGCCTCAATTGCTATTGGAATGGGTAAATGTGTGGATCCATTTTCCGGGGTTTGGGGTAGAATGCCTAAAAAGGCCACGCTTATTGTCTTCTCCCTCCTTCAGTGTACTTGTACTATTCTCCATCTCCTGTGCATTGTCTATTGATTTTCTCCAACCCTCTATCAGTCAAGCTTTAATAAGACAACACGTGTCGCCTTAAAAAGAAACGTATTAGAATGTTAATGGATCGCTCCACAGTTTCCACGTTTCGCCATGTTGTTGTTTCGTGTGTTTTGTGTGAGCTCACGCACGCCGTTCTGTGTTTGTGTGTGCGAGCGCACTCATTAAAACGGGAGACACCATCCATCTTGATGGTTTTAGGGGAGTAAAGGGAGTGGAAAACAGGGAGAATGTGGCAACAGGGATGAAAGGATAAGGATGGAGGGAGTAGTGAGAAGTGAAGAAGAAACCTCCTCGTGCAGAGTGGATTCATCTTCTGTCTTATTGCTCCTGCAGGGACCAATTTATCTTCATTTGGGTTTTTGGCACCAACCCTAATCTAGACCAGGTGCCTCAAGAAAATACATGAACTCAACAGGACTCTTTAGCCACTGATGGCTCTATCTACAGTTTGGTCAGTGTTATTTTAAAAGAGTAATTTGGATTATATTGAGCCGTTTTCTTCAGAATCACAGACTTATCGAGGGTTCATTGTGGGAGATGTAGGGGTATCGAATTGAATAAATTGCGTAGAATGTATCTTCATGAGTGAAAACGGCACGGAACACATTCAAGCGATGTTCATTTCACTCTCGTGTAATCACATGAAGCAAAAACATTTGTTTTTTTGTTTCTTTAGTACCCCCCCCCCCCCAAAAAAAAAAAAAAAAGCAAGAACAAACAAAACAAAGACTGGATAAGAAGGAAAGTGTCAGGCAGGTTCAGCTCTATTTTTGAGATTAGTTACACACTATTATGTTATATAGAGTTAATGTATATAACATAAGGCATGGTCCAAAAGGGAGATATGCTCGACCTAAAATGAAAAGAACTGTGATGTATAGACCCATGGTCATATGAAATGTTCTTCTGTGATGAATCATTATCATAAATAACAAATGTAGATTTATAGAATTGTTGAAAGAGTATTTATTTCCAGAAGAAAGCTTGATGGGAAGTCTAATACCATGCTGCATAATGGGAAATTAAGTTAAAGACAACAAACATTTTACTAACTTCAGTCCCTAGATATTGGTATTAATATATTGATTATTGTTTATATTTTAGAGAATGATTTACCATACAATTGTTGTGTCAGTACTTACGTCTTTTCCTAAAAGTCAGTAGCCTAGCCATGCTAGACCACCCCTAGTGGCAGTAAATCTAATGTGCTACCGAAGACAGTCTAGTTCTGCTCAATGTAACTTTTGGGTAGATTTTCCTGAAACTGGCCGACGAATCACAGTGAAGTATAGAGTCAGAGGGCGGGTGTGACGAAGTGGCGCTGCAACGATTCGGAGAGAAACAACAGGAAAGAATCGTAGAACAACAGGTGGCAATTTCCTTTTATCAAACATGAATGAAGAATGTGAGAAAACGTCGGTAATCTTTAAACAGTCATTCAGTTCCATAATCCACCATTTTGTTTAGTCATTCCTAACTTTCTCCGGACTCCTCCGTGAACTTTCCGGTGCTCTAACTACGTCATCCTAAAGCTTACGCTGATTGGTTGTAGTACCGTCTTATTGCATACGGAGGGATTTCAAAGACAACCTTTTAGCCCCGCCTCCCCTGACTATGAAGCATTCCTAGACCTATACATGTAATGAATAGGCACAGCACGGCAAAGCTAAAAAATCAGCTCTTCCAGCATAAAACTACTACATCTACAACCCGTGGTTAATTAGAAATGTTATAAATTTCATCAAAAATGTTCAAATATGTTAAAGTATTGTTAGAATGTTAAGAACAAATAGTCCTGAATTTATGACAAATGTACCATAGCATTGGTTTATAGAAATCTGAACTGAATCTGCCCATACTGTACCAGTGGTCCAGTTTCCCATGGTGAGGAAAACTACCACCATAGTACCTATAACTAAATAGTCAGAAACAAGACAAGGACTTTAAATCAAGTGACAAAATGATAAATTCTAAAAACACATTAGTTGTTTTTCACCACTGGGCACAGCCTTTGTTGTTTAGGCTAAACTGTGGCTGCTGTCATCTTGTTTGGACCATTTTAGACAAATCTGTAGCGCAGTTGTTCACAAGTAAAAGTTTATTTACAAAGTGGTTTTCAGAGATAAAAATTACAAAGTACTGTACAGTAGTAAAGTGGATTGAATAAAACAACATAAGGATAAATCATTCACCAAATGATTTCCTAAATAACAATGTCTTTGAGCTACTTTTTTTTTAGTCTAAAAAAATTTGCTACACAGGGGGAGAGGGACAGATCAGTCTCCCCGTGTTTTAAAATGAGTCTATTGGACCTGCAGGAGGTTCTGGTCTGAAGGCCTAAGGGTGTACAACAAGAGAGCAATACAATACACAACACACTGGACAGAAAACAGACGTGATTTGTGATTTTACTGTCATTGTTTTCTGTCTAAAACAGCTAAGCTAACAGAGCTATAATGTAAACTATTGGCTGATGCAACACGTGACAATTATAAGCTTCCTGCTCTATGGTAGTCATGTGCCATAGTGTCCTTGGGCAAGACCCTTCACCCTCCTTTGTTTCCAGTGCTGCTGCTCACAGTCAGTACATCTACATGCAAGCTGAGCTATTGGCGGTTTACATGCACATCAAGACAATTGAATTGAGTAAGGTATGTTCGACTCCCAGACACTAGGTGGTACTACATGTCCGTTCGAATTAGCGCCATAGATGAAGAGTTAAGATAAAATATATTTTTATTAATCCCCACGGGGACATTCACTGTACAGTAGTGATGCGCGGTTAGGGGGTTTTACAGAAATCCGCCCCGCCCAAACCCAAGACGTGGCTAGGCCCGCCCCGCCCAATCCGCATGATGTCACGTATCGATAAACCCAACCCGCCCGCTATCAACCCGCGAGCTTAAATTTGGCTCTAAAGTCACATAGTACATTCGCGGCATCTTTACCTTGCGCTTCTAATGTTAAAAGTCATGAAGCATAATTTTTGCCTCCTTTCTAACGTCTCAATATGCACTCCAGCACATAAAATAGACTCCACCCACATCATCACTCTATAAAGCGAACACATACAACGTTTCCGTACAACCTTCGCATCACCTGTTTTAATCTTCTCCCTGATCAAGTCCGCCATTTTCACTCTTATCTCTGAGTGTTCAGGGAGATTTGGCGCCAATAACAAATAACAAAAAGTTGGGATAAAAAAGCATTCAAAACAGGAACTGACGGGCTTGCACATGCGCGAGCCGAGCACACACACACACACACACACACACACACCTCAGCGGGTATTGATCGTCCCCGACCCACCCCACCCGCATCCGCAATATGTATTAATACTGCGACTCAGCCCGCCTGACTCGCGGGTCACCCACGGATATCCGCTGGCCAGTGGGTAGCCCGCGCAACACTACCGTACAGTCACCATAGCATAAAAGTTATTGTAAGTAAGAATAAAAAAGAGGAGTTAAATATGATAAAAAGTAGATAAGCTAAAAAAAAGTATATATAAGAAAGATTCTACATTCTAAATTAGTAAACAAATGTGGCAGATTTGAAGCAGCCGTAGTTGGACAATAACACCAAGTGATGATATGGCAGCTCAGGACATTTTATATTTACCACACACTCTGATTTGTTCCACATAATATGCATCTTGTCATGTGTCTTTGGTTACTTCCAGAAGGGGGAGTGTCCAGGCTAGCTATGGCTAGCATATATACGGTGGCAAAGCTCAATTTAAGAACTGCATTACCTGGCTCAACTAGACTGATCTTAAATAAATAAATAAAAAATTCAGTTTAGTTCGGTTACAGTCTGCCTAAGGTGTATACATGGATTTCAAAAGTTCGATATTAGCTGAACTGAGGCAATAATTTAAATTTCTCTAAGTGTCCATAAATGTACTAACGGTTAGTGGTGGTCAGGGAGCGTAGGTGTGAATTGGCAGCTTTTGCTTCAGCCAGTTTGCCCCAGAGCAGCTGTGGATACATATGTAGTTTACCACCACTAGAGCGGGAATGTAGGAGTGAATGAATAATGGATCCACTGTACAAGATTTATTTATTATTGTAAGGCTGACTGTCAAAATAAGTGGCTGTGGGTTTGTCATTTGAAATCTTAATCACATAGATTGTTTTTGGCAGCTGTTATTAGGGTCACGGATATAACCTCCCCCTGCTCTTGATTGTTTCAAGTATAAGATGTTTAACTAATTTGTATGAAATGTCAGTCCTTTGATTTTTAGTTGGATTCTTTGTGAATATCCACTGATGCTTATAGCAGATGTCTTTGTGCAGGGGTCCAAGGCTGTTTCCTTCGCTTTGCCTTTATTGAGTTGTAACTCGGATCCCAACACTGTTTCCATTCACAGGGGTATAAATTAACATTGATTTTAGATGTGGTCTTACTGTAGCATCGTGGCCTTGGTGGTCAAGTAACTAACAATAACCTTCACAGTATGAGTGGGAGGAGAGGCGATGGCCGCTAATTCAGGCAGGACTGTGAGAGAGAGAGAGAGAGAGAGAGAGAGAGAGAGAGAGAGAGAGAGAGAGAGAGAGAGAGAGAGAATCACATTATTCTGCCAATCTATGTCTTCATTACACATAATTGCTAGTAAAAAAAAATACAAAATCTATCACTGTCATTTTTATTTTCCAATGAGCAATTAATATGTATGGTGCTGCTTAAATTTGCAAAAGGAATCTTCAGTGTAATCATCATTCTGGAAATTATTAAAATGACCGACTTAAAAATGACCTGTTTGTTTGTTGGTAATAGGAACATTGGATTTATAGTCAGGTCCTTAAAGTGATTGAAATTTGGTAATGTTCTCTTTGTTCACCACCGCAGTGGATATGAAATGAAATAATCAAGATGTGACTAAACCCACAGGGAACATGCAGCCAGTTGGTGAGTGAAACTTCCACTGCGTTAATTTTAAATTCTTTGTCAGCGAGAGCTTAAATTCTACTCACAGGGAGAAGTGATGAGACTGTGGACATTAAATGGAAAGATAATCTTTTACCTTTATGGGCCCACAAACACAGTGTCATCTGTCTTCGACAATAAGACGATCTCTTCTGGGCGCCAATTGTTGAGGAATACTGAACGATGTTTCGATGTTACAATTAATCTCCATTTTAAAATGTCTCTGTTAATTAATCGCCAAGGCTGCCAAAAACAGTCTCAAAGTACAGTAGATTAAGAGGGGAACCAATAACATGGCAATATGTACTTCCCCAGGGGCGTTGCTAGGATCTCTTGGGGATCCAAAAATTCCTGGGGCCCCCACCCTACCTGTGCACACTGTAATTTATTTATTTATTTTTGCACAATACCCAGGACATCTGAAATGAACACTGAAAAAACAGTTAAGTTCTCAAAGTGATATCTAAAAATGTCCCTGAAATCCCAGGATGACCAATAATCATTGTTGTAAATAGTCTGACATATAGAAAATATGTACTTTTCTTTATTCCAGTTTCCTCCCACCATCCAAACACATGCACTGATAGGTTAATTGGTTAATTTAAATCACCCATAGGTGTGAATGTGACAGTGATTGTTTGTCTATATATGTTCAACCCTGAGATGAACTGGAGACTCATACAGGGTGTACCCCACCTTCACCCATTGTAGCTGGATTAGGCCCCCAGTGACCTCAGTGACCCTAGTGAGGATAAAGCGGGTTCAGATGATGAGACAAGACTTTTCTTTATTCCAAAAGTGCATTGCAAATTAGTAGAACTTCAAATATAAATCTAAAAGAATACAAATGTGAGTAAAAAAATAAATGATGGACAGGGCATATCACACATTTTTGCACTTTTTAAAAAATAATTTTTTTTTTTTTAAATATTCAAAGAAAAAAATCTATATTTATTTTTTTAGCTGTACAGGTACAAGCCAGATGGGATGGTATTTATGTCAATGCAAATTGTCCGTTGCTCTTGCTGAACATTTTGGCAGCTCTTGGGGGGGGGGGGGGGGGGGGGGGGGCTCAACCGGCTGGCTTGTCTGTCCTCAAGCCCCGCCCCTGTGCTTCCCACATGGAACAAAATCAACGTTTCAGAAGTACTGCATTCAATGTTCCACAAGTGAAAATGACACAAGCTGACCAGAATTTCAGATAATCTTGACCATAAATATATTTTTGATGCAAACTGATTTTCATTTCCATACCGTTTACGTTCGCCAAGTCATCTCCGCAGCTTCAGGCTACCGTTACGCTACCCATTCACAATCTGTCTGCGCAGCTTTTGTCCAGTTAGCCCATTCTTCTCCACCACAGACTGTCGCACACGCTTTGCTAATGTGAACCTGATAATTGATACAGTGAACGCTCTGTTTGATCATAAGGCAAATGACATAAAACAGTGTGATGCTTCACAACAGGGGGAGTCGTAGAAGAATTAGTAATGCATGTTAACTTTTGTGAAACTCCAATTATTTCTGACAATAATCATGGAACCAAAATCTCTAATACTTACCTCATCTTGCAATCTGAGGAAAAGTCTGCGGCTCTGTTCGTTCCATTAATTTAATACATACTAAACAGAAGTCATAACCAAAAGAATGGAACTGGTCTGTTTGTCATGTGGTTCATATGTGCCAAACATTTAGGACAAAATATGGGTGTTAACAGATGATTACTAATGACCTTTCTAGTCTTTCTTGTTTGTTTGGTTCTGACCCAAGTGTTCTGGCAAATCTGCTGGGTCAATCTAATCTGGCGGGGCCTGACTGGCACACGGGATGACCGGGACTTTTCCTGGTGGCCTGCCTGGTCTGCCCCAGGCAGTAAAACATTACCACTTTGAATTTTATAGAATTTTTAACAAAATATTTTACATTTTAGTCGACTAAAATTATTTTAGATGTTGTAGACCAAAATGTTATGACTTTGAGTAGACCGAAACTCCACTAAAACTAAAATTATTTAGATGACTAAATTGGGACTAAAATTAAATTTTCGTCATGAGACTAAAACTAAATAAAAATGTTCTGACAAAATTAACACTGGAAGATTCTTATGAGTATTGGACTTCATTATGAGTATTTTTACATGTACGTTCATTCAATCAGTGGTCTTCAGCCCTGGTCCTGAGGGTCCACTGTCCTACATGTTTTAGATGTCACAATGCTCAAACGCACCTGATTCAGTAAGCTCTGCTGATGTGCTCTTGAGCAAGGCACTGAAGTGGCATTTTTATTTTGTGATTTTGAATCTTAACAGTTAATATAATAAAGGTATTTGCCTTGATACATCTCTGTTTTTTGTTCTGCTTTGATTATGCACCTCTAACAGAATAGTCTCTTAATAAAACCATAGCTGTTAATTCAAGTGAATGAATTGATGAAATGTTATGTGTATTACACATTAAAATATTACAATAAACACTTTGAGTTTTATATAATTTTTTAACAAAACACATAAAATGTTTTTGTGCCGTTGGTTCGAAATGGCATTCAGAGTCGTAGAAATTTCCATGTCAATGTTTGTTTATGTTGAAATTGTACACCGTGAGCTAAGAAAAACCAAAAACCAAATTCCTTGTCCGTGTTCACATATGAGGCCAGTAAAGCTGATTCTGAAATTTTGTGCAGCTGATTGATGGTGTTATTAACAACCATATCCAAAGATATCAAATCATCCATTTTGACAAAAACGATTACATGAGCTATTGAGTTTTAGAACCATTTTTTTTGTAGCTTGTCCACTCCAGATGCTGAAAAGTAACAGGACAACTTCCTGTTCTGTAGTTATTCTGACACATGAAGCAGATTGAAGGTCTGGAGTTGATTCCAAATGTAGAATTTGTATAAAGAAACTAAAGTCTAAAGAAGAGGCAGAGGCTGTGATGCTGCTGGAAAAAAAATAAAACCTTCGAGAAGTCATATGTAATTAAATTAACTTACATTCTTTACATAAAAGAATCCACAGATCATTTGAGCTCAACAGCAACAGTAAGAGATGTGGAAAATCACTGAAGACAACACAGGCAGATGATTGCAGAATTCTTTTGTCGGGGAAGTAAGAAAGTAAGACCGTTTTATTACCTCCTGCTTTGTCAGGAGGTGGGCTTGGCACAATCAAAGCCTACAATTGAGAGACGCTTTCATGATTGTAATACACTGAGAAGTGAGAACGAACACTTTTGACACTCAACAGGAAGAACAGGTTAGAATGATCAGCTGGTGCTTCACTTTTCAGATTGATAATGGCTGAAAACGTACTGTAAAAGCAACACAGGAGTTTTAGAAGGTAAAGAAAAGGAATGTTCTGAAGTTGCCAAGTCAACCACCTGAGCCCAATGCAACAAGGCAACTTTTCATGTACAAAAGACTAAACTAAGGATGAAAAGACACTTAAGAAGTCAGTTGAAAGTGGCTGTAGTGAAGGCCTGACAGGTACTTTTCTTTTACTTGGTTAAATCAAACCTATTTTTCATAATGTTTAAGTTTATTTATTTATTTTTTTTGTTTTGGTCATGTGATAGGGTGGCTGTGGCTCAGTTGACTGAAGGGTCGGTGGTTTGCGTCCCGGGCTGTCCACATGTCAGTGTCCCATGACTTAGTCTCCCAGTAGGACTGACAGAATGTTAGAAACCTACTGGTGTATGAGTGTGTGTGAATGGGTGAATGTGAGGCTAATGTAAAGCGCTTTGAGCACCATGAAGGTGGAAAATAACGATATACTATCCATTTACCATTGTATAATTGTACCCCTGAACCCTCAGAACACTAAATATCCTTTGTGTTAATACCGTAAGTTCAAAGGTAATGCTTAGAAATTCCACGTTTTCCAGTTCAACAAGTATCATGAAGAGGAAGAGCGGATTCAGATTTGGATGATTTACCATTTCAAGGGGGAGCTCAAAAGTTTAAAATCACTGAACACTCTTGTTCATGTCTGGAATTATTTGTCTGATTGGCTGTAAATGAAAGGTCATGACCTGAGGATGCCTCGCGTCATGACATCATAGAGGCCTGATTAAGAGTTTGGGGCGTTTGGAGGTGGACCCCGAACTGTCACTTCTGACGTCGTAAGCCTAGTTTTATTAAAGTGTGGTACACACAAGGATTTTCTGAATCTAAAGGAATTTATTTTTCTTACAGTCTTTGCACATGAAGGTAAAAAAAAAAGACATTGAACAGTTCCTACAGTGGTCTGCTCCGATGATTGCAACACTCCACACACATAACGATTCTCTCCCACCACCAATCTAAAATCTAGTCCTCAAAGCCAGAAATGTCACATGCATGGACGTCCCCCCCTTGGGGAGTGGAGATGTTGTGACACCCCCACTTTTCCAACCAGATGATTTCATAGCCTCCACTTTTTCCTGAGTTTATATATTGCATCGTTACTGGATCCAGGAAATGGACACAGAGTTGGTCTCACCTGCTTTTTATTTCAGGATAAACAGTTACTGTCGTCACAATCACACCAAACAAACATCAATAACATTGTGGGGTCATTACAATATCTATGGTTTAAACTGTTTACCCGCCTGGGTGGTACAATGGCATAATTAAATGAAGCGCACTGGAGTTCGCAGTAATGTAAACAGCTCTTCTTCATGGTGTTAACAAACAGTCATTAACCAGTAAGTAATGAGAAATGTTACCGTTGTTAAACTAAGTTAACTAAACTATGTCTTGTTCTGTGACATTTACCCAAAGACAGTGGTTCTAGAACTTTTTTCACTGATGTTCCCCCTGAGGAACATATTTTTAGTCGTCTCCCCTGACATGGAAAAAACATTTTTGTAAGAAAAAAGAGGAACAGTGTCTGTAAAATCAGTGTCTGATTTTTTTAAAATCCAAATTTATGTCAGATTTTATATCTCATAATTTTTACTTTTTATCTCAGAATTTGGACTTATGAATTGAATAAATGTTTAATTGAGGAAAAACACATTTTGGTTATTTTTTTCGGCCATATATTACTTTTTTAATATAAAAATGTAACCATTAATGAATAATTGTTAATTTTCCAATGATAGATTCAGAATATTTTGCTCATGTGCCACAACCTAGAACACCACCTCATTTTAAATGACTGTGACATGATCAAAGAAACATGGCAACCAATTTTGGCTGTCATACGACATGGTGAATATGTTGAATACATGTTCTCTGGCTTTACCGCAGCTCCAGCAGCTGGTCAACATATCATGACTTCATCGAGTCCTCTTGCTTCCTGATTGGCTACATTCCGTTCTACATCACAATTAAGAATCATGACTCCGGAGTCGTCGACTTTCTCCACATGACAATTTTTTGTCTTAATTATTCAACAACTTTAATATCTATGACTGTCAGCCCTTGCCCGTTTAGGAGCCAATTATTGGGACAAATTCACTCTTAACACACTTCAGACCACAGGATAATCTTATAAGACATAAGATAATCTTGTGTTTACTGTACTTGGTTGGAAAAGGGATAATCAGGACAAAAACAGCCTGATTATCTTTAAATATGTACCCCAATTTAAACTTATTTTTGTTAGATTGGAGGTAAAAATCTTTAACTTTTTTTCCTGGTAGAATGTTTTATACTGTGTGAGGGATCAAACCAAGGACGAGGAGACACAGATGAATTAAAATGAAGACTGGGTTTATTTTCCCCCCAAAAAATGATATCAATTTAAACAAACAACATAGGCTGGGCCCAAAAATAAATGTGAACAGAAAACAATCAGACTTAAATCAAAAGAACAAATAACACAACTGAGCTCCCATCACCAAACACACAAAGGAATATATACTGGCTGATCAAACCAACTGAACACATGAGGGGAATACAAACAGTGACACAATGACAAAAACGACAAGTAATATTACAAACACCAAAAATACTTCATTATTCAAAATAAATATAATCTACTAAAACTCAAAAGCTAAGTAAATTAATAATTCAAACTGAAATACTTAATCCAAACTAAAGTAGACCCTTTCAAATCACCCCCCTGAAGTGGCAGCAGTTGGGCTGCCCCAATTAGCTGCTCCTCCTATATAAAGGCTGTGTGTGGGGGGCGTGGCTTCTTTCTTCAGCCACACATCAGCAGAATCCAGGAGCCAACACCAGCTGCCCCTCTACACTGGTAACTCAAAACAAACAAACAAACAAACAACCAACTGTACCAAAAGTTAACTAAATGGGTGCACTCCAAATAGAACTGTGTACTGTAAAATAAACTATCAAAAAATAAAAATGTATGAACTTATTTGTGTAATTTAAAGCTATTGTAACTGAATAAATGCAAAAAATATAAAGTGTAGGTGCAGAGGGTCTGCGTCCATCACATACTAGAAATGTAAAGTTGGTCGTCCACCCACTTTAGAAGATAGTCATGTTATATATTTATCATACAAACAAAATATTCTGGAACTTGCAAGTCTACATGAAAAACCAATTTAGCTAAACCATTGTCAGTAGAATATTGACTAGATAAACATGTATTATAAACAAATGACTGATAATTTCAGAACTAGAGAAGTTGGCATCTTCATTATCCGTTTTTCTCTTGGATGCTGTGGATGGGAAAACTGTGGTTCTGATCGAGATTATAACATTTTTAACTAAGTTTGTGGACGATAGAGGCACATGGTGAAGAGTTTGAGATCTGCCCCCAAATAAAATATTTAATTTGTATCCCTTGTTGAGCCGCATTTTGTAATAAACTTTGTAACAAATGTAATGACTTTTTCATTTCATTTTGTGATAAACTGTCACAACGCATTTTGGAAAAAATGTTGCTGCAATTCTATTTCCAAAATATTTTAGTGTTTTCTTATATATTTCAAATTGTCTGTCTAATATGGCTAATTACCAGCTAAGACATAAACCACTTGGAATGTTTCCCAAACTGCTCCTTGAGTTTTAATGCTACACCACCAAAGTGACCTGCTGCTGCAAAATGTAAAAACCTATTACATAATGCGGCAAAATTTATTACAAAATGCATTGGGGCAGTTTATTACAAAATGCAGCTTTATTACAAAATTAAATGAAAAAGTGATTACATTTTGGATGTTTATTATAAAATTCACCGTTATTACAAAATGTGGCTCAACATTCCTCCAGTGATGAACTGTGTCTGTCAGTTTGTCTCCTACTGTAACTGGAGTATTTTTTTTCTCCATTAAACTTATTTCATTTGAACATCCAAAAAGCTTGAAGGCAAGTTGCCAAACTCTACTAAGAATCAGCTTCCACCATTAGATTTCAGAAAAAAAAAAATCATTTTAGTTTTGCCACTCAATGATTTGATTTTCTACATAAATTTGACATTGCTGCTCCAGCTAAGCCTGGTAATAATTTTCTTCTCACTTCTCTCAGTGCACCCTCGCTCTACTTTTTACCATATGCAGTTTTTTGAATCGCATGCTCCATGGTTCTGAAATAACCTTAAGGTTCTCAGCTGTTACATATTTAATTGTTTTACTCCTTGGAAAAGCAAAATGTTGGTGAAGGGAGGCTGCAGAAGGAGTGGGAAACTGGATGTCAGAAATCACCGGGACCCCTGCTGCCATGTCTGCATGCAGCAATGACTGCGCAGTGAGGAGAGAGAGTAGGGGAGAGACGGGCAGAGTTGTCTGTCTGTCTGTGTTACCCTGTGCAGTCTGGTCCAGGTGCTCTACTGACCACCCAAGATTGATGGATAGAGCTATGTATCGCACATAACATCAATTCTGTCCTGTTTTCTCCTTTAGTCAGAGTCCCACTCCCTCATCACTCCTCCCTTCCCCTCTGTCTCTCTCCCTCTCTCTCTTCTCTCTCCCCCCCCTCCCTCCTGCTTCTGCTCCAGGTCCCTCGCTGGTCCCTCTCTTCCGTATTAGTTTCCAAAAGGCATATTTAATGCTGCTAGAGAGCGCACTGTGAGGCAGCAAAGAAAGCGAGGGCGAACGGATTGTATCTTTGTGACAGCTTTTCTGCTTGGCAGGCTGCACGTGAGCCGGGGAACTGGACTGGACTGTGATGTTCCGAGGAGGAGGTGGGAGAGGAGGTGGGAAAGAAGGGGTGAGAGCTGAGGGGAAAGCTGGACAGATGGAGGACGGCATCCAACACCTGGGACACTGCGTAGTTGACATGAAGGAGCTGAGCGCCAACCCTGAAGGACTGACCGCTGCTGGTAAGTCTGTCTGTCTGTCTGTCTGTCTGTCTCCTTTAGCTCTTTCCTCTGTGTCTTCATACTGGTTAAGTCTTCAACATTATGTGTGAATGGATACTGTCATCTACTGTTCCAGTACATGATTGTCCTCATGTTGAGTTTTTGCCTTTTTCTCTGCTGCTTGTATTTATGGGGTTTGTTTCTCACTGTAACACACATATGCAGAGAGAGAGAGGGAGAGGGAGAGAGAGAGTGATGTCTTTGAGAGGGAGAAAAGGGTGGAGGACTTGGTGGATTAATTGAAGTCCTTGAATATTTGGATTATGTACATTAGTTGAATTCTTTGCATAACTCAGTTTTTTAGGGTCATCATATTTTAAGTGAAAAAAAAATCAATTGCACTTGCTTTTGACAATTAGTGTTTCTCAGGTGTTAAATGGAAACGAGTATCTGAAATATTAGTTGGTGAAGTTCAAGTGTTTCTGAATTTTGTCTGTGAAAAGATAACGAGCAGCTAATTGCTGTTTCATTACAGTTGAATGAACATAGTCACAAGAATTATAATTCAGTCTTTCGGCAGACAGAAGTTTCCCAAGTGTTATTTATTGGCATGTTTATGTTTAGACAATTTCATATCAGGTTTGCATATATGCTTTTTTTGCTGTGCATGTACAGTATGTGCAGGTTTTGCATGTGTCTGCTTTGCCATTCAACTGCTGTTACATCCTACGTAACCTGGAAGTGTTGAGACTAATGAGCACTAACGGAGGTAAACTACATGTCTCAGGGCCCATCACAACAGGAGAATGCTAAAGAGATTAGCTACATCAATGATGCCACAAAGCCTGCACTCTAAGTTTAATACCTTTGCTTACCAAAAGGACAGACGCTGCATGCAGCGTTTCAAAACATTTGCATTGGCATGCAAGCAGAACACCATCATCCTCCCCATGGGGGTAAGAAAATGGAGCTGCACAAAGAAGAATGAAAGCGTAACTCATGCCATGTCTCAGTCTCGTCTCCTCTACATAAAACCACACATATACACAGTGAACAACTTACATGCAGATTTGTACATCCATGATCCTGAATCGTGTACACAAAGGCATTTGCATGCACACTTTTTTCACACACCTACATGCATGTGTAGTATCAAACAGTTATGACCTGATCATGAACTCCTGATACACTTTAAAGTCGCACAGTAACAGTTTTGACATGACATCTAACAGGTGGGAGAGTCTAATGGTAATGACATACACCTCACTGTACCTGTGTTTTGCTTTTCCTAAGCATCCTGGGGGACAAAAGGGAAGAACAAAGCACATAATTACCATGTTTGGCACAAAAGACCGGTTGACAACCCTGTATTATTTGTCACGAGGTGAAATAGTTTATCTCCTTCTTCATGACAGGATCTAAACCAGGTGCTGCTCTGCACTTACTGGGGTTTGAACAAATTGGCATTGACAAGTTTCCTTCCAAGAGGTAAAATGGTGTTGTTTTAAATGTTAACTATTCATATGAAAAGCAAGATTTAAAAAAAAAAAAGCGACACAATTCATGGAGCTTTCTGTGCACAGCAGTTGCTGTCGTAAAACTATTGCAAGACAAAATGCCCCACTCTGTGCCCTTGTTAACCCTCCACACTCCATCACCCACCGGTGCAGCAGCAGAGACCTCCTGAGCACACCCAACTGATTCACAACACTTCATTAAACACTGGCAACAAAACCATCTGTCCCCTCTCAATCTCTCAGGGCAGTAATGTGACGATAACTCACTCTACCATTCAGCACCACTTGTCCTAATGGGATGCCTGTTTGTGCAAACATCAATTGAGTTAGAGGTATTTTAGTTTAGTTCATGAGCACATATTGTTTAGGGAATTTGAACTAAAGTATTGGAATTAATAAAGAAGTGTGTGATAGAACCAAGTGGTCAAGGGAAAAAAGAAATACTGCAATTAGAGTATGTGTGTGTGCGCACAGGTAAGAAAATGATGTGAATCCTAAACAGTGTGAGTGTTGTTTGTAGTGCATGTGGCCAGTTACTGTCGAGTCCTGAAAGGTGAAACCACATGATGAACGGAGCCACATCAGTGAATTATTAATGTCTCCAAATCCAGAGTAAATGATATTCAAAATATAAATAGGATTTGTTCTTAGGTGCAGGTTCTTTCGTGTAATATCTATTCATGAAGAGGATAAGCAGCAGTGATTAGGAATGTGTACTGGACTCACTGTGTGGGGTTTATCACAGCTCTTTTGGGAAATTGCTTGATTTTCTTAGTAGTGCTGTTAGCATACGATTTGGACTCGACTAGCGAAAGGCAGACTTTTCAAAGCTGGTCCACAATTACTTTTTGTGGAGTCAGGAATAACTGCTAATCCCATGTGAACACCCCCGCATTTCCTCCTTCCGTCCCTGCTCTCGGAGCATATCTGTTGTAAGATGCTGAGTGGTGATCACACCGTACATTGGGCCAGGTACTGGGGCGACGAGAAGACAAGAGGGTTAAATGATCATCTGCAAGATGGACAATTTAAGTCCCTCCAAATTAATTAGCTTTGTCATTCCAAAGAAATTACCTAGTCTGTTCACATCCTTATAAATTACCCTCTCCTGTCCCTTCAGCACGCCTTTCCCCCCCAACTGATACCACCCGCAGACATGGGGTGATAGATTGGATGTACAGTGGGCTGTGCTGTTATTTCTAGAGCCAGATGAAACTGCAATATAGCAGGCGGGCACACCTCATTTGCTCTGGGCCCCTCTGGGAGTTACATCTGCATGTACCGCCTGCCTGCCTGCCTCCTTGCAGAGCTTATTACCATATTCATAATGCCAGCGGATATCGATTATAAATACCACACCTGTGCCACTTTTCTTCACATTATCTACACATTGGAGCTGTGAGCTTCACATGTTCAAGGAGATACAACTGAGACAGACAGATGCGGTGGTTTATCCCTTCCAGTATAATGAGTAATTATTGTAATTAAACTTTCTGAATAGGTTTTGGTCAACCTGATTCCTGCTAAAGGGTTAATTACATCCAGTGTGTTCTGTGGTAGAAGACAGGGATGGTGTCACAGTGTCATTAACAGGTGTTTTGCTTACATAATTTGACTGTGATTGTATTTATTTTTTAATAAATACAATTGATACTTTCTAGACTCCACAGTTTCTCAGACACACTCGGAATGGCTTGGAGTCAGCAAAGTAGCATAACCTGTATTTGCCTGTCTTAGAATCAAAGCATGATCCGTCTATAAATACTTGACACACCACTTGCAGTACCAGCCATGCATTAAAATTCAGTCTGCTTTTTCACTCCTGTCTTCCTCTCCTACACTATCAAGTGTATCTAGAAGCTCCAGCATGTGTGCATGTCTCATCATCAGTATCCTCAACCCATATCAGAACCAGACTTAGCATTACTTCTTATCTTTTATTCAATTATTTCTGCGATGACAGACATTTTGCACAACTCTAGATAAGTTGGTGTCTACATGGAGCTCTCCATAGGTAAATGGCCTGTTCAAGTGACACTCTAAGAAAATGTGACACCAGAAACAGGACCCAACAGCTGGTTCTGTCTTAACTCACCTAGCCTCAGGTATCCCAGTTGCCACTACACAACATGTCATGTAGGCTTATTAAAATTTCATCAGTACTCGCGCGAGGAAGCTGTAGTGGTGGAAGGCACGGACCCAGAGGAATATGATGATGATGATGACAGTTGTGTGAAAACCAGATAGCTACACAAGGTTAGTTTTCATACATAATGAGCCTGTTGGTGTAATTGTGTGTCTCTTCAGCAAAGCGTGCATCTGATTAATTAGACATGTAACCCACACGTATCTGTCGTGTGTGTAATGGATATTGCTCAAACTTTGCATAAGCCTGTTTATTAAAATATTCAACCTGATTGAAGTGAAAATTGACTGAGCTCAATTCAGTGCAAACATGTTTTGACTAGGAATTCATGAAAACATTGAGAATTTGGTCAAAAGATCTATATTGTACTATGCATATGAACCGACTAGGTACTAGCATAAGAATTAGCAGCCTTGTTAGACTGAGTTTTGCAACAATGGTGTCTTTTATAATAAATGTCCAAAATGTAATGACTTTTATTTCATTTTGTGATAAAACTGCACTTTGTAATAAATTGTCCCAACACATGATATAATCATTATATGGTTTGTTGGATGGTTTTAATTATTCTTGATGTGGTTTTGGTATCCAATAAACAAAATGAGAAAATTTCTATCAAACAAAACAAAAATAATTTGAAAACACAGTAATATAATATAATAATAATAAGAGTATCGTAGAAATCTTCATCCCACATTATTTGGTACCAATCTGAAAGTTCTGTGACCCTCCGTTCTTGAGTTATAACCGATAATGTGATTTTGAACCTTTTAGTTAATTGGGACCTTGACCTTTGACTTTTACTCAGATGGATAATTGTATCTGATGCACATTAGCTATATGTATATGCCCATGTAATTTCATGATGATATCTCGAGTATTCATTGAGTTATCTCATGATATGTCTCTGTGGACACGGACAGACAACAATAATCTCTCCCAACCAATGTTAACAACCATATATAGAACCAGTGGATCCCTGTGAGTAAACATGCTAATTAGAATTATACAACACTTTTACACAGAGGTCCACGAAGAAAGGTGATCTGGTAATTCCACCATCTTTTCACCACAGCCAAACCAAAGGGGTAACAGAGGTGAAACGCATTGGACTTGTACACAGCAAACCTGCATTCAGGAATGAAAAGGGCAGTGACACAGCGTAAAGTGCAGCACTCGAAATACCCGCTTGCATTCTACGATTTGCAGGAATCTTTTCAAGGTTACAGAAGAAAAATTTAACAACTTGCAATGTTGCCGCTATGTGCCGCACTAAAATTTGTGTGGCACGTAGCTGGTGGCATTTTCCAGCTGACAATACGTGTCCACATAAGGCCATATGGGGTCAATGTTCAGTAATATTTACATAATATTGAACATATAACGAAAGGAGACGACTTAATTTTCCGATGTTGGATTTGGTCACGTTTGAAACCTGCAAGAGGAACCGACAAGTACCTTGGCAGTGTTAAACAGTTTCCACCAATTCATCTCCCAGAAGTCATAGTGGCAAGAAAAACATGGGCCCCAAGATTCTAAAAGCTTTGGCTCAGCTGAAAAGCACCAAGAAAACACCAAGGATTTTTTTTCATATCTGGCAGCCAGCCTGATTCCAACAACAGATTGTGTCTCTGCGAGGCTCACAAAGATGAGGGAGGACGTTGTTATAATTGAATTCCTGAGGCCTGGTGGGGTATCAAGAAATAACTTTTTTTTTTTTATTATTATTTTTATTGAATTTTACAAGAACATACAAAACAAGACTCGGGTCACATATACTTAAATATACACACACACAGGCAGACATAGGCTCATTAGTTCTTGGATAGCATGGAATAAAGTCAGATAAATATAAAAAAAGGTAATATGAAATTAAATATTAAACACTGAATACCAGTTGAAAAATTGGAGAGAGAGAAAGGGGGTGTGTGTGTGTGTGTGAAAGAAATGCTAACATTGTTCACAGATAAATCCATGAAGACTCAAATTAGAACAGTGAAGGAATAAAGAATTATATTAATACGATGGGTTACAAAGCTACAGTATATACAATGTCAATATAGGTATTATTAGGTTGAGAAGGATGTAGACTGGAGGCTTTGGGGGTTTGTAGAAAGCATTTCCAAATTGTAGAAGAACATTTTTGACAACTTACAATAACAACAAAAAAAACTATTGTAATGGGACATAAAACTTGTGTCAAATACCCCAAATGTACCAGTGTTGCGGGGGGGGGGGGGTATAACAAAATCGTGGGGCCCATAGAGCAGAGGAGGGGGTCCAGTGAATAAAAGCTAGAAATGGTGAAAATGTCCTGTCATAGAAGTCAGAAATGACTTCTATGGATGGGAGTGGTGGAAATGGCGGGTGACTGGAAGCATGGCGTTTCAGGTTTGATTTGATTTGAATGCTTTATTTTGAACGTGCTTAATGCAACAATAATCAATACAACAACAATAACAAGAAGAAGAATATTAGTTTATACCTTTAGCAGTCAGATGCCTGCATAGACCTCGTAAGGGTTCAATAAACTATCAATCAAACTTTCACTCACCAGTGTGAGTGACACTGGAGGGAAGGAGAATGGACATGATGGACTGACTAGGACAGAGCAGGATTCTAACCACCAACCCTTCAGTGATTGGCCAAACCCTCTCTACCTCCTGAACCATTGTCACCACTTTAAAAACTTATTTATTTTACTTTTAAGTATGTTTATTTCTACCTACCTTTTCTTTTCCATTGATGTGTATAGTGTGGCTGTATAATGGCACATTTCCCCAAGGTAGGATTTTATTCCATCTCTGTTTTGTTGTTGTTGTTGTTAAATTGAATATGGAGTGGTAAAACTTTATGATTGCTGCCAGTCAACCTCCACATACAACACATTGAAATAACGGTTCCAGGAAGCAAATAACAGTACACACATAGAAAACAAGAAAAAAGTCCTATTCGAAAAGGAGTGAGAAGAAGCATAGCTTACGAGTTCTCACTCCTATTTCATATTTTATCTTTATCCTTATCTTCTTCTCCTCATCTTATCCTTATTTTCATCTTCTTATCTTATCCTTAACTTCAGCTAATCATTGTCTTTAAAGTCTCAAAGTTTGTGGTTGGTCAAAAACTTTTATTCTACTTTTATTCTACCTACATTACCATTACTGTACTATTGGAAAACAAACTGGGGCTACATTTTTCCATTGTAACATCCAGTGCTGTTTTGCTTTTGTGTGTCCTTAACATTTTATTTGGTTGTATGATTGTTGGCTAGTCTGTTCCAAGAAGATGCAAAAGTCCATAATTGTGGTGATAGGCTTTATAAACACACATGACCTCCTTTGACATGAAGCTGCAAAGAAAGTGTGGAGTAAAGTGAACAAAAAATACATCATTTTTAGTGTCTATGAAGGATCCTCATTATAGAAAATGACTATTACCTAAAGTTGTGTAGTGCCCATACATCAGTGAGCATCGAGTATCCATGGTCCATTAGTGGGGTTGATGAGCCTTAGAAGGGCCGATTGTGTCCTCGCACCCTGGGAAGAAGAAAGTGCTATTAAGTGGTTTGGGCTGCACGACATGTTGCACTATCATGCAGGTGTTTCATCTGTTTGGTGTGTTTGATTGTATATTACTGTGTGAATGTGATAAATGAGGGACAGTGTTGGTGACAAATGATGTAAGAAGTCAGTCCTCTGCTCATCTTGTTGGCACAAGCCCTCCAGGACAATAGAAACCCACAAACTTTAAATATAGTCATTTTGCCATCGACCCTCAAATTGCAAAAACTATAACTTTGGCATAAAAATGTACCTAATGAAAAAAAAGTGTTAATAAAACCCTAATTTTTCGATTACAGGTGTTCGCGCTGGCCAAAGGTTAAAGGGAGGAGACAAGGTACAAATTGTATATTAAAGAAAACTGCAATGAAAAGTCAGTTAGTGAAAGACTAGCCACATGTTTATCAATCAATCAAACTTTATTTATATCGCACTTTTCATACATGGTGCATGCTTTACATCAGACTCTCCCATTATCCTGTAGTTGTAGGAACAAGTTAAAAGATTTAAAGAATTAAAAAGATTACAATAAATCATAGTACTAATAGTAAATGTATAAAATAAAAGAATGAAATAATGTTAAGAGTAAAATTTTACTAAAAGCTAAGTTAAAAAGGTGGGTTTTCAGTCTAACCTTAAAAATATGAACACTCGCAGCGGACCTCAGGTCCTCAGGTCGACTGTTCAATAGTTTGGGGGAAATAAAAACTGAATGAGGCCTCATCATTGGTTTCAGTGTGAACTCTAGGGACAATTAAAAGCTTACTACCTGAGGGTCTGAGAGGGCTCGTGTGATCCCATAAATAAACAGGGGCACAACCATTAAGACTCATAAAAGCACTTAAAAAGGTATGTTTATATTTATCAGGCGACTCCATCAGTGGCACCTTTTCTAAACCCTGATCATCTCCAGTGGTCTACAGGTCCATTGGAATCATTTGGTAGAGTGTTGGTTGGCCACTTTGCCTTGTGGTAATAGAATCACTAGTGTTACCATTCGCTCTGGTGTTTGTACTAGCTGCAATATGTTTGGTATTTAGGTGGCAGTGTTGGCTGGAATAACTGTGATGGAATCCAAACTCTTTCTGGCATAGTTTAAACACAACAGTGCCCTTGTCTAGGCTTAAATCCATCCATTTGAAAAATGTATCCACTGGGCCAAACAACGTAGTGTCATCCTTGTCGTCCATCATAGTATTCTGCCTCTTTTTATTTATTGTCCTAATGTTGGTATGATCAGTATGCTAGAAACATGTGCACTTTATTTTATATAAACTTTATAGTACATAAGTAAAATTTGATTAAATCTGCTATTTAAAAAAAAAAAAAAAGAAATCACATTATTTTTCCTGCAATTGATTAAACAACATTGAAGCAGCATTTACATTGCGGTAAATTGAGAATACATTTCAAAGTGATCCAGAATCTCTTCCGGATCTTCACCAAAATCTACTCCCTCGGTCCTTGTGTCATTCCCAAGCTATTCTGAAAGTTTCATAGAAATTCATCCATAAGTTTTTGAGTTATGTTGTCCACAGTCAGACAAATGGTGGGAAAAACATAACGTCCTTGGCGGAGGTAAAAACTTTTGGCTGGAATTCCAAAAACGGCATGAGTGATAGTTTGTTTTTTAGTTCATTTTTGTATTTAAACACACATGACTTATGATGGACGGCAATTCAAAGTTGTTCAGCACGAAGGAAGTCATGTGTATATTATGAAAAGACAATTGGATTTGTGATACTTAAGTTTTAATCACTGGGGTTTTACAGATCTGATGAAAAACGTGTGATGAACGTCATGCACAGCTTTAAAATCCAATCTCTTCTAATTGTGACCCCCCCCCCCCCCAAAAAAAAAACAAACAAAAAAAACAAAACAAAATGTGTCGGTGAAATAAGTCATGTCTTTCTTGGCTGTTTGAGATTCTCAACGTTGGCACTTTAGTGTAATTTTATTTATCTATTAAAACCACACATGAAGAAACATATTTATGGACACAATGACACAAGGAAGAGAGTTCAGAATCTCATTTATTGGAGTATATCTAACATATTTAACTGAAGACCAGTGGACTTGGTGGGAGGAAGCATCAGGAGAAGACTGACCATGAAAAAAACCCTCAAATGTCATCTAGACCTGGAAGACCAGTAAAAAGAAACAAAACGGGACCACCGGGGGGGAGGGAGGGAGGGACGGAGAGAGAGAGAGAGGGAGAGAGAGGGAGAGGGAGAGCGAGAGGGAGAGACTGACTGACTGACGGAGCCAATTTTATTATTTGGAATTATTATTATTATTTGTATACTGCTAAGGCTAAATAATTTTAATTATCTGTTTGTATTTGCATCTCACCTTTGACCTCCTCCTGCCCAGGCTATGCACCTCCCTTCACCTTTAAGTAGAGAGGGTCCCCAACTGGTAGGGGGTGTGATTTTTCGCTTGGTGTGCAGGAATGAAGAGAGGGTGTGAGGAGTGATATAGTTTTTCCACCACATACAAGCATACAGACTATATGAAGTTAGTTTTATTTTGTAAGTCAACCTGGATGATATTTTTGTTTATTTCAATAAATAAGTGTTTTTGAGAACAGAAAAATCTCTGCGAGTGTTTTATATTTTGTCTAGTGACTTCTTAAACCTCCTCCTCCCTCCTTTTTATAATTCGACCCTTTTTGAATCTGGATCTTTTTTTGATTTTTGGAATAAGAAGAGTAGCCATAACAGGTGCGTAGGCAGCTACAGGAAGTGCTCCCAAACATTTAAACAATAAAACAGGAAACTAAGAAAGGTTTACTGAAAAAAATAAACAATAATCCAAACTACTAGACTACAAAAAACCTTTAGATTAATGTGGAAAAATATATTTATAAAATTATCAAAAACTAAAAGGGGGAAAAAAGAATGTGCCAGAACACATAACAATCTCCGTTGTTTTTTATCAGTTTAAGATTTCATCCATTCTATGTAATTGTTTTATTTTCTGAGCTTCATGAACGTCTCTGCTGTATTTCCTTTCTCTAACATATGTGTCTTTTGTTTCTGTCACTTAGGCATTATTCTAGGACCGAAGTTGTCTCAGGTGGAGTTCAGCCTTGGTAAGTCCTGTGTTTGATTTATAATGTGAGGCTTATTTTTTATGACTTTCCACATTTTCTTGTGCATGAAAGTGGATCAGACAAAGAACATGGATAATGTGTCTCTTGCACAGCTGCGTAATTTAATGTCGGATCACACTTTTCAGACAAAGTTTACGACCTATCCGCCTCGAGCACAAATAAATCTAAATATAAGTGTTGTTAAACAGACCAGTTAAAGCCTTCTGTGCTGACAGTTCCACTAATACACATGCCACTTGGTATTAGTGACATATGCAAACGTATCCTAAATCTTTTCTCAAATATGACACAAACATGCACCTCAGACTTTGAGTAGGGTTTAAAGGGATAACAGAAACAGGGCACAGCCAAAAATATTAAACACAACACAGCGAAAGAGTCCTTCTGTGAACGTCTTGTCAAGATGGCCTCATTTATTTTTTATGCATCTGAGATGTTGAAATTCTATTTCTAGACAGTTCGTTGTTGCTCAGGTCAAGTTTCCAAGATTGAAAGCCCAAAGAGAAACACTATTCCTGTGGTCGGTGACTGAAAAGAACGATGGCGTCACAGATGAGTGTCTGTGCTGCCTTGCTTCTGCCTTTGGAGGTGACTTCAATAAAAGCATTCCGCTGTTCAGGGTCACAGTCAATAGAAGATAGAACTACCTTCATACTTTCTGATCACGTTAACTGTTTTTAATGCCGACTATAGAACTCACTTCCCCATGCTTTATATTTCCTTTTTTTCTCCCCCTATTCCTCTATAACAGGGGTGTCAAATTGCGGTCCTTGAGGGCCAGTGTCCTACATGTTTTAGATCAGGGGTGTCCAAATCCAGTCCTTGAGGGCCAGTGTCCTACATGTTTTAGATCAGGGGTGTCCAAATCCAGTCCTTGAGGGCCAGTGTCCTACATGTTTTAGATCAGGGGTGTCCAAATCCAGTCCTTGAGGGCCGGTGTCCTACATGTTTTAGATCAGGGGTGTCCAAATCCAGTCCTTGAGGGCCGGTGTCCTGCATGTTTTAGATCAGAGGTGTCCAAATCCAGTCCTTGAGGGCCAGTGTCCTGCATGTTTTAGATCAGGGTTGTCCAAATCCAGTCCTTGAGGGCCGGTGTCCTACATGTTTTAGATCAGGGGTGTCCAAATCCAGTCCTTGAGGGCCAGTGTCCTGCATGTTTTAGATCAGGGGTGTCCAAGTCCAGTCCTTGAGGGCCAGTGTCCTGCATGTTTTAGATCAGGGGTGTCCAAGTCCAGTCCTTGAGGGCCAGTGTCCTGCATGTTTTAGATCAGGGGTGTCCAAATCCAGTCCTTGAGGGATGGTGTCCTACATGTTTTAGATATTTTCCTCTTCCACATGATTCAGTTTAACTCTTTAACTCCTGAAGCTTTAGCAGTTTAGCAAAAAATACTTAAAATAAGCAACAACATGAACAAAAATGACCAAAGTCATCAATAAAATGAATAATAAAGTGACAAAATAATTAGTAACATGAAGAAAGTAAGACACAAATGGAGCAAAATTATAGAATAAATAATAATAATGTAGAATGTAGAAAAATAAACCAAAACTTTGTGTCTTACTTTGTTCATGTTACTAATTATTTTGTCACTTTATTCATTTTTTGTTCATTTTATTGATGACTTTGGCCATTTTTGTTAATTTTGTTGCTTATTTTAGTCCCTTGAGGACTAGATTTGGACACCCCTGCTCTATAACATTGACTGTCTTGGAAAATAACACGGAGCTCGAGTGACATGTGACTGCAGTTAATTTATTATAGGTTGGTTTAATCAGACACATTAAGAAAGTGCATGCATCAAACTGGGCTTCTATACAACATAGAGGCGGAAAAAATGTGCCTTTCTTTGGTGTATAAATGTTCATGCTATTTGATTTTCTGCTCAAATTATTGTGTGGGTTTGCACTTGAGTAGGAAACTATTTGAATGTAAATTCTCTGTCATGGTGCAGAACACAGCTGACAGCTGACACCCACAAATACAACGTTCTTCTTTAATTGCCCTGGTTGGATATGTGTTCATGTGTGCTTAACACAAAGTACATGTGTCAAAGCTTTCTTTGATCTGTCACACACAAGATAGTTGTTTCTGATTTATGTTTGTGTTTTGAAAAAGATGCATGTATTATTTTTTAGTATTTATCACTCTTACATGGTTATGGAACTTCTGAAAAAACACAAGCAGAGTGAAGTTGCACATATCTTTATATTTGTGGATTGAACAGTAATGCATAGCAGAGTCCTGCACGATTCTGATTTTGACAAACCGCAACCGCCCGTACCCGTCGTGTTCAAACCCGTATCCGACGAAAAAAAAATTACAAATCCGCACCCGAACCGACCCGCTATAAATGAATCCGACCCGAACCCGGAAGAAAACGTCAGCTTAAATACAAAATGTATTGCCACGAATATACTGAACAGTGACATAGCCAAGACAGAGCCAAATAAAATAAATGTAAACAGGAGCAGACAAATAATAAATTCAAAAACTATTTTTATCCGTGCACACACACGCGCTTGAAAAACGCATCAAGAAGGAAGCCGACAGGAGGCAGCTATACAAGTCCAAACTAAAGAACAGTTTTTAGCCTATGAACTGCAAATTAGACCCGCGATCACCCACGTCTGACCCGAACCGAACCCGTATCCGACACAGCACAACATTTTTCACCCGTTTCGTGAAAATCTGTGGTTCACCCACGGGTCACCCGCGGGTACCCGAACCCGTGCAGGACTCTGATGCATAGGTGTCAAAAACTCCAGTCCTCGAGGGCTGGTGTCCTGCATGTTTTAGATATTTCCCTCTTCCATGTGATTCAGTTTAACCCTTTAACTCCTGAAAACTAACAAAATAATTGTAAGATGAGCAAAGTAAGACACAAATCAAAGAAAAATACTAAATTTAAAAAAAACAAAATGTAGAAAAATAAACAAAATGAGCAATGGTCTGTGCTCTTTGCTTTCCTAGTTGTAATTGGTTATTAGCGCACTCCCCATAGGGGTCACACATATTTTACATTAGAAACATGACAAAGCCCACTACCAAAGAAAAATCTCACAAAAAGTATATTTATTGAAATATAATGCAAATCTAGTCTTGATCGACTTCATTTAAAACCTGAGCCTGTTTAGTTAAACACACAAAGGTGACACTCATGCAGGAATTTAAGAAAAACAACCACAGCTCTACAGCTCTGTGGATCAGTATCGTATGTTGTTGTATGGATCTATAATCACACTACTCACTTACAGTATCAATAAGGTGACATTACGTCATTTTTCACGACACACTGGTTGGGAAACACTGCTCTAAGCAAACAAATCAGTGGTTGAATTCATACCAAATGTAGTTTATAGATTGCCAGTGACCCCATAAAATTTTGGGAAAACTAGGTCAAAGATTTAATTTTTTGTTTAATAAATTTTTTAAAATAGATTTTCTTCTACTCATGTGTGAAAATTCACATCTATAAAAAACGTTAATTTTGTTTCAATTTACTTCAAATTTGAATTGTATTTGTTCACAACGAGGTTGCCTAATAGGACTTTACAGATTTAGTTGAATACTAACAAATAGTCAAATGGTAGATGAAGGAAATGCATTAATGCCTTGTGTGTCCCCTGTCCTTCATGCCCCTCCCTTCCCGGGGGACAACCAGAGTGAAGGACACGTCCACTCCCATGGACAGATGGACTGTAGCTGCACCAGGACTGATGGATGTCCATTTTTGGACGCAGTAGGGTGGAGACACGTGAGAGAGAGGGGGAGGGAGGTGGGGGGGCTTCTAGTCAGATGAGACGGGTGAAGGTGAGGAGGTCCATCCAGACAGGTGAGGGTGGGGGTGGAGGTCCAGGGTCATAGGTCAGGACAGTTCACTTAGATCCCGTTGTTGTTGTTGTTGTTGTTGTTGCTGCACAGGCAGCTGCATCTAAAACTGAAGGGAAAAAAGCACAGGCACAACTTGGCACACACTGTATATGGAGGCACTTGTTATGCTGACATCATCACACCCATAGACACGATGACATCAGCTGGATTAAAGCCAAAATAAGCTACAATATGTGTGAGGGGTGGGGTTTGTTGTGCCTGGCACCACCTATTATTTATGTTTTATTGATTATTATTGAGTCCAGGGTCTGCAGGTGTAAATTAGCTCTTATGCTATAACCTTTCCTCTGACTCTAGGTCAGTGTATTGTTGTGCACTGTCCCAGTACAAATAACAGCCTATTATTGTGTGACTTGAAATTGTACATTTTTATCTTTACTCTTTTCCATTTTTGTAAAGCTCTTTGAATTGCCCTTTGTATGAATGGTGTTGTACAAATGTGCCTTGCATTGCCTTCTTGGCTTCTGAGCAGTTCTTTGTTATCCTGAAAGTGTTGAACTACTGTGGGTGATATTCCTGTAATAGTCGCTTGTAACCTGTGTTCCACATACGACGTAAGCACAAAGTCCCACTTTCATCGTGTCCAAAAGAGCTGGATACAGTTTTTTTCTTCTTCTATTGTGCTTTACAAAATCCCAAAGCAGAAGTCCTGAAATGGTTTTAAAACAATGTAGTGCACATCAAATAGAACTTTACACTAGTGTGTTGGAGTCAGTATTAGCCTCATATCTACAATACAAGCACACAATTCTCTAATTGTCTTTTATAGTGAAACAAGTTGTTTTATCTGTGTCAGTGTAAATGACAACAGTGACCTGTTGAATTTCAGTTCATATCTACTCTGTGAAAAACTACAATAATAATAATAATAATAATAATAATAATAATAATAATAATAATAATAATAATAATAATAATAATAATAATAATAATAATAATAAGAAGAAGAAACTGGCTCTTTTACTTTCACAAAGACTGGCAAAACTTTTGTTCTTTTCTGAAAAAGAAAGAAAAACTCAAGTATTTTCTTTGCAGTCATGTATTAAAATGTTCTTTTCTATTCCAAAAGAACATGTGTATTTATCAAGTAAGATAAATAAATGAAAAAAAAAATAATTAAAATGCATAAAAATAATACCATTTTATATACAGTTTTAAATGACTCAGTGCTGTGGCAGCAGGTGCAGATTTCCTTTGAAGGCCTGTTTGCATTAGGTTCGTAGACGGTTAAATTCACAGAAAATGATAGGGATTATACAGTGCCATTTTAAAGTCTTCTCCATATGCGGAGTCATATGCTTCCCGATATCTTAAAAATTCATATGAATGATAAGTAGCTCTGTGCAGCAGGGGAAGGATGTATTTATCACACCACGACAGGCCTTATTTTCCCTCTGTTTTCCCTAGACCCACTGACAAACAGGTGTGCAAAATGGCGGCACATGCAAATAATGTTGTCAAATTAACTGAAGCGTTGAAATGATTATCATGATGAATAAGCCTCTTCTGGAGATGAGCATATATTTGTCTCCTGTGGAAACTCCCAGGGCTCCCCTCTCGATTAAACGGAATTTAGATTCATTGTGGGGTCACAGAGGCCCACTGCATTAAAACTCATTTTCAGGAAATTCATCTTGAAAGCGTTCAGCCCATTCCAATCACACAAAATAAATACAGCATAGTAATTGAAGCCTCCAAGGAATAGCAAACATTATTACTCCAATTGCTCAATTGTTATGGTAATTTAGAAATCAGTCTCGGTTATACTTTGATAGTTGAGTTACCCAATAAAATTTCAAGTCATGTCATTGTTGAATTAATTTATAGCTGAACTAAGACCGGTAATTCTCTGCTAAATGATCAAAAATGGACAAATATAATGTTTGTCATGCTGTTCCAAGTTTTATCACTTGTTGATTTTTTTTTTTTTTTTTCCTTTTCCCCCCCATTAGACTGTCACACGTTAATAGTTTGGTTCATATGTGTTTGTTTTTTTTACCTTTTGTTTATTTATGCCGTCACTGCACTGTGTTGCTCTTTAGCATTGGTGCTATGCTAGTTTTGTTGTTATCACTGTTGGTCTGTGGTTATGATGGGAGTTTAGCTGTGGAATGTGTTTTTTGTTTTTGTTTCTGTATTCTATTCACATTTTGGCACCATGGTTTAGACCAGGGGTTTCAAACATGCGGCCCGGAGGCCAAATGCGGCCCACCAAATGTTCCAATGTGGCCCAGTTATAATGCAAAAAATAACATTAAATCAGGAAAATATTTATACATGTGAACTATCCTGTAAGAATAAAATGTGTAAAACCTGAACAAATATGAATAACCTGAAATTTCTAAAGTAAATTTTAACTATTTAGTGTCTTTGTAGTAGATCTGATCCATAACGTACGTGTGTAAATGATTAACTGAGGCATAATATTGTTTGAGTTGCACAGATTTGTCTTGATATATTTCAGTTTTTTCAGGTTATTCACACCTTTCTTGTTGGATAGTAAGTGTTTTCATAAGGTAATTGGGTTTGTTTGTTTGTTTGCACTAAAACAAAGACAAACATTTGGAATTGTCATTTTTTTTTCTCAGTTATTATGTTATTATTTTACTGGTCCGCCCCACTTGAAATGTAATTAGGCTGATTGTAGCCCCTGAAAGTCATAAGTTTGAGACCCCTGCTTTAGACAATGTTGAATGAATTGATTCTGAATTAGTTTGGGCCTGCTTTATTTTATTTATTTGGTTTATGGTTAAGGCACAGGAGTGAATATTGAGAACTTGAGTCTTTTTTTTTTTTTTTTTTTATTGATGAGAATATGGGGGGGTTGGGATTAAATGTTTCTTCTTCCCACTCCTTTTCGGGTGTAAATATTATTATTTCTTTTCTTATGTATGTGTATATTGTGTGAATTGCTCGAAATAATCAAATCAAATCATATCAATAAGCCATACTCTATCCTCTTACAGTGTCACTCTGTTATTATCTTTGCTTTCACTCAGGCTTCCTTCCTCAAACTCAAAACGTCTCCCTCAGGGACCCCTCTGTCTTTTGCCTCCGTCACCCTCTCTATTTCCCCTTCCTGCCACCCACACCCAGCATCATAATAGATCTGACCTCAGAGGGTCAGTCCTAGTGTCATATCCTTGTAAGAGAGCCAGCCTGGTGATGCATGGCTGGGCGCCCGCTCCCATTTCAATCACCAGCGGCGTCACCGTGGTTAACTGTGCAGCAGGGTGTGGGAGGATCCTCTCCAACGGTCACATGCATGACAAGCTCAGTGATGGGCGCTGTAGGAGCACCAACTGGTGTCGGCATATTTAAAGATACTGGGGCTGGTTTATGGGTTAACTAGCAAACGTAACTTTATAGCGTGGCCTTTAACACAAATGGTGAATTAACGATGTCGTAGAGCAGTGATCAGTTATTACATATACTGTGGAAAAAGGATCCAATTTGACCTTTTTGGTACTGTATGTAATCGAGCAGCGTGATTACCAGAGGTGTAAAGTAACTACCGTATTTTCACGACCATAAGGTGCACATAAAAGTCTTAGATTTTCTTCAAAATGTTCGGTGCGCCCGATGGTGCAGTACGCCCTATGTGTTGTTGTAAGGCGGACGTAGTAGAGGACACCATGAGAATGGTAAAGAAGATGCAGCTGAGTTTCCGCGGACATAAGGCCATGTGGCCCGAGTTGGAGTAAAGACTCGAGCAGTGGATCACCGAGCAACGCACACCGAACGAGTGGGAGAAGCGTTTCGACGGTCACCATTTGACTAAAAGCAATAACGCTAGCAGAAGAAATGAACATTGAACATTTCCAAGGAGGTCCGTCTTGGTGCTTTCGTTTAATGAAACGGTGCCATTTTTCATTCCGGACAAAGACTACGGTAGCGCAGCAACTTCCAGCGGATTATAAAAAAAGCTGGCCATCTTCCGGTCCTACTGCAGCAAACAGATTTCCGACAAACACATGGACGAGGTGCCGCTCACTTTTGACATCCCGGTGAGTCAAAAACGCAAACTAGTATTCTTGTTTCAGCGCCCTATGATCAGGTGCGCCGTATGTATGTGTTAAATATAGTAATAGCACAAATAACTGAGACTGCGCCTTTTCATACGGTGCGCCATATGGTCGTGAAAATACGGTAAATAAAAGTACTTCATTACTGTACTAAAGTATATTTTTTAGGTATCTGTACTTGAGTATTTGTTTTTCTGGCAACTTTTTACTTTTACTCCCTCCATTTTTGTACAAATATCTGTACTTTATACTCATTACATTCTCAGAATAGACTCATTACTTTTACAACTAAATAGATGTGACAGTATGAAAAATAAGTCGCTGTGACTTTATATACAATAGTTATATGACTATTATTTTACTTTCATACAAAGACTGTAGCCCAAAGTGCTTCACATTGATTAAAATTAAAGTACAGTGTTAAGACAGGGTGAAAAATACATTATATAAAATAAAGTGATTATAAAATTTCAATAAATAAGAAATAAAATGACAGATAAAATTACAAAAGTACAAGATGAACTGATTATACATGTATTCAATAATTAAGAATAAACTGATTATACATACATTATACAATTTCAATAGAGTAAATCAGGAATATATTAAGATTTGATTACACAATATAAAAAGGAATAAAAAGGAAGCATGAGGGTGTGCAAATATCATAATGACTGGATGAAGAACGGATCATTCTGAACTTGGACCGAGTTCTCCTACATTCTAGGGAACAGGCTGTGAAATGGGCTTTACATTCTGTTCCAACTCATCTTAAATGTAACTTGTATTTAGCTCAATCATCTGTGTCGCCCAGTATCAAATTAACTCTTTAAACCCTGATCCTAAAATGTTTTTTCTCCTTTTTTTTGATGATGAAAAGGTTAAAAAATATGCTGTCATTTCACCCCAAATACATCTTCAGAAAAGTTGTTTTGGTTTTCCTGATTTGTCAATTATATAAAACGTTAATTTACTGTTGATCCACTAATCCTATCAATAGATATAAAATAATTGTTTTCAATCTATCATTTACAATTGACTATATGTTAAAATGACTTCTTCTCCAGCTGTTAATATAGATATAGATATAGATAGATATAGAGATAGATATAGATATATATGAGACAAATTACTGTTACCATTGACCTAATAATTTCATCATTGATTTCTCAATGATGAAATTATTAGGTCAATCAAAGCTGCTAAAAAAAACTGGTTAAATTCAAAAAGCTCTATAAAAGTTTCCTTCTGCATAAATATGCAGAGGAAGAAATAAATTAAATTTTAGAAAACTATTAAATTCCCCTTACTGACAAAATAAATAATAAAATAAAATGAACTAAATAAATGTATATATCCAATGTAGTAGGAAGCTCTTCATTTGTTTTCTTTTTCTTTATTATAAAGTCATGTCCATAAATAACAATGTTTAAGTGCTGCAAAAATAAACCACCTGCAATAATTCAGGAGGTTCAGTCTTAAAAAATATAGTCAAGATGGACAAAGAAATGAGTGATTTAAATGAAATTCATAAAATTGTGAAATTGTTAAATAAAGGGTAAGATTTTTATAAGTTCTCTAAACTTTAACTTACTCCTTTTGAGTGGTGACATCTTTTTGTTTTTGTTCTGTACTTTATTTATTTTTTTTTTTAACATGAACTGCTCAAATAAAAAGAACTGAACTGAAATAAAGCACTATGTCTCATGCAGGAAAAAAAAAAAATCAAAATTTTTTTCTCATTTCTAGCCAAAATATCTCATCACATTAAAAAAATAAGACACAATCACCTAAAATTTGCCAATGGAAAAAGTGGAAATAATCTTTTAACGTTTTGTTGAAGTAAAATGTAAGATAATTGTCTAAAAATAAGTTCCTGTGTGACTTAAAATGTGAAAAATATTACTGTCGGAATTTTTTTCAATTGCATTGACTGTAAAATTATCCAAACTACATATGTCCAGAGGTCATTTCTTAGCTTTTATTTCAAAAGTATTTTTACCAGTGGAGTAAAGGTCATCTCCTACACGTATATTTTGCTTCAGTGAATATGTACATTAAAAGACAATGTTATGAAGGAGCGTGAAGCTCTGTATAATGAATATTGTTTTTGTTTCCATGACACCACAGGAAGGAGAAAAAAACAAATTAACATCAGGATGTGTCAAATCTCTACATGAAGAACATTTGAGTGTTATGTATATAAAGGAGGCTTTGAAAACACATGTAATAAATACTGGATCTGACAATATGAAGTTTACAAGTGTGTAGGTGTAGGTCAGAACACACAACACTGTACATCTTAAGTTTATATAATCTGTACAACCACCATGAAATGACACTAAAGCCAGTTTATTTGCATCAAATCCAAGGTTCAGATTTTTTTTTCATCACTTCTCAGAACCTCTCGCATCCACTTGACATTCTATAGAAAAACTTTGCTTTTTACTCTTTACATGAGTTATTTAAGACTCATTTCTGCTCATTTTATATCCATAAATATGTCTTTTTCTAATATTGTTCTGCGTCACTAGCTCTTTCCATTACCCTTGGAAATTCTTTTCTTTTGATTTCTTTCTTTCGTTCTACACAGAGCTAACTGCCATCTTGATTCACACATATGTGGCGCAATAATAATAATAATAACAATAATACATTTTATTTGTATAGCGCTTTTCTGGAAACTCAGACATTTTACATTAGTGAAAAAAAATCATAAAAGTAGTACATTTGATTTGATTTGAATGCTTTATGTGCAGAATGCAACAATAATCAATACAACAATAATAATAATAATAATAATAATAATAATACACAATGACATGTCCGAAAAGGTTCAAACACACACGCATTCAAACACATTTTAAAATGGTAAAAAAAAAATCATAAACATAGCACACATAGGACACTACATGACACAGCACATTAATCACACATTAAAAACCGTTTTGAGATGGGATTTGAATAGTGGACGTCTGTACAATCACTTAATTCATCAAATTGTATTGTGTCACTTTATTTTTTTTATTTTTACAATAACAGTGATACGGTTATGGATAAAATAATTAAGAAATGTGGCTGCGTTAGTAAAGCTGTTATACTATTATATACGCCATTATTCCCAGCACTGGTGTTGGCTGATATAAAACAAAACAAATGAATATATTAAAGGGTTAAAGGGCTAGTGCTCAAATCAACCTTTCTGGTGTCTTTAGTCACAAATACGGTTGAAGATGGACCAGTGGAGTTGATTTAATGAAGAATTCAGACCCAAACATAACATTTATAGTTTATGTAGACCTGGGGTGTCAAACTGTGGTCCTCGAGGGCCAGGGTCCTGCATGTTTTAAGATGTTTCCCTCTTCCGTTACAACTGGAGGCCATTACATCATTATTAGTCTGATGAGGAGCTGATTATTAACTCCAAGTGTCAGCGCTGATGCGTTCTGAATGGATTATTTAGTTAAAGTATTCAGAAAAAATCAACAGTTTTACTTTATTTTCTGCATGAAAAAGGTGCCAAAAAGCAAGAGTTTTTTTTTTTTTAATTAGTATTTTATTTCACCTTTTTTTTTAATTGCTGTGACCAAATATCAATACTAGTTTTCCACATTATTTGTCATTTTGTAAATATTTATTAGTTTTTGTTCATTTTGTTTATTTTTCTACATTTTAGTTCTTTTAATTAATTAATTTATTTAAAATTTTCTTTGATTTTTCTGCCATTTGTGTCTTCCTTTGCTCATGTTACCAGTTATTTTGTTAGTTCTCAGGAGTTAAAGGGTTAAACTGAATCACATGGAAGAAGGAAATATCTAAAACATGCAGGACACCGGCCCTTGACGACTGGAGTTTGACACCTGTGATGTAGACCATAGGGAAAGGATTAAAAATGCAGAATTTCATTTAAAAAATCTAAGTACCGACTCGTTTAAGGAATGTCAGTATTCACAAACGGCACCAATGTGTCTTTGTTAGATGGTGGTGGTGGTGGTGGTGGTGGTGGGGGGGGGGGTCTACAGGTGCATCTACCGCACACATTCTAAGCATATGCTGTACAAACACATGTGCCATATGCTTCCATACACCCACATGTATTTGCAGGGCTCCTCGGTGCTCCCTCTTTTTCTTTTCAGTGCGTTACATCATGTCATTACCTTTCCAATTTGCGCATCGTTCTCTTTCAATTACACTGGCTTGACATTTTTTCTTGATCTTGTTTAAACTAGGCTCTGCAGCATTTACATATACACAATGTAAGGATGGAAAGAGACACACTGCAGATAAGTCGCCATCACTCACCTCTAACGCTGGACGATATGACAAATAAACTGGTATCAACGTTTTAATTTCTCCTACCAAATGAATTTTTCATTTCTGCATAATATAGCAGAGCTGAAAGTCCGAAGTAACGCTTGGATAGACATCGAGTTATATTGTTTTTCTGCTACAAGTGCAAAAGAGGACTGTGCAGAGCGTACTGAGAGGAGACCCCAATTAACTGTGTACTTACGACCTTATGACGTAACTATTAATTAACCACAACTTACTGTCTTTGCAGTTGTGCAAACACAGTAAAGGTTAATTTATGTTGTACGTCAGTGTTTCTCAATGGGACTGGTACTGCCCCCCAGGAGGTACCAGGAGACCGGGTGGTGGTGGTGGTGGGGGGGGGCTTCATCTGTAGCATTTTGAGTCTTTTCCAGCATCCAACTGTAACAGAATAGTAGTCGAGCTGCTTTTAGGTGCCGAGAATCTTTACTTTACCAAAGAGAACTTCATAATGTATATGAGATTCCCCTTGATATCACTGGTCGACGATTTTTACCCCACCACCCCCAAAGGGGAGGGGTGTATTGTGGTTGAGTCTGTTTCTGTTGTCAGCAGGTTTACATAAAGGTGGTTCAGAATAGATCCCATTGCATTTTAATGAAGGTCAAAGGTCAAGTTCACAGTCACCAAAAATGTGTTTTTGCAATGATATATTGTAGCACAAATTAGGTAAAATATGCACAAGGGGGCGGGGCTTATTTAGGTAGGCCCCAAATGTTTAAAAAGTATCTGCTTCAGACATTTAAAGTGTTAAATGTTACTTCAATAAGATGAGTCAGAAAACAAGTGACTTTAGTTCTGGTTAGTTCATGTTTTTAATATATATGATGGTGTGTTATTCCACATATATTGTGGTTTATGTACACAATGGATTAGTAAATAGACTATAGATTTACATATTAGACACTAGAAAGAACCTGTGAAGTGAATGGATCATAATGTGCAGACAGTGTTTTAAAGTAGATCTGACATCAATATTCCTTTAGACTAAAGACTATTCTGTTGTTTATTCAAAGAATTTCACATTTTGACCCAAGACTTACCTTGGAAACTTGAGACACGTTTCTTTATTAATAACATACATGGTAAAATTTCATTAGTTTTATTCTTACTCTTAGACCAGTAACATCTAAACCTAATATAAAATTGAAATATTGAAAAATTTGCAATAATAAGAATGTTTATATCACCGAACAGAGTTTCGGGGATATTATATTTTTGGTCTGATCACTGCTGTCGCTGGATATCATTAGTATTAACAAGATAACTTAGAAATTATTGGGTTTACAAATTACACATTTTCCATATTAATGAATATTTTGACCCAAGACTTACTTTGCCAACCAACATTTAAGACTTGAGTTTTCTTTATCAAATGGTAACATTTCATTAGTTTTATTCCGGAAGCATTTTACCAGTGTTTTTAAACTGTCTTTATTATGAGTTTTATTGAACTACACTTGGACATCAGACCTGACATGGAAGGACGGGTAGATAAAAAAAGAATAAGAAGGTGCTAAAAACCTTCACAAGTCCAAGCACAACAAATCTGTACTTTCTACTCTTTCTATTCTCAGAATAGACTCATTACTTTTTCAAACTAAACAGATGTGACAGTATGAAAAATAAGTGAAGGTGAGAAACTATGACTTTATATATTATAGTTATGTGACTATTATTTCAATTCAATTTTATTTATAAAGCCCTAAATCACAACAAAGTCGTCTCAGAGGGCTTTACAAAAACACAATCAACTACAGAAATACATGAAAAGTCCCAAGCATCCCCTGTCCTTATTACTATTATTTCACATTTTTAACTTTTTCTCATAATTTTTACTTCTCATGTCACAATTTTCACATTTAATGAAACAATTTTATCATTTTATCTTAATATTAGGCATTTTAATGTCATATTTATAACTTTTTAAAAATCTCATGATGATTTTTAGTTATCATTATTATTATTATTATTATTATTATTATTATGGAATGGCACATGAGTGGGGGGGTGGGGGTCTTGCCCACCCCGACTTCACTTAGGCTTGTCTAAAAATAGCAGTCTAGATCCGCCACTGATATAACCTTATGTACATGAGTTGCCTTGTTATTATTGTTGACATTAGTTCAACGGACACAAACAATAGCGTACCTTTTGAGTAACTAAATCTAAATATTAGAAAAATACAATATTTTTTAAAAAAGTCTACCTATAATAAGCGCATTATATATCAATAGTAACGTTCCACAGTCAGTAAATGGTTAAAACAAATATTAAAAACAATAAATACAATAAAAAAACAAACATCCGCGGTCATTCATTCTCTCCTTCTGATATGACACAATAGAAATGTGAGTCCAAACATGAGGATTTAAAGAGAAGGGGAATTTTGAAAACATAATGGCCTCTAAGGTAGAAATGACTGCCATGTGAGACGCTCCATGTTCCCATTTTGTGGCATTTCCCCAACATTTTCAAAGGCGGTCTGAGCAGCTGAATGTTTCTTTTATACTATAACTGACAATAAACATCTGCTGTCTTCCTTTATTCTACACTGAATAGTTATTTCTGCACATTTTGGGAGGATTTTGTACCTTCTTATCTGTGAATTTAGTTGTCGAGCGCTGAACACACATCTGTTATCTGTACACTTACCAAGATATAAGTGCTCTAATGTTAACCAGTTGTTACATATCAAATATCTATAATTAAATCACACATGAGCATTAACACACCATCTCATGTCAGACTTTTCTACAATTTATATATTCTCTTTCATTACCTTGTGTTTTTGTGGAACCATGTGGAGCTGGAGCAATAAGACTTGGGTTTTACTTTTACTTTCATATCATAAAAATCAAAGAATCAAGTAAAACTCATACAGTGGGAATTATCCAAGAATTGTAATGTTACTAAAGCTGTGATATTTTGTGGACATCAAAAGTAATGATCTTTGAAGTGTGGAAAAAATGGACCAAGTATATTTATTTGACTGCTAAAACTCTCTAAATTTCATATTCCTTCATAAATAATGTAACCCTACAGTTCTTACAACAGCATTCCAGCCTTCTAAGTAGCAAAACGACTCTATATAATACATGTTTCTTGCTTTACCCTGTAATAGCTGCATACACTGAAGTCCTTTTAGTCCAGTGATTCTCAAACTGTGGGCGTAAAGGTTTGCCAGAGAGGTCATGGGTCACCCCCCTACCCCCCAATTTCCTTCAGGTTAGAACATATAGTAGGTGGAAATAATGTTTTTGGAGCACTCTGGGATCTACTGCCATGGTGATATGTCACTACACTCCAAAAATCCACATTTTAACATCTTTTTTTTCTCATTGCAAGTCAAAATATCACACTTAAATCTTAAGGTCCTGAGCCTATTTTGGCTGTTTCTTAATACTTTTGATTTTATATATGTAACCAGTGGTGTCTGACTCTGCGTTGTGTGTGTGTTAATATTCAATGAGACCAGCACGTAACCACTTGGAGGCAGTATTTATTTTGGGCTCCTGACAGAAAACACACAAATCCCTCTGTCAGAGGATCCATAAAACACACGCCCCTCCTCCACACACATCCAGAACAAAAGGAAAACAAAATAATACATTAAAATACAAAAAGAACATGACATACCTGACAGAAAACAGTGGATGCATAAAACACACGCCCCTAAACAGACCAAATTATTCATAAATATTAATTCCTAAACTTTGAAATAACCAATTAACCCAAAATAATATTAATAGCTGAAACAGGAATTTAGGAAATTACATGGTCGCTTACCACCTCCACACACATCCAGAACAAAAGGAAGGAGGTAAGGACACGAAAATACCTAATATAGTAGGCGGTGTCGCACCATAAAGTGCACGTTGGGAACACACAAAGACCCAGAGGTTCCACATGTTAACACAGAGGCTCTGTCAGCCGTCAACTAAAAACAAACAAATACAAATAAAGAATTTTGTGTAATTCTAACAACCATTGACCTTGACATACCCATGTTGCTGCAACATAATTGACCTTGTTACATATATACTACATGAAAAAAAAAAAGAGATAGCAACCATTTTTTAACACAACTTCGTCTATATGAAGAGATTATTTTATTAGTAAGGAATAATGTATTGCCCACGCGTTACTATCAGAAAAATATTTCCTGACGGGGCCGAACAACACTTGTTCGGTTGGTGGTGTTCCGCACCGAAGGGAAATATTTTTCAATAGTCACACGTGGCCACTTATTCTACGGGTTGTTGCAGCTTATTACTGCTACTATTCTAACAGACTTATAAAATGGTCATTACAACGTAGTGAATATTTACTTTCAAAGTGGCCGAACTACCTGCGGAGTGATATGGTACCTAGCCCTACTGGGAGCCTAAGTCAGAGTTCAGTGTCTTGCCCAAGGACACTTTGACATGTGGACAGTCAATTTCTCAGTCATTGTGCGACCCACTCTACCAACTGAGCCACAGCCGCCCCAGTAGGAGTTTCAGTGTTACTTGGAATTGGTGCTCCACCAGGACCAATGACAACCAATCAGGATGCAGAACACAATGTGCATTCATATCTTGTAAGAAGGAAAAAAAAGGAAGAAAATTGCACAAAAAAAATCAGGAAAATGGCGAGTCCCTGAAAGGTGAAGCACGATATAACGAGAGAACACTGGAGATTTACGTACTGTGGGTGTACGTTCTCTAGAATCATTGTTCCCAAAACCATACTCTGCTTTCTTGGTTTTGAGAAACAGTTTTGAGAGTTTAGATTTGGAGAACTGAGAAAGTTTGGACTATAAAAGAAAACTGTGCAATGCTTTTTTTTCCACAGTTTGAGCTTTTGCAATTTAACCGAGCTCATTATAACCTGTGATATTGTTCCAATGTTCATTTTTGTTACCAAAATTAGTTTGTTCTAAAAAAAACAACAACTTTATTGTCAGTTGTAAGATAATTGCACATTTAATGTTTTGTATTTGGAAAAATATGACATCAGGGACATGAGGACAATATTACCTCTTGAGTTTATTTGTATTCATGAATCAAAAATCTGTTATTTTTAATTTCCATGACAAATTATTCAAGGCAAAAAAAATAATAGAATATCGATGTTTCTTTTATTAAAAGGTATAATTGCACCACTGTTCCAATCATGTTAGGTTGAAGGTTGCCTGAAGATTCTTTTCTTTCATTATCCAAAGGGGCAGCCCAAGAGAAAAAGATTGAAACCCACCATTTTAGACCAAATTATTCCCTTTATGGCTCTTTTGAAGCCGTCCTGCTGTGGCTGTGCTGCTCAGCCCAGTTTCTTTTACCAATTCAAGACAAAAGTCTGAATACATCAGTAAAAGACGGTAGAGACTGTTATTAATGGTTTCAATAAAACACTTTTCAATTTAGTATCACAGAATAAAATGAAGTTTAAGTACTTATGGTCTCATGACTGGACATACCCTTGGAAATTGGGGGAATTTGCAAATGCGATTAAGTCTAATGCAATCAAAGGTCTGTTTTAGAATTGATGTCACATGGTTTAAATGTATTTTTATCAGTATTCATTACAGTCGAGGCGCTATCATGGAAGTTATTCAGTCAAGGTCAGATTTTTATCAGCTGACCAACTTATGAGCTGTAAGGTCAGATGTATTTACCTGTTCAGATTTAATGCTGAGAGATGATGATGATGATAATGACTGATGCATATAAGTACTGTATGAGGTTAGGTCAATAGAAGGAAGGTAAAATGACAGTCATTTCTGTTCTTTTGTTCAGCACTTGAACTGGCGACTCATACAGGCCTTCGCCCATTATAGCTGGATCAGACCCCCACGACCCTAGTGATGATAAAGCGGTTTCAGCTGACAAGACGAGATGTAGACTCTTGAGGTCTTCCATTTGCTGATTTGAAGTTAAAACTTACGAACACGCCATAAAATGTTGTAACTGACCACCAGAACCGTATAATAGGACCCATTTGTTTTCCACTAGACATCACAAAAACATACATTCCAGCCTCAAGATGCACTTGACCTCATAGTCAATAAAGAAAGCTGACATTTTCCCAAACGGTGTATTTAAAGCTGTCATTCCATTATTATTTCATTAATATTACTGTGTTCTCCATTGTTATTGAATACATTGTGTGTTGGTTCTATTTTCAAATATGTTTGGATTGTTTTGTTTCCAGCTGTTTTTTTTTCACGATAGAAAAATGACTTGAGGTGGAACAACACAGTTTACCGCTACTTCCTCATACATGTCCATAACGTGGTGATGAGATGTCTCTGATTGGCTCAAAATGCATGAAGGAACACTCCCCCCTGCCTTCTGGCTCTCCGTATGAGTTTACCTTGACCACAGTAGCATCCAGCTAGGTTTCGTGCCGTTGCTTTATTTCCACAGAGAGCACATGAACCAGTTTGATCTGACATTTTTTTCCAGTTTGTACAGCAGCTACTGTGGTGCCGTCTTCTCTTGTAGATGCTAATGCTAATGCTATTTCAGATTCGCTGCAATGGGGGACGGGTTTAACCCTACGTGGGTGACGCTAAAGTCCATCTGACGTCAGATGGACCGACTTTTTCTGGGTCCCTCGTTCCTCTTGTTGTTTTCTGTGAATGCGGTATGCAGCCAGTGGAGGTGATGAACCACTGTCAAAGGCAACATGTGTTGGTAACTCAGGGTGACCCATCGGATTCCAAAAAGAGAGTGGAAAAGTGGTTTTCAGCGGAATGACACCTTTGACATGTCAGTTGTCTTCAACAGGCTTCATTGTCATTTGTCTGTGATCAATTAAAGACACAGATCTTTTATTTTTGTATTTTTCTGTTTCAGCATCATAACAGTAGAATAATAATGCGACTGTGCTGAACACATGTTCTTTGCCAAGAGAAACTTTTTCTTGGTATTCTACTGTCTTTATTTTGAGTTTTGCGGAACAGCAGTTTGATGCTGGACGTGACATTAAGGAATGGGATGGTGGGTGGTGGGTGGGTGAGATGGTTTTAAAACTCTTGCTTTAACTTTTAAAGCTTTTAATGGTCAAACCTCTCACTATATCTTAAGGCTTTTAAAATTCAGTCTTCCAGTCGAGCCCTCAGATCTGCAGAGCAGACACTGGTGGTGGTGCAGCGTACGGGTTTTAAAATCAGGCTTTTAATGTGGCGGCGCCTAAACTCTGGAACCAGCTGCCAGCTTCACTTCAGTTTAGCTCCTCTGAACAAGTGTTTAAAAAAACAGCTGAAGACTTTCCTGTTTTAGAAAAGCCTTTTGGTTACTTGCCTGTGTCGCCTGTTTTTTTTTGTTGTTTTTTTTACACAATCTACTGTATGAATTTCTTTTATACGTTATGTTTTTTTTTTAATGTATTTTCATGTTTTTATGTTAAGCACTTTGTGACTGGTGTCTGTGAAAAGTGCTCTATAAATAAACTTTACTTACTTATACTAATAATAACAACCATTCCAATGGTAACAAATGATGCCTAGCACCCCCCCCCCCCCCCCCCCCCCCCCGGCACAGATTTGACCTACTTTGCCTTATCCCTTATTATTGTGAAGACATTTTTGGTGACTGTGACCTTGACCTTTGACCTGAATTCACCAAACTTTTATGGGATCTATTCTGGACCACCTTCCTGAAAATTTCCTGAAAACTTATCCTGCAGTTTTTGTGCAACCCTGCTTAAAAAAGACAGACAGACAAACAAACTGCCTCAAACACAATACCCCTCTCCCCTTCAAGGGGGGGTATGGTAAAGGGAACTACAACCAGAATGTAATAAACACGGCAAAAAGAAAAATAAATAAATAAATAGAGCTGACAGATTTTTATTTTTACAGACAAGTGACAAATTCTCATTAATAGCAGCTTTGATTGTGTTATATTTTTTGAAAAAGGAGAGTCACCTTGAAAATACAATCAGTACATTTAGTTCTCTTAGAAAAAAAAAAACAACCTACCTCTATCTCTGTGAATGTCATATGGTTTGACGCACGTTTGTATGGATTGTGTTGTCACTGACCAATTAATTGGCTGTCTTTTTATTCATGCTCACACTATTGTTAATACACGGTCCTTCAAAAAAAATCCACCACGATTTGCATTTATAGCAACGAGGACATGAGATCCAATCAGGACAGATTAGTTAAGATGCATGTAGAGGCAGCTGGGCCACTTCTGATCAGATCATGGAAATCGTTACAGAAATGATTAAAGCACCAAAACTGGTAGAGATGAATTTTAAGATATGCCGCATCATTTCAGGAGGGCTGCCAAAAAATCTAAATGTTTTTTTTTGGGTAAAATAGATTATTTTTTTTTTTAATTAGAAATTATTATTAGAAATTAGACATATGGATCCTATGAACTTTTTTTTTTTAGGTATGTTGAGCTAACTTTAACAAATTACCATGGTAACAGCCATTTTGGGGTGAAAAATGCCTTTTTTTTGTTGGTAAAACTTAAAACAAATAACTATCTCACAAAACGATACAGATATTTAAACAAATTTTTGCATCATCAATAGCTTTTAATTAAGCAAAACATTAATTTCAGCAGAAAATCGGCAGTTTTAAGTGCAAGAATGGTCATTTTACCACAAAATTTCCATATTATGCAACTATCTATGCCACTTCATAATGACTAAAAAGTCCCTGATGGTTTTAGGACAAGAATGATGTAAAAATGGTTTAAATATTTGTATCATTTGCAAGATCCTTTTTTTTTTTTTTTTTTTTTTTTTTTTTGTTTTACTCACAAAAAATTTATTTTTCACACTAAAATGGCTGTTACGATGGTAATTTGTTAAAGTTAGGTGAAAAAGTTCATGGGATTCACATGTATAATTTCCATGTGTTGCATTTTTTTTCTCCAGTGGTTGATATATTTTCTAAAAATAAAATTCTAAAAAATGACATTTTACTCAAAAAAAGCATATTTTAAGATAAAACCATGTGACTGAAGGGTCCAATTTTTTTGTCACCCCTTCTGAAACAATGCAGTATATCCTAAAGTACATTCCTACTAATTTTGTTGCTTTAATTATTTCTGTCATGATCAAAAGAATAACCACCCCAGCTAAAAGTGCTGGTTAAAACCAGGTCTGAACAAGGTGTTGAACAGATATAATTAACTTGACCGGTTGTTGGAGCCTTTAACCATCAGACTGTTTTGAGTTCAGTCGGTCTATTGGATGTGAAAACACCACTGTGAATGTTTTGGTCTCCCACTAACATAACAGAAAAGCCGAAATGAATCACCTTCTTCTTCTTTGTCCCTCATGCAAAATGTGTTGAGCTAATCAGGAAAGTTACTGAGATGTCTCCAATGTTGGCGATCTTGTGCCAGATCTTCCGCCTCTGACAAGACAACTCCGCGCTGTTGGAGGTCATCCGTCACGACGTCAAGCCATCTGGTGCGGGGTTTTCCTCGGTCTTTTCCAACCGGCCGCTTTAGCATCAAACAGTAGAATGGCTCTCGTGGGGTGGTCCAGTGGACAGCGGAGAACATGGCCGAACCAGCGGATGCGGCGTTTTGTGGCCAGAAGAGAGGCTCTGGGCTGGTTTGTGCGGGCTCTAAGCTCCTCATTAGAAATTTTGTGAGGCCACCTGATGTTTTCGATGATTCTGAGAGCCCGACTATCAAAGCCTTCAATCCGTGAGGATGAGAACATGGCCATGAGAACATGGCCTTATTCAAAGGCCATGTTTCTGAGCCATACAGAAGAATGGAGAGAACACTTGTATTGTATATTCTCAGTTTTTCGAGAGATGGTTTTATGTTGAATCACCTAAAATCCAAAAAAAAAGAAAAAAAGAAAACCTTGTATACATCAGAACCTTTGTTGACCTGCTTCTGAAAATGTCTATTCTCCTGATTATTTCTTTCACAAACTTTAATCATGCTCTTTACTCACTTTAAAATGCCTCCTATAAGAAATCCCTTTCATCTCCAGTTGCCGTTCAGTAGCTTAAGCATGAAGATGGAACTGCACACAAAGAAACAATCTTCCACTGTGCTGTTTTAATGGAATTTCACCCACTGAGTAATATTATCCAGACTTTTTTTTTTTTTTTGCAGAGTAATGTGTGAAATTGACCAGGCATTGCAAGGAGATCAATTGCTGTTTATATGCCAGAATTGTGTGGTCTAGATAAAATGCAGATTTGGACAACATCCAAGGAGACTGCTGAACACAAATTTGTCATTACTGTACTCAAGTGTATACACATTTTCATTAATGAATAAATTGGACGCCATATGGTGTAGTTTACTGAATATCAGGCTGAATAATAGCGAAACAGATGTGGACACAAATCACATCGTACGTATATATTTAGAGCTGTGGAACCCAGGGAAATGAATATTTTTCCTTCTCAAGGTTGCATATGACGCATCTTGAAAGTTAAAATCTACTGTTGTTTTGCCTTGTTGACTTGATACCGTACAGTGAGTGCAGTACCACAGCTGCATAGAATGTTATCAGATGCATACAGTAAATTTGTAACATTTATCAAGGACAGATGCATCAGTTTAGTGTTGATGAGTTCACAGAGTGCTATCTTGTTAGGAGGTTTTTCTGTAGCCGTGGAGGGTTGGCTTCCTGTAAAGTTATTGTGGGATGTAAAGCCTTTCTGTCCTTGAAGCGAGTGTGGACTAAATGACGAGCTGCTTTTGTCGTTTGGAATGAAAGTGTAATAAAGTGATGTCTCAGCTAAAGGTAAAAGCGCTGCAGTTTTAATCATCTGCAGAGGCAACTATTGTATATTTCTCTATATATGGATGTTATTTATTTATTTTTTCAACTTTATTTATTTTTTTATTGAACTTTGCTGCAGAAAAATATATGTTCCAGTTGTTATATTTGTTTTTGGTTTTTACATTCTGATAAAGACAAGTGACACCAGGCACAATAAACCTCACCCCTTGTAAATATTTTAGCTCTTAATGGACATCCCCCTCTGAGACTATAGGTTTTACCTTTCAAGGTTGCTCAAGGTCAAAGGTCATGGTGCCATTTTGGAGCCTACATGTAGTTTCTGATGTCAACAATAGTGAGTGAGTGCTTATCACCACTTGTTTTGGAGTTAAGACCAATTAAAATCATGTGACCTTCATTTTGACCTTTCAAGGTCAAATGTCATGACATTACTTTGAAGCCAGATTTCCTGTCCTATAGTAACAAAGTCTCTATCTCCACTCGTTTGGTCTATTTTTTTTTTTTTTTTTTTGGATTGACAGAGTGACCTCTAACCACTTGGGTCAACAATAGGTCAACATCTATACAAATGAGACGCAGAATTGAAATTCCAGCATTTTGGGGTTCAATGGGCTAGGCTACAAAAAATTATCCAAAAGGGGACACTTCCAAAAATACATGTGTATGGTTTAGAGTCATCCACACACTCCCTCCAAAATTGTTTGGGATTTATTTTGGGAAGGATTAGTGGATTTCTAAACAATCTATGAACTATATTCCACTGGAACTCTCTTGCTATTTATTTTCAGAGGTTTTCTTATATTTTACAAAGCAGTGGAGAGCAAATATTCCAACTCCTCTGTCTTTTATTTGACTTCCTCTGCAGGACTTGAGCTGTTTTTCTTCTTTCTTTCTTCTCCTGTTTGTATTTACTGTGTTTCTCTGTCATGTATTTGTCACATGCTCCATTTGTGACCCAGTGTCGTGTCATTTGTGTTGTTTATGTGTGGGATAATCTCCACCTCTCATCCTGATTTTCATCCTCTTCTCCTCCTCTTCCCTCTTTTCCCCTTGGTCTCCTCTTCCTCCTTCCATCCGTTCACTCTTCCTCCCTCCTTCCTACTTTTCCTCTCTGTAGCATGTAATGATCTGGTGGCCTCAGGCAGAGACAGGAAGCCCAGTGCTTTCATCCAGGTGGCTGTCATAGATCCCCACAAGCACGACCTCTTCTCTCACGCCTGCACAGAGATTGTGGAGGTAAGGACACACACACACACACACACACACACACACACACACACACACACACACACACACACACACATACTCGTTTACATGTCTCATGAGGACCAAGTTTGGAATCATCACTTGTAGGTAAAATAGCCATTGGTTAGTGAATAAAGACACAAATAAATAAATAATAATGATACAACCATAATAATAATAAAAATAAATAAATATAAGTTAAACCAGTATTCAGAGAATGCCTACTCTCGCCCCTATTTTGTGCCAATCTCAAATTCCTATGACAACCTGTTCTTGAATTAAAGCCAATAATGTGATTTTGACCTTTCTGCTAAATGTGCCCTTGACCTTTGACCTTTTGCAATATTGATAATTGATGTGTATTTGCATCTGTGTGTCATATTATGACAATATATCCTGTATTGATTAAGTTATAGCGTGATATGTCTATACTTGACACACACAGTGTTACAGAAGTTAATTTTACGACATGTCACCTTTGACCTCTAGAGATCTCAAAAACTATCGGGTGGAGGTGTAGAAATCTTCATTTCGAATTGTTTGGTACCAATCTCAAGGTTCTGTGACCCTCCATTCTTTGGTTATAACTGATGTGATTTTGACCTTTTAGTTAATTGTGACCTTGACCTTTGACCTTTAATCAAATGGATCATTGCATCTGATGCATGTTTTCTATATGTATATGCCCATATAATTCCATGGCGTATTGATTTAATTATAGCATGATATGTCTCTGTGGTCAGACTCACAGACAGACTCTCAACCAATGTTGGGAAAGATTAATAAATAAAAAATGAATAGATAATGAAAAAATTAATTTTCAAATCCTTGAAACATACTTTCACTTTCAGCAGAACACAACAAACATACAAATTGAACGTCACTACATCCAACGGCTAATCTATATATCGTACCCATAGCCCTAGATCACAGGACAAAACATTTAATAATTAAATTAGGTCATTGTTTAAGTGTGAGGCGTCCACATAAATAAGGATCTGCATTATGCACTGTGATCAGGGTGGTCAGCTGTACATGCATGTTGGGAGCAGGGAACAAACTTTTCGGAAGTAACAATAATGACTTTGTGCAATTTGCAGAAATTCCTTCATTTTCATACAATTTTTGTTTTTTTAAATTTTAAGTTATCTGGGGTAAAAATACAGAACTGTGAACTTCAGGTTTTGTATTTTTGTGTCATATTTGTATGTTATAAAATATTTTAATACACTGCATTGTTCCCAATATTCAAGCAAGTAGATTCATGTAATGGCAATGGCAGTATAGTCCACAATAATGCCAATCGTGCAGCACTAACACACACACACACACACACACACACACACACGCACACTTCCTCTCTCTGACCTTTGGTGTTTGTTGTTTTTCTGTCTCTGGGTCACTGGGTCTTAGTTGGTGTTCTCTCCATCTTTGTCGTTCTTTTTCTCAACACTTTTTCCCATCTGACTCATTGAACTGGAACAGACAATGAACATTAACCTGCTCTTTCCTGTGACAGTTGAGTCCTGGCATCTGCAAGGTATATTTCCTGTGCAGAAGTCATTTGGGATATATTAAGAACATATGTTTGGGGGGGTTTGACTGTATATAATGTGAGAGTTTTGGGCTCCTTCACTTCTCTGAAAATGCCTCTTTTATTACCACAACTGTGACAGTGTAGTTGCTGAGGTAACAACCACACAAGTGTTTTTCAAGAGGTAACAGCTGCCCCCTGCCCCACTATAGAACACCCACTTATGCGCGTATACACACACACACACACACACACACACACACACACACACACACACACACACATAAATCTTTTTCCTCTGTTCTCATATGAAGGCAAAGTTTCCTTGTGGAAAAAAGGAGGCACTTTTATTTTCCTGCTAATCCACTAAAGCTAAATTAGCATAACTGTCTCTTTCATAGACTGAGTTCAACTGCTTTCCCCTCAGTCTTGACTTTGGAACAGAAGTGTGTGTGTGTGTGTGTGTGTGTGTGTGTGTGTGTGTGAGAGAGAGAGAGAGAGAGTGTATGTGTGGAAATACAGGATGTGGTAGGATACTGTATGCTGGCTCAGCCAGCTCTACAGACACTTTCAGTGCTGCTGGAGTTTTGATTTCATGGCTGTAATGTTCAGGATTTGGAGTAGGATCTGAGGATATGGACTGCTTTCGGCTTCACAAAAACAGGGTATGTTCACAGTCTTTGTTATTTTATAAGTCCTTTTAAAGAGAGGATTTCAACCTTATAAGATGAGTTTCAGATAGTGTGTGTGTGTGTGCGCCAGTGGTTTATTTGATCTGGATTGAGTGGTAAAAGTGAACACTCTTGCATCTCTGTTGTACATCCCAGTGTGTTTAGCATGTTACAATAGTCAGCTGCCAGAAAAGGAGTGTTGCTGTCAGTTGGACGCAGTACTACAAAATCCAAAGTGACTTTGAAATCTCCTTATCCCCTTGGAATCACGTGTAAATGTGTTTGGTAGAACAGAGGTTGTTTGTCAGGACAGTGGTAACAAGTGGCCACTCTTAAACTGTTGTCTGACATGCAGAGCAGCAGATGTTCATTAACCTGTGTGGCCGCAGAAAGACCTGTGTGCCAAAGAGCCCACGTGTGTGTGTGTGTGTGTGTGTGTGTGTGTGTGTGTGTGTGATTGTCGTTTGAAGAAAAACCAACTGCCACTTGCCTTTCTCCTGTTTGTCACATTCCCAGGATGCCTGCTCTCAACAGCTGCCTTTGGCTTTGCTGGACACTGAACGGCGACTTGGCAGCATGAGAACTCACGCATTAGTCCTATCCATGTGTGATAGGTGTATTATCAGGAACCCACGGTATATGATATAAGAGTTTAATTTAGAAGATAAATGATGGAACAAGCCAGCTGCTACCCAGCCCCCTCTGGTCCTGTCCATAAATCACCAGACTAGGGTCAGATAAAACAGAACATGACAGCTTTTAACTATGCTGCATTCAGAGTACCTGATAGTAAAACCATTGGCTCTTAGACAGTAGGTGTTTCTATTTTAAAGAGTACATTTATACATAATGACAGCACCGTCTCACTTCAATGAAAGATAAAAACATACGCTTTTGCTGTGTGTTAATTTTAAATTAATCATAATTAACCATTTAAACTTCCAAAGGTGCACATATAGACTGGAAGTAGTCACTCAAAAATGTTGAGCAAATCACCCAAAACTTTCCTAATTGTCACGTGACCTATGTAGGTTGACAATGGAGATTCTCACACATCAGAAGATATATAATAAACTACTTTGCAATTAAAAAAAAAACACAGCAGGTACAATCACTCATTTGTTGAAAATACAAATGTCAAACAACTGATTTGAACCTTGATGGCTCCTAATTATCCACAGAGGAACTATATTCCAACAAACACAGTCATAATTCAACAAAAACATCCAAAACTAACAATGTTTTTTTCTAAATGTACATCAAGTGCATCAAAACATCAATAAATATCCACAAATGTTTTATCTATTGCATCATTTAACAGGACCTGCCTTCAATTTTCCAGTTTTTATCTGAATATTTTCATTTATAATATAAGTAAACACCAACTGCATGTTATCAAAATGGTTCAAAAACATTTGCTTTACTTTATTAAGAAATTTAGGCAAAATTGAGTGGATGTTTAAAGGGTTAAATAATAATTTTTAATCTTTGTTTAATTTTACGTGGACCAACAGATTCAAGAAAGACGTGAATATATATCCACTGAAGGTGTTTATCATATCCTCGTGTTTGCAGAATCCTTGAGTAACGTATTATAATTTGGAAGTGCTTTGGTAAAAGGAAAACTCTGTCAGAACACTTTGTTGGTTGACTGTTCTGTCTCCAGGTTTTTTTGTACTCACATTTATCACAAAACACACAAAAATACACTAGGAAACACACATTTTGTCAAAATAAACAAATAAAAGGGATGAAAAATCCAAAGTATATGTAAAAATTCTTCTGAATTACAGGGAAAAAAACACCTAAAAAGAACATATCCAGAACATATGCAGAAATAGGAATCTATAAGCATGGTCAACAGTTTCAACAAAACAACTGTAAACATTTCTAAACAGATAAACAGATTTGTCAAGATGGTGGGTTCATCCACTAATTTTGACAGCGCTAAAAAACATAATGCGATGGGTCATAACATTTATTTGATTTGTAAACGTCAACTTTAATTTTCCAATATGTAGAGCATGTGAAAATGTGCAAAATTGTAATTTATACCAGTATAAATACCAGATACAGTGGTACCTCTATTTATGAAAGACCAGGCTAATGAATAATCCAAGTAACGAAAAAACTTTACCTCAATTTTTTGGCTCTGAAAAATTCTATTTACGAAAGGAAATGAAACCTTTCAGACATAAATACTATGTACATTACTGTATGTACTGTAGGTAGAATCCCATTGGTTATGAGGGAGCTACCCATGATGCTTTTCGTGGGCCTTTGACCCTCATTCATCAGAGTTCTAACCAAACACGTGTAAAGGACAGCGCCACCACTGTCCCGTGACCCCCCCCCCCCGAGCACACCCACCACGCCACCAACAGAAGTGAAACAGGAGACGACAAAAAAAAACAAGGAGGCAGCCATCACTCCACCAGCACAAACAAAAAACATCCCGTTGAAACCCCCGAAAAAAAAAAAATTGTCCACGAGCCATGCCATCGCCCACTCTGGTGAAGTACACCCCAGGAAGATCACGAAAAGTCATCAAAGGCAATCGTCCCTGGATCTCCACCCACCAAACATCTGCCAACAAACACAGCTGAAGATGAAAGTGACAATTAAAACAAACACAATCGTATGAAAATGACCCACATGACTGGTTCATTTTAATGGTTTAATGTTTAATGTTCAGTCAGTTAAGACACATTTACCCACTTACATTTTAGATTTAATTTATTGGTCTCAATCTACATGGTCTTTTACTTTTAACATATATTTCATACAAAATGGATATACTTTTATAACTTTTAAAGGGTTTAAAGGGTAGTGTTAGGGGCCTTGCAACAAATCAGGCCTTTTACATGTAAAATGCAACTCTATGAAAAATTCACAGTACGAAAAAACACTTCTGTAGAGGCACCACTGTACTTCTAATGTGTACACACACACACACACATTTAGTGTACTTAAAATAATAGTTATAATGTCGAGTGTTGCATAGAAGTGGGAAACAATGCCATATTTGAACAAATGGCAGATCCCTCTTTATCGCCCCAGAGCAAGTTTATGTGTCAGTGGGAGTCGTGTTTCTTAATCTTCTATTGGTAAGAGAGAAAAGAACAGTGACAACTTAAGTAGGAAATCTAAAGCCCACTAAACCTCTTTAAAGAGCAATTGGAAACAATCTTTGCAACGTATATTTGAAGCTTTAAAAAAGATCTGGTATCTCTATTTCTGAGTAAGATGAAGCAGTGTGTGCTTTTTTGTTGAAATTGTAGGTTGTGTATTTTTTTCCCCTATATGTTTATCACGACAGAAGAGAGTAGACATCGGGATGCAAAGAACGGCGTTTTTTTTTTTTCTTTTTTTCCCAAAACCAAAAATATGTCCGTGTAGGAAAATCCCATTCGTAAAAATACGGGCAACAACTTAAGGAGTGGCGAACACTGGAGGGGATTTGACGTCAAGTAATAGCCAGGGGGATAAAAACGCTCTTTGATGTCACGCAAGTCAAGCGAAGACCCCCACTGCCCTGGAGCAAGTCCAGAAAGTCTAGTCTACATGGGTGTAATTATGAGTGGTCAAGAGAAGAAAGAGGAAAAAAAAAAAAAAAAAACCTCTAGTGTCGAGTGGCTGGAGGCTTAGGCTTATTCCCCCTCTGACCCACACCCTCCCAAAAACCCAGCGGCGCATACACACACACACACATCCTCTAATGGTCTAAATTGGCCATTCCATGGAGGTTTGCAGCACAGGCAAACAAAAAGACAAGAGCGGAGCAGCTGTCTCCCACAGCATATGTTGACCACTTTTATGACAGGCTGGCTTTACTTCTCTGTGTAAATGAAGACAGGCTTACTACTTTAGCTCATCTCAGCCCATCAGTAGAACTAAGAAGATTCAGACACAGCTGTGGCTGCCAAGCATGCTGGTAAGTCTGAATGAGGCCTATTCAGTGTGCCAGTGAGGGAGGTGGGAGGTGGTGGCAGCAGCAGCGGCGGTGGCGGTGGTGGTCGTGGTGCTCGGTTATACCTGCAGATTTTTGAGTAGACTAGCTCTGCCTGTCTTTTTGTCAGGGTTCTGTAGCGATACAAGCCCAGATCTGCACTGAGCTTTAAAGCAATGGCATTAGTTCCACTGTGTCTGGACTCATTATGCTGAATCAGGGCTGCGTGTTCTGGATGTGGGCGCAAACCACAGAGTCTCATGGATGGGCAATGAAACATGGCATCAAGGCTGGTGGATAGCATGTCCACAGAGGCAGAAATAAGAAGCAGTAGATGTGTTTTACGACCCCCTCTGACATGGCATGGCAGGTTCTGAAGGATCAGTGTGGTCAGTGTTGCGGTTCGGAGATGGAGCAGCTCAGAAGGGGGGTGGTGGTGGTGGTGGTGGTGGTGGTGGGGGGGTTGTAGGTGAATATAAATGCACCGGTGTGTTCAGTGTTCAGGGAGCTTCATCTTTTTTTTTTAAAGCAACAAAAGGCTGTGGTCAGTCATGGTTGGATTAACCTGTGATGCTAGGACACAAGACAAAAAAAAAATCACTTTTTTAAATTTTTTTTTCCTAATTTCTTGTAAAAAAAAAAAGTAACTAAGTAAAAGTACTTTGTTACTGTTCTTAAATATATATATTTTTAGGTATCTGTACTGTGTTTCTTTTTCTGCCAACTTTTGACTTTTACTCCCTATATTTTAGTATAAATATGTGAATGTTATACTCTTTACATTCTCAGAATAGACAAGTTACTTTTTCAAACTAAACAGATGTGACAGTATGAAAAATCAGTTGCTTCAGAGAGAAAATCAGTGGAGACAAGAAACTGACTTTATATATTATATAGTTATATGACTATTATCTCATAATTTGCACTTTTTATCTTAAAATTATGCATTTCCATCTCATATTGAAAGTATGAAAAAAATAAGTCACTTCAGAGAGAAAGGCAGTGAAGGAGAAAATTGTGACTCTATATATATATATATATATATATATATATATATATATATATATATATATATATATATATATATATATATATATATATATATATATATATATATATATATATATATATATATATATATATGCTCTATTTAATGAAATGATTTATTCAGATTACTCATGATGATGGAATAATCAGCATTAATGCTTTAAGTATTAACACCCTAATCAATATACTGTACTGTACATCTGCATGAATGTATGAATATGTCATTGTTAAAGTGAAACCCTTTGATTCTATTTTCACTTTTTTTTTTTTTTACTGACGGGTGTGACCATACTTTCATGCCTGTCTGCCAGTCTGTCTGTGTCACTCTCATTACCACTCCCCTGTCTGTCCCTTCTTACTCCCCAAGGGTTGTTCTCTAGAGACGCCCAATCAGAGCAACAGAGGAAGAGGAAGCCCCCCGTGTAAACACAAAGTACTTTGAGTTGGTTCAAATAGGCAATACAGAATAACGAAACAACTCTTAAATCTTCCCAGAGAAGTCCCCTCAGCTCCTCATGCAATAAATTTTACTTGCAATAGACTTTGTTGCCCATTGTGGGCATGTTTTTAAAGCTACACATAAATCATTTGTGGACAGTGTCAGAGTAAATAAGCAAACAACACAATCATCGGTCAGAAGTTTGCCAAGGCCCCCTGTTTTTGGTAGAATGCTTTTAGCTTTTCCATAATTATCATTCAGTTGTACACACACTAACCACAGAAGATGCAGTTATGAAAGTAGGGAAATAATACTACATCATTTTGCACACAAAAAAAAACATTAAACATTTATGTGACTAAAATAAAGGTGTAGGCTGAAGTCAATCCTGAGATTGAATGCCTATTGTTTAGAATTAAATTATTTTTGGTCTGTATATGTACAGTACAGACAGAGATGCAAAACACACCACTCTTAATCAGGTTCAGACTGTTTTTGGTCATTTCCACAAACATTACAAACGAGTGACGGCAACAGTTCCAATGTGGTCTAATGTGGACTACAGTGTCTGTAAGGTCTAATGTGGTCTACAGTGTCTGTAAGGTCTAATGTGGTCTACAGTGTCTGTAAGGTCTAATGTGGTCTACAGTGTCTGTAAGGTCTAATGTGGTCTACAGGGTCTGTAAGGTCTAATGTGGTCTACAGTGTCTGTAAGGTCTAATGTGGTCTACAGGGTCTGTAAGGTCTCATGTGGTCTATAGGGTCTTTACGGTCTAATGTGGTCTATAGGGTCTTTACGGTCTAATGTGGTCTATAGGGTCTTTACGGTCTAATGTGGTCTACAGGGTCTGTAAGGTCTAATGTGGTCTACAGGGTCTGTAAAGTTAATGTGGTCTACAGGGTCTGTAAGGTCTCATGTGGTCTAGAGGGTCTGTAAGGTCTCATGTGGTCTACAGGGTCTGTAAGGTCTCATGTGGTCTCCAGGGTCTGTAAAGTCTCATGTGGTCTCCAGGGTCTGTAAGGTCTCATGTGGTCTCCAGGGTCTGTAAGGTCTCATGTGGTCTCCAGGGTCTGTAAGGTCTCATGTGGTCTCCAGGGTCTGTAAGGTCTCATGTGGTCTCCAGGGTCTGTAAGGTCTCATGTGGTCTCCAGGGTCTGTAAGGTCTCATGTGGTCTCCAGGGTCTGTAAGGTCTCATGTGGTCTCCAGGGTCTGTAAGGTCTCATGTGGTCTCCAGGGTCTGTAAGGTCTCATGTGGTCTCCAGGGTCTGTAAGGTCTAATGTGGTCTAGAGAGTCTGTCAGGTCTAATGTGGTCTAGAGAGTCTGTCAGGTCTAATGTGGTCTAGAGAGTCTGTCAGGTCTAATGTGGTCTAGAGGGTCTGTACGGTCTAATGTGGTCTACAGGGTCTGTAAGATCTAATGTGGTCTACAGGGTCTGTCAGGTCTCATGTGGAATACAGGGTCTGTAAGGTCTCATGTGGTCTACAGGGTCTGTAAGGTCTCATGTGGTCTACAGGGTCTGTAAGGTCTCATGTGGTCTGCAGGGTCTGTAAGGTCTCATGGGGTCTACAGGGTCTGTAAGGTCTCATGTGGTCTACAGGGTCTATAAGGTCTCATGGGGTCTACAGGGTCTATAAGGTCTCATGGGGTCTACAGGGTCTGTAAGGTCTCATGTGGTCTACAGGGTCTATAAGGTCTCATGGGGTCTACAGGGTCTGTAAGGTCTCATGTGGTCTACAGGGTCTGTAAGGTCTCATGTGGTCTACAGGGTCTGTAAGGTCTCATGGGGTCTACAGGGTCTGTAAGGTCTCATGTGGTCTACAGGGTCTATAAGGTCTCATGGGGTCTACAGGGTCTGTAAGGTCTCATGTGGTCTACAGGGTCTATAAGGTCTCATGTGGTCTACAGGGTCTGTAAGGTCTCATGTGGTCTACAGGGTCTATAAGGTCTCATGGGGTCTACAGGGTCTATAAGGTCTCATGGGGTCTACAGGGTCTGTAAGGTCTAGTGCTTATTGGTAAAATGTATATTTTTTCCAGTGTAGTTTGTCCCAGGTTTCAGGTGGTCCTGGGTCCTACCCAGACCCAAACTAAACCGGCCCTGCAGTTAAGGGGGTGGTTGACTATTGTGATGACTGTGAGTGAGCTGAAGCCATTTCCATTCAGGCCTGTGGTGTTTTGACAGAGCCATCAGTGGCTGCTGTGCTGTGGTGCTTTAATCCCATTGCTGCTCTGCCACTGTGCCAACTTACCTTTCAACATTTGTAGCTCCTGGACTCTGGTCTCAGTTGGGAGACTGTAGTTATGCCAGAGCTCCAGGTAGACCCACCAGAGAGGAGCTCTATCTTCTCCCTTTTCATACCCAGGAGAGCTGAAGGGGGAGGCGAGAGAAGCAGGGAGCAATGCCGGGAGGAGGAGGACGACAGACTGAGCCCAGCTGTTGGCTCCTTTACGCACCCCCACCCCCACCCCCACCCCCATCCCCTCTTTCTCCCTTTGGCTTCCTGCTTTTTCCTGTTTTTTCAGCGACATGTGCGTTATGGTGTGACTGTTTTATGTGCTACACGGTTACATGTCCACACAATATCTCACAGTTTCTTTTTGCGTTGTCTCTTTTCTCTGACAGGCCAACAAAGATCCACTGTTTCTGACGGGGGTGACCTTTCCTTCAGAGTTCCCTGCTAGCCCAGAGACATTAGTAAAGCTAACTGTGTATGATGCAAAGGACAAGAGCCAGGAATCAGTAAGTAAACCCTTTTTTTTTCTCCTTATACTTTTGTATTTGTATTGAAAGTCTTAAAAAGGCACTGCATTTTGAAATGTTATTTTCCAGACCTTGAAGAGTCTGAAATTTTGTGTGAAAGTTTTAAAGGGATAGTTGTGTATGTTTCACATGACTGTATGACATCAGTCTTTACTGTAGTGCACCTGACAGCATGGGCGTCACACCAGTGGGGGATGGGGGTGTTGCGACACCCCCACTTCTCCAACCAGATGATTTCATACCCTCCACTTTTTCCTGAGTTTATATATTGTATCGTTACTGGATCCAGGAAACAGACAGAGTTGGTCTCACCTACTTTTTATTTCAGGATAAACAGTTACTGTCACACCAAACAAACATCAATAACATTTCGGGGCTGTTACAATATCTATGGTTTAAAGTGTTTACCTGCCCGGGCGGCACAACAGCATATGTAAATGAAGCGCACCTCAGTTCACCAGTAATGTAAACAGCTCTTCTTTTCGGTGTTAACAGTCATCAACCAGTAAGTAATGAGAAATGTTGTCGTTGTTAAACTAAGTTAACTAAACTATGTCTTGTTCTGTGACATTTACCCTAAGACAGTGGTTCTAGAACTTTTTTCACTGATGTTCCCCCTGAGGAACATATTTTTAGTCGTCTCCCCTGACATGGACAAAACATTTTTGTAAGAAAAAAGAGGAACAGTGTCTGTAAAATCAGTCTCTGTTTTTTTTAAATCCAAATTTATATCAGTTTTTTTTATCTCAGAATTTTTACTCTTTATCTAATTAAAATTTTTTATCTCAGAATTTTGACTTTTTATCAAATTAAAATTTTTTATCTCAGAATTTTGACTTAAGAATTTAATAAAGGTTTAATTGAGGAAAAACACTTTTTTTTTTTTTTGGCCATATATTTACTTTTTTAATATAAAAATGTAACCATTAATGGATAATTGTTCATTAATTTTCAGATGATAGATTCAGAATATTTTGCTCATGTGCCACAAGCTAGACCACCCCCACATTTTAAATGGCTGTGACGCCCCTGCCTGACATTGTCCTGTGAGCCCAGTTCTGGTCCAGTTTTGGTCAAAGCGAAAGTAGTCCCGGCAGGTTTCATGGGGTCAACAAAATAAAACATGTTTCTTCTCAAAACAGTATGTGATTTATTTGCATAATAAAACCGTCGCAGAACAAAAACTCACACCTCGTATTTACTTGGAGCGACTTTCTCTCAATAGTGATCAATGTGCGCCTTCACAAACTACTTTCATCAGTTGTTCAGCAGCGTTTGCGGCTGCTACGTGCAGATAAAAAGTCATAATTATAAGATAACAAATGGATAACTATGAGATAAAAAGTAAAACATTATGAGATAATGGGTAATTATGACACAAAAAGTAAAAATTCTGATATAGTAAGCCACAATTTTTGATTTACTGATTTATTTTCAGTACTGTCACATTTGTCTAGTTTGAAAAAGTAATGGATCTATTCCGAGAATGTAAATATTTATACGAAAATGTAGGAAGTAAAAGTAAAAAGTGGTCAGACAAAGACATACTCAAGTAAAGTACGGGTAACTAAAAACTGTACTTAAGTATGTGTACTTAGTTACTTCTTGATAAGATTTCTTCAAAACCTACTGTCTAAAAATACATTCTTAAAAAATAAATTCTTATATTTTACTGAAAAGTTCCTCTTTATTATAATAATAATAATAATAATAATAATAATAATAATAATAATAATAATAATAATCATCATCATCTTGAATTTTTAATCAAGCACACTTTGGGCTACAGTGTTTGTATGAAAGGTGCTATACAAATAAAGTACAATTTTAAGACAGTGTGAAATAAAAAATACATTATATTTTGATAGCACAAAATTATAAAATTACAAGATAACTCATTATAAAATTTCAATAAATAAGAAATAAAATTACAAGAAAAGTACAAGATAAACTGATTGTCCATACATTATAAAATTTCAATAGAGTAAATCGGAAATAGATAAAAATTTGATTACGCAATATAAAGAGTATAAAGAATGTATTTATTAATTATGTCTTATTTTAAGTGTGGTTGACTAGAAATGAGAAAAAAAAACACTTGGTAAGATTTAGATTGTTTCCAAAGTATGAACCAGAATAACAAAAGCTACAGCAGAATATTTATATTTTAAATACATCCTTGAGAATTTTGGGTGAATTACAGCAAAAAGTGAATTACAGCCCCATCTCCATAATCCTTACTTTGAGCGGAACTCAAGGTCAGACCTTTGCCTCGGCTCTTGAAGGGAAAGGGTGTTGAGCATTGGATGAGCAGCTGAGCATGGCGGCCCATACGCTGATGTCGATCTGCAGGGAAAAGCAGCCGGCACATCAGTGAGAATACACAAGAAGAGCCAGGCACAGAATTCTGAGTGTGTTCACATAGATTTTACTGACTTCAGAACAGGCTTCTTCATGTGGGCGAATACTCGACCTTAATCAAACAGTGTGTTGAGATCTTAATTTGGCATAATTTACCAACGTTTGAGAGTTTTTATGACTAAAGTCTTAGTTATAGTCACACAGCTACTGTTTACGAATAGTTCAATATTTAACACAGATGATTTTTCCCAATTAGTAGTAACACAAACACATATTAACCTTTTATTATTCACACTACAAAAATCACCATCACAAAAATATTTGGTTTTGGTTTTTCCATTAAAACATAAAACATTGATTTCATTTTTTTTTTTTTTTTTACCGACCCTAAATTTAACTAAAGTATTACAACTCAAACATTACTCGTTCACTCAATCTTACAAATTAGTTCAAATTAGTTGTATGCGTTTGTATCATTAGTGATTAGCATTAGCATTTTATGACCCTTTACTACCTTCTCGACCGTTTGGTTGAGCATGTTTTCAAAAACTGTATGACATGAATACTGAAGTATTTCTGAAACATGAGGATTATTTATGTAAAATAGACTCTCTAAAAGTCAATAAATAAAAAAAAAAGAACTTGCCTGTAACTGTGTGTCCAAAAGAAAAGATCATAGCAGAGGTTTTGCCACATTTATGATCTTCTTCCTTGGTGGTATACTAACATGAGCTGAATATATCATTGACTGCTGAGTTTCTATCGGGGCGGTGGTGCAGTGGTTAGCACTTGTGCTTCACAGACACAAGGACCCTGGTTCTATTCCCACACCAGACCTTTCTGTGTGGAGTTTGCATGTCTGCGTGGGTTTTCTCCAGGTACTTTAGTTTCCTCCCACCATCCAAACACATGCACTGATACGTTAATTAGTTAATCTAAATCACCCATAGGTGTGAATGTGAGAGTGATTGTTTGTCTATATATGTTCAGCCCTGAGATGAACTGGAGACTCATACAGGGTGTACCCCGCCTTCACCCATTGCAGCTGGATTCGGCTACCAGTGACTCCTGTGACCCTAGTGAGGATAAAGCGGGTTCAGATGATGTGACGAGTTTCAATCGGTCGCTGCTCCTGTACGTGTGCACATTGCTCTGCTTTTTCTTCTACTCTGATAATCAGCTCAGCACCCCACACACCTGCACCTGAACTCACAGACTGTCACCGCCGCATTGCTAGTACCCCACCCCGAACCACTCCAGCCCCTCAGGCTCCGACAAGGGCCGCTCTCCGTTGCTCCAAACCATCCCCGCCTCACACACCTGTGTAGATAAATTGTTCTTATTTCATATATTGGCCAAAATATCTGTTATTGATGAATATCAGATTTTCTTAGCTTCCAATATTGGTATCAGAATTGGCCCCAAAAACCCAATTTCGGTCAGGCTCTATCTAACCCAGTTGTTGTTTTTTTTTTTTCCCCAAGTCTGAGGACGTTTTTTTTTTTTTTTTTTTTAACTGCAGGACAATGAAAAAAAAACATGTAGAGTATCAGAGAACTTTTCAGAATGCCACTTCGTCAGATTTTTTCCTAACCTCAGAACTGCATGACGTTCCTTATTCTTTGGAAATATGCCGTTTTGAAGGAACCTACTAATATTTTCAGTAAAAGCTAAACAGGAAGACCTTCTAATGTACTGTTCTAATGAAATGTATTAGCTTGTAGTGTTGGTATAATAGCATGAATTCTTGTGTCTGGGTGTAAAGTCATTTGTGTTCTCTGAATCAATCGTCAAACACAATCTCAGATGGAATGTGTTGTTGTGTTACGGGAACACAATGATGTTCTAAGGTGTGGATTGAATATTCATGATGAACAATACCCTTGTGAGATGTGTACTGTATAAACTCTCAATTTCTCCCCGCCTCTTTCCTCAGAGCGTTGTATTTCCAGTGTTGCATTCTGCCATGCATTGCATTACCCCAAGAGCTTTGACTGAACGTCTATTGCAAGTCAATGGTGTAAAGCTGGAACCTGTTAATATAGTTTGGTGCTTCTATGTAACTGGGTTAATTTTGGTACCTGGCACTTTTTCAGCTTTTTAAGACCATATAATAAAAAAATGTAGACATATTTTCCCCTGGGATGTACCGAATGATGACCTCGGATACATGCAAAATAATTATACTTTTGCTCAGAGCCATCCCAAAATTGCATTTTTAACAAAATTCCTCAGTGTCTGGACATTTTACCTGGACCACATGGCTGTAAATGGTCTTGTATACTGCTATAAATAAAGACACTGTGTTAAATGTGTCGATCTTAGAGTTGACATACACATTGTTCATGAATTGATAATAATGATAATAATAAACTTTATTTATATAGCACTTTTCATATAAAAACTGTAGTGTTTCATATTGATTACAAATTTTAAGAAGTAAGAAATACATTAAGATTTGATTGCACAAAATCATAAAATTACAAAAGTAAAGATAAACTGATTACACCTACATTATATCGTTTCAATAAAATAAATAAGAAATACATTAAGATTTGATTACAGACAAAATACAAAGAATAAAGAATGGGGTCACAGAACTATGACCCCATTTTTATCTCTCATCAAAGGCTGTTGAAAATAAAAATGTTTTTAATAGTAGTGTCATTACAGGTTTTGTATGCAACCCTTCATGTCCACTTATAGTACATGCAGAACCTGCTCAGTTGAATGCATATAAATTCTGAATGATTTTGCAACAGCGGCCATTTTTGTTAGACTCTGCCTTGCAATAATTAGTAAACTCTCAAAATGTACCTGTGAGAGAATTAAAAAAAATAGTAGCATGTAATTTTTGCATCCTTTTGACTGTTACATCAGTACATTTTTAATCATTATGAAGTGACATAGTTTCACAATATGGAAAATTTGGGGTAAAATGATTGTTCTTACATCTGCTGAAAGGAAGGTTTTTCTTAATTAAAAGCTATTGATGATGTAAAAATTGTTTACAAATCGGTAAATCATTTGCGTGATATGTTTTTAATGATAAGTTTTACTAACAAAAAAGGCATTTTTCACTCAAATGGCTGTTACCAGAGTAATTTGTTAAAGTTAGCTTAATTAATTAACATACCTAAAAGAGTTCATAGGGTCCATAGGTATCATTTCCAAGAGTTTACATTTTCTCCAGTGGCCGATATATTTTCTAAAAATAAAATTATATTTAAAAAACAGATTTTACCCAAAAAAGCATATTTTGAGAAAAATCATGTGACCTGATTTTTTTTTTGGCACCCCTTCTGAAATAATAATTAATCATTTCTGTAACGATTGTTCCAAATATCACACTATTACACTAACTTTGAGAACTTGGACTATACTTCCTGTTTTATTTGTGAATTGCGAATGTCCTTTTTCCTTTGATGCTGTCCCTCACTGTCTCTGTGTGAGTGAGATTTCTCAGTAGGTCCTGTCAGTCTGTCAAGAACATCACTGATACAGAAAAACATTTCACTCAAGCTCACATTTTCGGACTGAAGTCAAACCCAGCAGCCTTACAGGACAGGGTAGTCTCTGTACCTCCTGTTGAGACGCATTTTGTAATTAAACATCCAAAATGTAATAATTTTTCCATTTCATTTTGTAATAAACTGCCGCATTTTGTAATAAATTGCTTTGCATTATGTAATAAGTTATTACATTTTGAGAAGATTATTACAAAATGCACTTTTATTTTCTAGAAAATGTAAGAACAATTCAAAAACATAGTTTATTTGTTTAATTATATTTTACTTTAATTTGGGCATGCATTTTAGGTGGAATTTGCCAGAAAACCCCCTTGGAGTTTAAGAGGTTAAACAACGTAAGTGTCTTCTGCTTGTTTACAGAGCTGTTGTGACCAGATTAATTTTATCCACTAACATTAATTTTAAACAAATATGAAATTACTTCAAAAGGTTAAACAACAAAATGTTTATTTCTGAAATATTTCCAGAATTTGAAATTGTCCTAATGTCTAATATGTCTAATTAGTTGGACTGGTTTTAATACCACACCACCAAAGCACCTGCTGCTGCAAAATGGAATAAATTATTACATAATGCGGCAAAATTTATTACAAAATGTGGCAGTTTATAACAAAATGAAATGAAAAAGTTTGTACATTTTGGACGTTTAATTACAAAATGCGGCTCAACATCACTTTACCTTCATTAGAAAAGTTTGGAATGATGAACAGCATCCAAACTTTGTATAAATGAAGAAAAAAAAAATCCCTAAATCCATCTCTTTCTTACTGGCATCGTCATGCTTTTCTTCTTCAGGTGCCAGTGCTTCTGCGCTGCATGTTGCTTTCAGTTGCTTGACTCTGTTCGGCTGGCTTTGACGTGCTTGTCTGGGTCTCATTAGAGAGCCTTTAAGTGACACAGCCGTGACCCTAAACATGAACATGCACAATGCATCAGCCTCAGCCGCTTAAGTGGTAGACAGGAAGTCAGTCAAGCAAGTCTCAGACATTTAATGTCGCTTTTTTTTTTTTTTTTTTTAAAGCAGTCCAAGCACAGGGCCAATTTGTTATATGTGTGTGTATGTGTTTTACAAATTGGCTGTCAAAAGGTTTTACATATCACTTTCTACTTATGCAATGAAAAGCACAGAATGGCGCAAAGACCGAATATATATTTATAATCTTAAAAATCTGCATATTCGCCTTCGGTAAGTCATCCTGTCATTTCAGCATACGAGTTTTGGAGTGGAAATAAGCGGCAAGAAAACGATGGGAGGGCAGTTTATAGATGACTGCTTTAACATTCGTACAGGACCAGAGAATTTCATAGTAGGATGATTTCCCTGTGCCTTGGGTCGAGCATTTAGATATTTTCAGATTACACTGGCTACATGGTCATGAATATTTGAGAACACACACAGGGCTGAGAGAATGATAAGCAAGAGGAGAGAGGTGGTGTGAGAAGGAGAGGAGTGTAGGCGGGTTACATATCTGGAAGGTGTAAGTCAGTGGTCCCCAAACTACGGCCCGTGGGCCTTCACATTTGGTCCGGCCCCTTGAACAATACCAGAGACCATTTAGATTTATTTTTTTATGTGTGTATTTGTATTTGATAAAAAAGTTGGACTTTTGCAATAAAATGTTAATTTAGTTATGAACTATTTTCATTATTAATGAAGCAGAGAGTGTGGGGTTGTCTACAGGATTTGGTTTGGAGTGACAAGGTGTGGGTTGTGGCTCCGATTAAAGAACATGGATACAGATTGAAGGTTTATTCACTGCAGTCTGTAATAATACAGAGTAACACTCAGTATAACAATATATACACACAATAATAAATGAACTAGGACCGACTATATGAGTCACTCAGATGTATTACATGGGTCATGGAACACACAAATCACCTCATGGAAATCACAGATGACAGCTAGCATATTATTGTATTAGCTTCAACAACACACCAGTGCTAAACAGCATTAGCTTATACAGTACACCATGCTAACATCTACCTGAACTGTACTGTGTTATTTATCTCACCTTGTGGCATCTACACTAAGTAATAAAACAGGAATAGATGAATAAAAAAGAGAAAAAGAAGCCAAGATGGCGAACTTGGCACGGTTACCTAGCAACAACACAGAGGCTAATAAAACGTTACCCGTTCGTAACCCTCATAACATCAGTGGTGCGTTCACTATCATGGGACATTTGAAAACTTATAGAACAAATAGAACCAAACAATCAAATAAACCATTAAACTGTGTGGGCTTTCTAACAATTAACTATTAGTAACTAGTTTGACACAATAATTTTGAGAGACGCTCATATGAGTCATTTAAGTCAGAGATTCTGCTCTGACAACTAAGCTGAACTTGGACCTGTTAAGACGAAGTTTATGTTCCATGGACCTTTTTTCTGTGAAGAACCCAAAGAGGGTTATTTATTCCATAAATAGTGTTATTTATTTTCTGACTTATGTTCTGTGAAGAATCCAGAAAGGGTTATTTGATTGTGGCTTTCTGGAAAACAATATTTTTTACATTTAGCCACTCCTGCATTCGTCACACTTTTTCTGTTAAAAACTGACCCCGGCCCATCATCTGGGAAGGCAAAAGTTATGTGGCCCTCACAGGAAATAGTTTGGGGACCCCTGGTGTAAGTGATCCTCCCTCAAGCCTCTGTTGTCAAAGGATAACTGGGTAGCTTTACTTTGTCACCCACATCTGAGGTGTAACTTCACTTTGAGTGTCTTCCAGAAATGATGCTGTTCCCTTCAACTTACATCCTGTTCTTGAGTCCACACTATTCTCTCTCGATGAGCACTTCATTAAAGCAATTATCATAGAATATCCTCCAGCTCAACGACTTGGACAAAGTTCATTCAGTGTAGATAGAGCTAATAGATGTGGTTTTCTGCATCTGGTCTCAAGAGATAACCATCTCTTTCTGTCATGGACAAAGCACCAAATAATAATTGCCTTTGCAATATGGTGAGAGGAACGCGCAGTGAATAGTCATCAGTGTGAATAGTCTGGAATGAGTCTGAACTTTAACCTGTTTTGTGAGTTGGAGTGGAAGCTTAATGTGTGTATTTGAATTTTGACACAAAGTTATTAAATTAGATATGATTTTTTTTTCCCCTTTCATCAATGAATGAAATGAACTGAAATATGTTTGTGCTAAAACTAACTCCAAAAAGAGCTGTTTTTCACCAAACATTGAACATTCAATGTAGGATGTGCACATTTTAGTCCACTGGATTGTTAGTTTATTTCTTAGGTGATGGTTTTCTGTGTGAATGTGACTTTTTCTTATCATTAATTTTTTTTTTTTTTATCTCATGACTTTTACTTTTTATCTTTTGACACTGACTTCACTTAATGCACCTTATAGTCCAGTGCATCTTAAATATGAAAAACCAACATGTGACAGTCCACCTCAGGACTGGATCAGGATTTCAGGCCGGGAATATCCTTCAGCATCCAGGCCAATTCCAGCACCACAGAGGTGAAAAACAAAAATGAAATGGACACCTTTTTTTTTTTTTTTTTTGAGGGGGGGGGCTTCCTTATAGCAATTAAAGTAGTACTATTACACTGCTGTTAATACAGGATTCTGTCCATAAAGAATCGTGCAACATTAGTTTTGTCAGAGAATTTTAATTTAGTTTTAGTCTCGTGACGAAAATGTAATTTTAGTTTTAGGCAGAATTTAGTCATCTAAATCATTGTTAGGATAGTCAGTGTTGGTATAGTTTCAGTTGACCAAAATAAAAATAAAAAAAAGTATTATATAATATAACATTTTATACGATTGGTGTTTGACCCGTAAGTGCACATTTCACATGGCAGAGGTCAGGGTTCAGGGTCAGGGTCTAAAATTCCTAAAATAATTTTAGTTGACTAAAATGTAATTTTAGTCCCAATTTAGTCATCGCAATAATTTTAGTTTTAGTGTAGTTTCAGTCTACTAAAAGTCATAACATTTTAGTTGACGACATCTAAAATAATTTTAGTCGACTAAAATGTAATTTTAGTTGACTAAAATGTAATTTTAGTCGACAGCCCGGGCCTGGTGCACCTTATAGTGTGGAAAATATGGTGTATATTTTTCCAATTTTTTTTCTAGTGGTATTTATGTGTTTTAGTTGTTTAAATGTATTGTGAGCAAATAAAATCATCACATGACAAAGAACCATATAACATGGTCAAACCAAATTTCTGGAACTCAAACGTAGTGGGAAGAAGTATAACTTATAGAATCCAACACCCTTTTTACAAACTTATAATAAAATGAATTTTACTTCCTTTACTTTGCCAACGCACTTTTTTTTTAAGTAGAATTTTACATTAACACAAAGCATCCATACAAACAACATACTTTTTAGTCACCTTACACACAGCTGAGGTCAGTTAATCTATGTGTATTTGAATTTTGACACGTTTATTAAATTAGATGTGATTTTTTTTCTTTCAACAATGAATGAACCGAATTAAAAAATGTTGAAAATGTGAAAAACGGCTGTTGTGGAGTTGCTTTTAGAACAAATAATGAACATTCAATGTAGGATGTGTTAGTTTATTTCTTAGATGTTGGTTTTCTGTGCAAATGTGTGTGTTTGTTTGAACAAACACACAAAAAAGAAAATACACCAAGGCTTCAAATAAATAGAAATGTCAAATCAAATGTCAACATTATTAAAAAGTTTGCCACATAAAAACTAAAATGTCTTACATATTTCAAGCATCATCTTGAATTTATTCATTTATAAATTATAATCATTGAATACAAACGCATCCAAACAACCCTGGAATGTTAAATTTAAGGCATAAAAAATGTTCTGAGGTTCTCCTTGTATTTTTTTTCATTAAAGTTGTGTCTTTTGCTTCTTGTTTTGGAGAGAAAATAATTTTGGATGCAAAAATTATGCGATACATGTTACTGAGCAGAGGTGGAGATGCAGGGTCGGCCTGTTGGGAGCGAGTCCTAGAACTCTAATAAACTGAGTAAAAGCATGAAAACACAAAATGTTCTGTGTTTTGGACAAGTGGAGTTTGTGTATCAATAAAATACATATATGACGTAGATGTTCTGTCTGTAAAAAATATTAAATCAATGTAGAGATCGTTGGAACCAACTCACTTTTTCACACCTAATGCTTGTAGATGGTTATAGTGGACTTTTTCAGCTTTGAAATTATGTGAATTTTTGTATTTACTGTATTTTCTGGACTATAAAGCGCACTTAAAATGACTTAAATTTTCTCCAAAAACGACAGGGCACCTTAAAATACAGTGTGCCTTATATCTTGTTGTGCTTAGTGACTCAAAATTTTGACTTTTTCTGTCGTCATTTTGACTTTTCATCTCATAATTTGGACTTTTTATGTCATAGTGTTGACTTTTTTATCTCATAATTTTAGCTTTTTGTCTTATAATTTAGACTTTTTCTATCAGAATTTTGCATTTTGTATAATTTTGACTTTTCATCACATAATTTAGACTTTTTATCTTGTAATTTCTACTTTTTAATGTCATAATTTAGACTTTGTATCTCATGATTTTGAGTTCACTTAATGCATCTTATAGTCCTGTGCACCTTTACTGTGTAAAATAAATATTTTATCCACATTTTTTTCTGTTGGTATTTATGTTTTTTAGTTGGTTACATTTATGTTGAGCACATAAAATCATCACATGACAAAGAACCATACAACATGGTCCAAAGACGTTTCTGGCACTTAAAAGTAGTGGGAAGAAGTATAACTTATAGAATCCAACACCCTTTTACAAACCTATAATAAAATGAATATTGCTTTCTTTGCCAACACACTTTTTTTAAAATAGAATTTTACATTAACACAAAGCATCCATACAAACCATTCACTTTACCTATATATGTGTTTATGTTGCCTATAGCTGAATGAACAATCTGTTTGGAATCAAACAAGGTCAAAACTGTCACAGTTCAGTCCAAACTGTGAATCAACACACAGCAATTTAGTAAAAAACATTCCATAATAACCCCAAGCCTTCATAAACCCATGTAGAGAAAGTGTTAATGAAAGGTGTAAACAAATTAAATAATGTGCATAAAGAACATGAATCAAAACGAGTATTCAGAGAACGCATAATCACCAGTTTCTATGACAACCCGTTCTTGAATTACAACCAATAATGTTAATTTTCTGCTAAGTGTGACCTTGACCTTTGACCTTTTGCAATCTTGAAAATGTCATTATATGTATATCTGCATCAGTACGTGCAATATTATGATAATATATCCAGTATTGATTAAGTTATAGCTTGATATGTCTATGCTTGACACACACAAACAGTGTTACAGAAGTTAATTTAGCGACATGTCACATTTGACCTCCAGAGATCTCAAAAAATATTGGTTGTAGGTGATAACACCAAATATAAGAATTGTAGAAATCTTCATTCTGCATTGTTTGGTACCAATCTGAAAGTTCTGTGATCCTCTGTTATTGAGTTATAACTGATAATGTGATTTTGACCTTTTAGTTAATTGTGACCTTGACCTTTGACCTTTACTCCAATGTATCATTGCATCTGATGCGCGTTAGCTATATTTATAGGCCCATGTAATTTCATGGTGAAATCTCAAGTATTAAGTTATAGCATGTCTCTGCGGACACACACACACACACACACACACACACACACACACAAGGTGATTACAGTAATCTAATCCAAACAATGTCCGGCAACATTAACAACAAAAACACCCATTCACACCATGTAAATTGTGTATATTCTTATGAACATGTAAAAATAATTAAATGTAGTAAATAAATAATAATTAGAATTCTGTAATAATTTGAATGTTTCCGGAAGCCATTATCTTCCCACAGTTGTGGCAATTCCTCCAGTTTTCTTTGGTCATATAAGTCAGTCTTTCCAGTCTGATGCACACTGATGATTCTTTTATCCATTGCTTTCTAGAAGCTTCTGTGCTCTTCCAGTTCAAAGCGATAGCTCTGCTGGCATTCAACAGTTCAAAGTCCAACACTTTATAGTTTGTTCCTTTCCTTTATTTCCCAGTCCACCACCTACGTACATGCCCAAACCAGTTCATGCAGACACATGAACACAGATGTTGTGCAATTATGGACCAATGAGTACGGGATAATGTATTACCCACACGTGACTATCAGAAAAATATTTCCCGACGGACAGTGGTGGATCTAGATGACTATTTTTAGATGGGCCTAAGTGAAGTTGATGTGGGCAACACGTGATGGCATTTCCGGAATTGAAACTGATTTTTTTTTTTTTTTTAATAAACACAAATAATTAAATATACATAGTTTATTTCCATTGACATTTACAAATAAATAACTGTATTGAAGATGTTGATCAACATTTTAGTTTGATGAGGCAATGAAAATCAGTCTAGAATTCAGTTTCTGAGCTTATGATTGGGTGGACACAACTGTCAATCAGGGTGGGGCCCGCCCCTAGATCCACACCTGCTGAACAGTTCCGCCCCGAAGGGTAATATTTTTTGATAGTCACGCATGAGCACTACATTATCCTGCTTATTCTACAGGTTATTACAGCTTATTACTGCTTACTTTGAGAAAAGACAGACAATTGAATATTTACTTGCAGATTGATATGGTACCATGAATCTGAAGTGACAGAACTCATTACCATTGGCAGCGGGCGTTAATGGCACAGCGGGTGGTTATCGAAAAAAAAATCTGCCCGCAGAACGCTGGGAACATCCATTCAAAGTGAATGGGAACTGTCGCAACATTCTAGAAGGCCATAGAATGAGGTGACTATAGTATATGTCAAACTACAGGTTTTCTGATAAACCTTAAACCTCATTCTCTGAAGTCATCAGTCACAAGTGTAAACCCATTTATCAAACCACTCGATCCTCTCGAACAAGGCGAAGCATATTTAATTGTGCAGCACCGTTCACACACAGGACAATGCAAAGACAATGCAAACATACAATTACATAGAACAAAAAAATGGAACAAAGGGAAAGTCGCAAAAAGATGCTCCAGTCTGTCACAAACTACACATCCTTGAAAAGTCTTAAAAGACATTGAATTAATTGATTTTAAAATAAGGCCTTGCTGTAATTAAATCTTAAATATTTATTCATTTCAGGCAGTTCCATTCAATGGTCAATTCACCATCAATTCAATATGAAAAACAAACAAACACGCATATATATATATATATATATATATATATATATATATATATATATATATATGCGACCAGAATACCAAAACAAATAGGGGAGAAAAAAAAAAGAAAGGTGCCTGAAAAGGAGTGGGATGAAGAAAACTTAAGTCCCACCCCAAGACTTATTCACAATAAGAATACCACATTTCTTGATACCTTTGTTCTTACGAGCTTAAGACAAAACATTTACACAAATTGACATTAAAAAGTCTTAAATGGAATTTTAAAAAGTCTTAAAACTGTGGACACATAAGTAAGATTCATGTTATTTTAGTGACATGTAGGCTGTCTATTAGGGCTGTCTTCACCCTCTGACACTTTTGGACAATGTTGTATCTAATGCTGATGAAATAAGTTCAGAAATACAACAGTGAGTTGAGAAAACTTTGAGGAAATCTTTAGTATCAAAGTTTCTATCACTGACCGTGTCCTTCAACAACTTTAAAGAATACCCTCCAACACAACTGAGAGAATGTGAAAGAGTTCAGATTCCAGCAGATGCGACACACACTTTGGCAAGAATATAAATCCATACCAAGCCACTGTTGTCGTGCAGGGCGTGTTTGAAGTGGATTCCGTAGGAAGATCCTATGAATACATTTTTATAGTTGAAGCAGAGCGCAATCTGGCAAACAGAAGGAGACAGGAACATACAGCGGTGCTCATAAGTTTACATACCCTGACTGAAGGGGACGTTCTAGAATGTTCCAACACGACACTAGCTGTGTTTCCATTACCCTTGGAAATTCGCAAAATGTAAATATCGTTATAAAAAACTGGTAATGGAAACACCTGAATTGTGGAAAAAACACTTTCACGATTTCATGAGGTGTTTTTTTTCAGACGTCGCAATATTCTAATATATTGCAAAAGCGCAATGGAAACACTTCTTCCGCAATATGTCACAGGATGTGACGTACATAGTCACATGATCACTTCTCTTGGAGTGAAAATTACAGCCGCAGTCACTGTAACCATGACAACCACTGGCTGCTTATAATGTTGTTAAGTGCTGAGTATATTTACACTTAATATTTCAATCTGACAATGTAGGGACCGCATGTACAGACAATTATCATGTGAGACAGGTGGTTTGTTTTACATGTTAGTGTCTTTAAATAGTTCGGCAGTGACTTTTACTGACGAGAGAATTAGCTGATTGATTCATGCTAATGCTATTACATGCTAATTCACGGGTGTCATTTAAACACATCTAAAGCATATTTCTCTGTTATATTTCGGTCTGAAAACGTAGGGACCACATGTACAGACACTTATCATGTGAGACAGGTGGTTTGTTTTACATGTCAGTGTCTTTAAAGAGTTCGCCAGTGACTTTCACTGACGAAAGAATTGGCAGATTCATTCACTCTAATATCAGGGTGATACTAACTGCGGTCAAGTGATCTGAAGGTCCGAAGGTGACGGCAGTGAAATGTTGTGGGATGATATTTCACAAGAGTTATGACACTCCTGCCTAGAACAACCGTCAATGGAAACATGTTCAAAGCGCAAATACACTTTGTCGAAATTTGAGAAATATCAATATAATATATAAACACAGCTAATGACCCAGAACATAGAGATAAGTCGACCCATCATTGGCTACAGCACAAAAAACTGAAAGTGAAGGAGTGTCCATCTTAGTCTGACCTCAGTATCATTCATCCATCACACATGCTGAATCTGTGTATCGTTCATTCATTCGTTTTTCAAAATAAAACCAAAAATAAGATGACAAAATTACTTCATTATTTGGTTCCAAAAGCAAAGTAAAAAAAACGACAGCGATGCGTTTTTTCAGTTTTCTTTTTTGTGTTTAAATGAATAATGGAAAAAACAGATAACGGCCGTTTCCTGTTTTTCCAATTTTGACCTGAAACAAATTCAGGTTAAAAAAAAAAAATTATAAATGTGTGTGTGTATATATATATATATATATATATATATATATATATATATCCAGTTTATTTGTCTTAAACACAAAATAAAAACATACTTGGAATATGTTCTCCGGTCATTTCCGGTTTATTCAATTTGCTTCAGGTCAAAATTGGACAAATCAGAAAACGGCCGTTATCCTTTTTTGTTGTTGTTGTTGGTCCGTAAATTCTTGCACTGACCCTGAGAGTTCTACCTCAATTTTGGTTGTATTTGGTACAGTGATGATAAAGAGATTCTGAGTGAGATTTTGATATAAGTAAACACATGTGGGATCACCATGGATACTGCTGACAAACCTGCTGGCAGCCCAAATGTAACCCTTCTGGGGCCCACATGGACACGCTGCCTGGATAGCCACAAGTGAAAGGAGTTTTAGTATTATTGATTATATTCTCTATAAAACTGAGCAAAGAATCATACATTCTACTCGTGTATGTAAACTTATGAGCAACAAAAACTTATGAGAAGCAAAAGAATAATGTTATTAAACAACATAAGTGTTTTCTGCTTGTTTACAGAGCTGCTGTGACCAGATAATTTATCCACTAAGGTTAATTTTAAACTAATATGAAATTGCCTCAAAAGGTTAAGGTTAGGTCCTGAAGCAAAGGGGGGTGGGGGTGGGGAAGGGGTGGGGACTGATGTTTTGTTTGTGCCATTAGGTGATGTGCTTTACTGTGCTTTTTGTTTACATATGTTAAATAATGGAAAATGTACATCAAAGTTTTTGTTATGTATCTCACCCCTGTATACTTTTTAAAAATTTCTAATTTAATTACATTTTTTTCTTCTCTCCTCTTAAAAACTGGAAAAATCTGAATAAAAAATTGATCACACAAAAAAAGGTTAAAGGTCTACTTCCAAAATATATCCGTAATTTCAAATTGTCCATGTTTAATATGTCTAATTACCAGCCATGACATTTAATACCACACCACCAAAGCACCTGCTACTACAAAATGGAATAAATTATTACATAATGCAGCAAAATGTATGACAAAATGCTGCAGTTTATTACAAAATGAAATGGAAAAGTTATTACATTTTGGACGTTTATTACAAAATGCAGCTCAACAGCCTTGTTGTTTTGAGTATGAAAACTAGCATGAAAAAGACATTTTCATTTGTCATATTTGATGGAAAATGGAAAAGAGCTACAGAAACACAGATTAGTCAGAGTGAAAAACCAAAGCAGAGGAAAGAGTTCTGAGAAAGATGTGAGAATAAGAGTCAGATGTCTACCAGCAGTTCACAGGGTAAAAGGTAAAGAAAGGTTTTTGACAAAATGGATGAAATTTTCTGTCAAAGACCTCGGGTTATGTCTATCACCTCCTCAGTCAACAGCTCAGCAGGACTATTATTGTAAGAAACTCTACAGTAAATGTAACTGGAACAATTTTAAATCTGCTATAAATGTTTGTTTAATAACTCATGAAGATAACGATGAATCAAACACTGATGTTTGATGACTAACTTTAGTGTCGTTTCCATTACAGTTTTTCACAAAACAATAGCGATATTTTCCTAAAATATATTTGTGCATTTCATTGATGGTTGTTCTAGGCCAGTGGTTCTCAAATATGGTCCTCATGGCCCAAACTCATGAAATAAAAAGTCAAAATTATCAGATAAAAAGTCAAAATTATTGGATAAAAAGTCAAAATTATCAGATAAAAAGGCCAAATTATCAGATAAAAAGAAAAAAATATCAGATAAAAAGGCCAAATTATCAGATAAAAAGTCAAAAATGATCAGATAAAAAGTCAAAATTACAACTACTGGGGCTGAACAACAAGAGAACTTTAAGGTAATTTTTTCAGTTTGGGGTCTGTGCAGTTACTGCCTTTTTACGTTGTTGGACAGAATAAATGATTTTGTTTGGGTCCTTATGGTTGAACTCTTAACATAATATTCATTCCTTTTGTGCTGAAACACATTTAATGACACAAACTCTATATGAACCATGTCTGGCTCTTGTGTTACATTTCAATTTCCGTTTTGTTTGAAATTCATCGTAAATATGAGCATGACTCATCTCAAAGAGGTGAGATACACAGAGTGCTTTGAGTTAAAAGCGAATAAATGTGTTTGTGTGTCTTGGGTGGATCACGTTTGTGCTCACTTACCTCTGTGAAGAGGCTCGAAGGCACTCTGTTAATGACAGACCTGTGGTTTGTTGTCACTGCAAACCTATTTCTGAGTGTTCGCGTGGTATAAAGGGAGAGGACAGCTGCCTCTGGAAGAGCTCTTCTCTCTAATCACAGCCTCATTTATCCTGCCTTTGCTCTCTGCAATCTGGAATGAACGTGTAATGCAGTTTGCAGTTTGCATTCGTATTACCAGACGTGGTGAGGAATTTTGATTGGTTTCTGTGATGTGCACTGTAGTGTGACAAACAAAAGACCTCGTTTGAGTCGAACAGGAAAATGGAGCATGTCCGGTCATTTCCATAAAGCAGCCATAAAATGTATTCAATCAAATAAAACACAAGCAGAAGGGTTTTTACTGTGTTAATATAATGGACATTTCTTCCTTCTGGTCCTTAGTGGTTTCATGAGCGCACATACACACACACACACACACACACACACACACACACACACACACACACACACACACACACACACACACACATACTCATTTACATGTGTCATGAAGACCAAGTTTGTAAATCAAGTAGCGATTGAGTAGTGAGTGTAAAGTTTCCTTTTTTAAAAATAAAAATAATTCTAAAAAAATATTTAATTAAATAAAAAAAATTTAATTAATGAGTAAATACAAAAACAATCATTTAAAAATGTAAATAAATCAATCAATAAATAAAAATTATTTAAAAAAATTATAATTATTTCAATTTTAAAAAACAAATAAAAATTAATGAATAAATACAAAAACCATCATTTAAAAATCAAAATAAATAATTACAAAAGTACATTTATATTAAAAAAAAACGAATAAAAATGAATGAATAAATACAAAAACGGTCATTTAAAAATAAATAAATAAAAAATATAACTAATATTTAAAAATAAATACATGAAAATAAAAGAATAATAAAGAATGCATAAAATTAATCCTTTAAAAAAAATTAAACACATCTTCAAACCTTTGAAAAATACATGTTTATGGGGACTTCCAGAAAAAAAAAAATCATGTATTTATAGGGTCACATCATTCACTAATGGGGACCTTTATTTATATTTAACTCTCATAACGACCTGAATTCTGGTCCCCATAGTGTCAGAGGCCCCCATGGTGCGACTGTGTAAATATATCAATGTCCCCATAAAGATAGGAATACACACACACACACACACACACACACACAGCAGGAATAGAACAAGATACCTCTCATTCAGAATGCAATGGAGAAAGAACCGATCAAAGTTCCATCTCAAACTGTTTGACCATTTGACACACACAGAGAATTGAACATTGTATGAAATGAGTCCCAGAACTTCGGAGGAATGTGCTAGTGTTTTGTTGTTGTTGTTGTTTGTTTGTTTGTTTGTTTGTTTTTCTGGAGCAGATTCTCTCACTGGATTTCAGAAACCAGTGCAAACATGATTTTAGGTAAAGCCATATTTATTCTTTTAATTGAAGTAAAATCAGACACGGTGACCTGTAGGACTAAAAAAACAACAACTTTGGGATGATTTACATCCTATAGTTGAAGTGTGAACATCATATCATCCTCTACTTTATTTGGTCTAAATGGCTGGAGAGTCAGGTTGTGACTGAAGGGTTTGCTGGTTTAATTCCCTAGACTAGTGGGGACTTGTTGGTTGTTTTCTATGAATGGGAAATCCAGCCAGTGGAGGCGACACACCACGCAGCAAACGTGTGTCGAAAAAATGTGTCGGTAACTCAAGGTGACGCATCCGATACCAAAAGGAACGTGGAAAAGTGGTTTTTAGTGGAATTAAACCTTTTTTAAAAAGGTATGTTAGCTAGTATTCATTATTTTTTCATTATTTTTAAAAAAATTATCATGTATTATATTTATTTTAAAATTATTTTATTTATTCATTCTTTTTTTATTTTTTTTAATTTGTTCAGATTTTTATTTATTTTATTAAAAAAAGATTTACACTCACTACCCAATGGCTACTTGATTATAAACTTGGTCGTCATGAGACATGGAAATGTGTGTGTGTGTGTGTGTGTGTGTGTTGCAAGACAAATTTTGAATTAGTTTTGACTAGTACTGAGAAAATAAATGTTCTATTCTATTCTAATAACTCCGCCCCTCACATGTATTGTTTATTGCTTATTTTGGCATCGATCGATGATGTCATCATGTCTTTTCATGAACTCATGTCTGCATCGACAAATTTGGGGCATGAGAAAAGGGGGGGGGGGGGGGGATCATAAATCATTTAAACTGTGACCTACTTTTTCCAAAATGTAATGGCATCTATTCTGGGTCACAGAAACACTGTATGAATTTAACCAATTGTTTTGCTGCTAAAGTGTCAAAAAAACCAAACAAACAAACTGAACCAAAAACCCTTTCGTCCCATTCAGGTGACGGGATAATAAAACTCAGGTAAATAATTGGGATAATCAAAATATTGATTTAGATATTTATTGAGGCAAACGTGTCTCTATCCTCAGTTTCCCTGATGTCATTTCATGTCCAAAGTACCACAGTAGTTTAAGTTACCCTGAAAGTGTTTTACTATCAAATAGAAAACAGATGGACTGATAATGAAGGGGACTTTGACATGCTGCAAACTTTATATCAATACACCATAGCTGTTATCCACATCTAAGTAATAACTTGGTTTTTTTTCTCTTCTTTTTATGTCACTTGAGATAAACCACCAGACTCTAAACCAATATTTTCCTACAGATAGGAGTCTAGGTCATACAAGTGAAGAAGTGAAAGAATTTTAAACTGACATTTTTACCAACGGTTTGCATGGTGCGATTACTCTGAGATCTAAGAGGGAAATGTAAAAACTTTTGTCGTCCTTCCAAAACATTAGTCTCGAGTTGTTCTGTTCAACATTTATATCATTAGCTGCTGTGTTGGAAAATTACAATAATATCAGAAGATATAAATGTTAAAGCATGAATGTAATTTTTGGAGTTTAAAGGTGACTGTAAGAAGTCAACGCAGTTTGGGATGTCCCTTGGCCCAGTGGGGGTTGAGATGGTTAATTAAATTAAATTAAATTATATTTACAAAGCCCCAAATCACAACAACGTAAAACAAAGATACACATTTGAAGTTGTCATCATTTACAAACAGAGAAAAAAATCTGAAAAAAATACTAATTTTTTTTAGTTATTCTCTTCAGCTCAGGGGCCGCATTGGAACGTTTGGTGGGCCGCATTTGGCCCCCAGGCCGCATGTTTGAGACCCCTGCTATAGATGAGCGTCCATTTATAAATGAAGGGGGGGGGGGGCTGATCCAGACACCAGACAGTCGAGGGAGGGGGTCCGGGGTCACAGGTCAGCATAGGTGAGTCACTGCAGAGCCTGTCGTCCATGGCTCCCACACAGACACCGTCAAGAGACCCACCACTCCCCCCCGGGGGGGGGGGTTATAGGTTATATAGGTTATATAGGTTATAAAAATGATTAGGATAGGAACAAACAATGGGAGCCTCCAGGAGAACTGACACCGTACAACTCTTCAGGAATCTGAACAACGATCCTTCCGGAGCTAAAGACGGAAAACATCTGAAGAAGGAGGGGTCGACTAAGGTGTTAAAACTTGGTGCTATGTGGCCAATCAGGCCATGGACACTTAAGTGACTTTGTAAACTTAAAAATAATCTTATGTTGAAATATGTTATAATACTGTAACTAATGAGAAACTATGAATGTGATATTAAATTAATGAGAAGACTCTAAGCAGTGAAATCTCATGGGATAATATTTCCTGAGAATTCCGGCACTCCTGCTTAGGACGACCGTGAATGGGGAAAAGGGTTCAAAGCAGAAATATATTTTGCCAAAATTTTTGGAATGTCGCTATTGTTTTGCGAAAAACTGTAATGGAAATGTAGTTACTGGTGTCAAACTTCAGTCCTGGAGGGCTGGGGTCCGGAATATTTTAGATATTCCAGTCTTCCATGTAATTCGGTTTAACCTTTTAACCCCTGAGACGTTAGCAATTCCACAGTAAAAAGTTTTTCTAAGTGCACAGGCTCAGTGTTGAACAAAGAAACATTTTCCCTATGAATAATTTAGTCCCAAATAGATGTCTGATTGACTTGTGGAAGTCTTTATTTTTGCCGGCTGAGGTCGAGTGAGTACACGGATGCTTAGAAAGATCACACTTCAACTATAAACACTGTGTAAACACAACACTGCTTGAATAATATCAAGCTCTATTATGTAACTGGGAATACATTTTCATCTAGCACTAAATTTATGAGTTTGTTTTTTTTTTCGATTTAATGATCATCCCATGTGGGTGATTTAAAATTGTATGGATTCAGACTCAAGCTCAAGGTAAAATTCTTCAGTCAGTGTAATACTACAATGAGAAATAACACATTTATCATTGAACCCAATTGTTATTCATAGAAGACTAGTATAACCTGAGGACCTGGTGTTTGTTTTTCTCATGGGAAGAGAAGACTGTTTTACTCAATTTTAGACCTTCTAATTAATCTAACCCAACATTGATTGAGAGAGATTATTGCAATCAGTGTGTGTGTGTGTGTGTGTGTGTGTGTGTGTGTGTGTGTGTGAGTCCGCAGAGACATATCATGCTATAACTCAATGAATACTTCAGATATCAACATGAAATGACATGCGCATATAAATATAACTAATGAGCATTAGATGTAATGATCCATTTGATTAAAGGTCAAAGGTCAAGGTCACAATTAACTAAATGGTTGTAATCACATTATCGGTTCTAACACAAGAACTGAGCATCACAGAACTTTCAGATTGGTACCAAATGATGCAGAATGAAGATTTCTACAATTATCATACATGGTGTTATCACCTATGACCAATAGTTTTTGAGATCTCTGGAGGTCAAAGGTGACTTGTTTCAGAATCAGCTTCTGTAACACTGTCAAGCACAGATACAACTTAATCAAAACTGGATATATTATAATATTACAAACACTGATGCATATACACATGTAACAAAATATCAATATTCCAAAAGGTCAAAGGTCAAGGTCGCATTTAACAGAAAGGTCAAAATCACATAATTGGCTCTAATTCAAGAATGGGTTGTCATAGAAACTTGAGATTAGGGTGAGATTAGGCATGCTCTGGTTATGAGTCTAAACTACAAGGCTGCTGCTAATAAATGATAGGAAAGTCTTATTTATTGCCACCTGCTTGGTTTTGCAGCTTGAGCCTACACGTTTAACCTCCTGAGACCTAGAAATAGCTTGTTGCCATCTGTAGTGGAAAAGACTTAGTAAAAAAAAAAAAAAAATCCTAAAATGCTGACCACTGCAATAGACATTCCATAAAAAATGTACTGGGAAAAATGTTACTTTTTCACTGATCCTCAAATTACATGAATATAACATGCACATAAAAATTTACAGAAAAACAGAGACTGCAATTTCGCCAAAATCAATAATTTTGCAGTGATAAGTTCTTGTGCCGGCAAAAGGTGTTTTTCCAAACACAGTAAAATTAGCTTTTTTTTGTTTGAATTAAGCAAATAAAAAGGTTAAACAAGTGGTGCCAAACCCAACAAACCCCAACACTCGTCAACATTCTCACTAACTTGCCCTATCTATCTTTTTAACCCTTTAAATTTCCATTCATTTTCCCCTAAATTTCTTAATAAAGTCAATTAAATGCTGTTCTTGAAACCATTTTAATAACATGCATAACATAAATGGAAAATATTAAAATGAAAACTGGGATATTGGAGGCGGGGCCTGTTAAATGATGATATAGATAAAACATTTGTGGAGATTTATGGATGTTTTCATGAGTTTTGGACTACATATGGACAATTCTTTTAGTAGTTTTTGTTGGACTATGACTGTGTTTGTTAGAATATGGTTCATCTGTGGACAATTATGAGACATAAAGGTTCATATCAGCTGTTTGTCATTTGTATTTTGAACAAATGAGTGATTATACCTGCTGTGGATATTTTAGTTGAAAGTGGCTTTCATCATCCCATGTGCGAGAATTTCCGTTGTCAAACTACATTAGGTCATGTGACATTTGGGACAGGTTTAAGGTGGTTTGCTTAACATTTTTGAGCGACTTCTTCCGGACTATATGTGGACCCTTGAAAGTTTAAAGGGTTAAGTGTTCTGAGATATTCTGGCAAGAAATGAAAAACAAAATACACTTGATAAGATTTAGATTTTTACAGTGAAGACGTCCACATATTTGTGTTAAAAACGAAGGTGAATTCTTATCTTCCAGACACTCAGATCACAGCTAATATTGCAGTTATTATCCAGTACCAGAGGTCCAGTGCTTATATTTAATGTGATATTATGAGGCATAAAATGACACTATCATTCAGTCACTTCAGGCTTTATATAATAATGTGTTTTTTATGATTCCCACAGTTTGTGCTTTTCTTCTTTCTACCTGATTTGAGGACTGTTTGACTGGCAGATATTAGCCACATCTCAGGAGGCGCTTTGAGCAGCTACTGTTCCATGGTGAATTGTCGCTCCAATTATGAACTGCTGAAGTATGGAGAATCCTACCCTCAGTTAATCCTGCCCTGTCAATAATCATGATGTGTAAAAGGCGGTGACTTGACATATTTTTGGCATAGCCAGTTGCTTTTAGCTGGATGAGTGTCAATGTGGTGGGAATTTTCTGTAAGTGCTCAAGTTTACTGCCAAAAAAGAGAGAGGTGGATAGGAAGGAGGGGTGGGGGTGGGGGTGTAGAGGCAGACGGGGAAACACAGCAGATAGTGAGAGAGGTAAAGGACACACACAAACAGGAACACACAAACACACTTTTACAAGAACCAATCTCAGAGATATCCAAGAAAGGTCCTGGTAGTGATTGGGAGGACAGCTGAGCCGTGATAACCTACCAGAGTAACAGTCCCCAGATAAGGACTGGCTCTTGTCTGATGGCCACTTTGCTTCGCTCACCATCATTGTGGCAATGTCAGCCAATGTCACAAGTGCTGAAAAGTACTGCTGTTAGACTCACCAATGCTGAAATTAGTCAAACTAGTGACCTCTGTGTTTCTCTTGGTCTCCACACATCTTTCCATCCACATAATGGAACATAGTTCAACAGTGCTTTCAACTCTGCCCATAAAAAAGCATAGAGTCATTTTCCTTTATTACTGGTCAATACCAACATGATTACTTTTTCTTTTTTCCCCCCCAACATCACCATAAGGTACACATCAGAGCAGGTCGATTGCTGTTGTTTTTTCCTGAAGCTTCCGGGGTCATGTCAGTGTCACAGCATGTTTACAAATGCTTTCCCACAGCCAACACTGGTCTTGACCCACAGGTGGGTTTCATGAAGAGCAATCCATGAAACCTTTTTTTTTTTTGTCCTGGATATCCATCCAATCCAAATGTATTCGTAAAGCACTTTAAAACCACCACAGTGGACTACCATGCTGCACAGAAGAATCCATGAAGGCACAAGCTGCTGTGGCACAAAATATGGGTTTGTTTGTTTTCCACAGAGCCATTCAAATGTCAGCATTTGTACGAGAGCCAATCACAGATGCTCATGGACCTTTTGTTGCCACAGTACTGTGGTCAAATATGGTGTGTACTTCAGTGCAGTCTTTTCTGCATTTTGCTACGACAGTACTGTGGTCATTGATGGAACAAACAACAAATGAATGATAGTTACTGTATGATCATACAAATGTATTATTATTATTATTATTATTATTATTATTATTATTATTATTATTATTATTGGTAACACTTTATAATACCTACACATAATTGACTATGTATTAACCATTTATTACCCATTTATAAATGGGTTGTTCATTATGTATTAACCATTTGTTACCTATTTGTTAATGTCTTGTAAAGGTTCATACTAGTCTAAATGTATAATTAGATTATTTTTAACCAACAGGTGCAGTGTTTACAACTGTTTTTCTTTGTTTACCTGTAAAGCAGATATACAAACACTGCACCTGTTAATTAAATATTAATCAAATTTTACATTTATCTTTGGAAGACACTAGTATGAACCTTTACAAGACATTAACAAATAGGTAACAAATGGTTAATACAGAATGAACGACCTATTTATAAATGGGCAATAAATGGTCATAGTCAATTGTGTGTAGGTTACCTTAATATTATTGCTGGTGTGTATAATGATATTGAGATAAAAAAAAAAAGAAGCATAATTCTAATATAAAATGTTACAATTATGGAGTAGAATTGTGAAATAAAAAGTCAAAATTGTGAGATAATAGTCCTACTGTATACCTATATTATATAAAATCAGTTTCTCTCCTCCACTGATTTTCTCTTTGAAGCGTCTTATTTTTCCTACTGTCATATCTGTTTAGTTTGAAAAAGTAACAAACCTATTCTGAGAATGTAAAGAGTATAAATTACAGACGTTTATGCAAAAATTTAGGGAGTAAAAGTAAAAATAAATATATACTCAAGTAAAGTACAGATACCTAAAAAAAATCTACTGAAGTACAGTGACGAAGTACTTTTATTTAATTACCTTTCACCTCTGAAAATAATTATATTTCTAAAATGGTATTACCTGTTAACTTCATGAGACAATGAAGTGAATTCATGGCTGTTAAATTAATTGGACTCATTTCGTTTAATGTTGGATGATGTGTCAAACTGATCGTATAACATTCTTTTGATGTAAAATCATAATCCATAATTTAAAGGTTGATAACTTACAACCAAGCGATGAGTCTCCTCTAGTTTTTTTTGTGGATAGTAGAAGCTGAGATGTGATGACGCTGTTGTATTTGATAAGATACTCTGCTATTTTTCAATATTTTGCTTGGACAAGATTAGATTAGATGAAGTAAACAATAGTCATGTTACTCCTTAAAAGTGTCGATAATGACCAAGATTGTGGTGGTTAATTTGTTATGGTTGACTTTTATGAGTTTAAAACATGGGAGTAATTGTGATGACATTGGTGGGGACATAATTTGACGACTTCCTCGCAAGAGACGGCAACGATAAATAAATAAGAACACAGTTAAAAGAATTTAAATAAAGTCTCATGTTGTTTTTGTCCACAAAATCTAAGATACATTTTAGGATTTTTTTTATTTCTTAAGCCACATTTTGTCTGTTTTTCTGGTAATCTAAAACTGCATTATATATTTAATGATAGATATCGTCACAAGACCCACATTTACAGTATGTCTAGTTTAGTCTGGTTTTTGTCGTTTATGATAATATTTAGTCACTATAAGGTGCACTTGTTTTAGATTCTTCATATATCAGGTGCACTGGATTATAAAGTGCATTAAGTAAAGTTAAAATGATTAGATAAAAAGTGAAAGTTATAAGTCAAAATCTTTAGATAAAAGTCAAAACTATTCGATAAAAAGTCTTAATTCCCAGTCACTAAACACAACCTGAATTAATCATTATATAAGGAGCACTGTGGTTTTTGGAGGAAATTAAAGTCACCTTATAGTCCAGAAAATACAGTAACCTTTTGTTTCCCACATGTCATTTAATTTCCTATTCAAATATTGGTATGGACATTTTAGAAACATCCAAATATTGGTATGGACACGTCCATAGCGCAATGATTATTTGAGTAAAGGTCAAAGGTCAAGGTCACAATTAACTAAAATGTCAAAATCACATTGGTTATAACCTAATGAACGGAGGATCACAGAACTTTTAGAGTGGTACCAAACGACGCAGAATGAAGATTTGTACAATTCTAATAATTGGTGTTATCACCTACAACCAATAGTTTTTGAGATCTCTGGAGGTCAAAGTTGACATGTCGCAAAATGAACTGGTGTAACACTGTTTGTGTGTGTCAAGCACAGACATATCATGCTATAACTTAATACTGGATATATTATCATAATATTACATACACTGCTGCATATATACATATAACAAAATTATCAATATTACAAAAGGTCAAAGGTCAAGATCGCATTAGCAGAAAGGTCAAAATCACATTATTGGCTCTAATTCAAGAGCGGGTTGTCATAGTAACTTGATATTGGCCCCCAGTAACCGTCACTCGTTTGTGTTGTTTTCTATGAATGTGATATCCAGCCAGTGGAGGAGACACACCACTTTCAAAAAGACTAACATATATACAACTCAGTCTTATCCTATAGTATATATTTGCTGCCACTCATTCTCACAGGGTGCATCAGTTTTGAGTCAGTTCATTATAATGGCCATAACAAATTAAGTTTTAAGCTCAATAAGCTGATACGACTTTACATTTTGATGCAAGTCGGTTGAACTCCCTGACAGTCGAGTCAATTTGTGGAAAGTTAGCACCTCCTGCCAATCACAGCGGAGAGGACTTGGCTCCAAGGAGAGTGACAGCTTTGACATTCGTCAGTCATGACAACGGCAAGAAAGCCACTGGCACGAGGACAAATCACAGCAGTGGGACTTTAATGGGTGGCCACTTGTGGGTGGGTGAGCGAGCAGCGAAACGGTGATGGATAATAACGCCCTTACTTTCACAGGGTAAAGCGCTGCAGTTTCAGTGATTATAGTATGATATACTGTACACAGAACTTCCACTTTTGCTGCTCTCACATTTTACCCATTCCAACTGGCCATAAATTATGCTCATTTATGTGCATTTAATTTCACATTCCACCAAGGCAGGCAACAAAGAACTGCATTTGATGGATTATACAATTATGCCTCTGTGAAAGTCCAGTTGGCTCTTCAAACGGAGGAAATGCCCCGCTCTTATCTTCTCATGTACACATCAGATATCATCTCATCTATTAATAATCCCAATGTAAGGCTTCATTTTGGTTCTCTCTATGATCCAGTGGTCCTGCTAATTATTTACTTCATTAACCGAACCTCTGATTTTGTTTTTCACACTGCTCCCATTACCATCGCCAGTGGCCTCGGAGCTTCATGCCTCATTACTGGCACTAGTGAGTGGATAAAACAACAGTCAGTGGAGGAGAGAGGAAACCGCTTTGCTTTAGCTACATCAGAGCTACTAATGCAACCACAAATGTATGATCCTAGACAGATGAAAGAGGAAGTATATAGCTTGTCTTGTTTGTGAACACCACCTGTAAATCAAGCTTGTAATTAAGAAACAGTGGCAGCTTTTAATACGACAACAGATTCAAAATATATCTTTCATGGCAAGGCTCCAAAAGCCGGATGGGATTTTCCTTCCATAAGACAGATACATTTGACATAGTAATGAATTAAAGTGCTTCTTGAACATGAGGCGCTGTAGTGATATGCAGAGATTGGCTCCAAAGCCTTGAAAGAGCTGCTCAGAGGGTTTTTTTCCCCGAGTCCAAAGGAAAAGCCAGTTAAGTTTAGCTTCCTTGTAAAAGTGTTGGAGCCAGACTGTTGACAATTGATGGGGAGTAAGTGGTTAAAACTCTCTAAAACATTTTATTGATATTCAAGCCCTAACTCTACCACGTCACGCTAATACAGTGGTTGCTGACCTTTTTTGGCTTGTGACGTAGGATACTCAAAATGGAGAATTTTTTTTACCCAAAAGGGGGAGAGAGATGTTTTTTTGGTTTTTTTTAGTCTGTTTGTCAGCAATTTCAACCAATTTCCATGAAATTTTCAGGAAAGGTACAACGTGGTCCAGAATAGGTTCCATTTTGATGAATACAGGTCAAAGGTCAAGGTTTTTGCAGTGATAATAGAGAGGCGAAATCATTTTTTTTTTTCTTCCACAAAAGTTGTATTTTTAGGCGACCACATTTGAATTCCAGATGACCTTATGTCGGACCCTGTGCTCAGTTGGTAGAGCGGATCATCCATTAACCAAAGGGTTGGCAGTTTGAGTCCCGCTCTGTCCTAGTCAGTCCATTGTGTCCTTTGGCAAGGCACCTTACCTTCCTTGTCTCCAGTGTCACTCACACTGGTGTATGAATGCATATGAATGTTCAGTGGTGGTCGGAGGTACTATAGGTGCCAAATGACTGCCCCACGGCAACTGTGGCTACATATGAAGTTTACCACCAGCAGAGTGAGCATGTGAGAGTGAATGAATAATGGATCAATGATGTAAAGCGCTTTGTGTGCCTTGAAAAGTGCATTATAAATCTAATCCATTATTATTATTATTATTATCATTATTATTATTATTAACTCATGTTTAGACAATAGATCTTGAAAATCTGATTTCAATAAATCTTTCACTTGTTCCATTGACACATTTTTTTGTGTGTTTTTGCTGAATTCAAGAAAAAAAATCTTCCAATGGAACAAGTAGAGTATGATTTTCAATATCTATTGTCTAAAAATCCCTTCTTATATCTCACTGAAAAGTTACTCTTCAGGTAATTATGTTTTATTTTAAGTGTGGCGTTGAATAGAAATGACAAAAATACACTTGATGCGGTAAGATTTAGATATTTTCCATTGTCAGAGTATCTGAAAAAACTTCACACATGGGTCAGAGCTACGTTTCAAGCTCAAACTAAGCACTAATCCCCTACAGTGTTTTTCTACATTAATGATATCATTTTCAGTGTTTTGCAATACTTGAAACTCCTGTTTACTGTATTTTGAAAAGCGCCAGATAATTACTTTGTTTTCTTGTCTGTTCACCCCCCACTGTGTTGACATGGACTTCAATAAAATGACTCACTGTGCCAATGAATATTTACAATTACTGGAAATTAAATGCACTCTAGGTTTTCTTGGGAGCGTATGTGCGCACTCATTCGTGAAAATAGTTGTTGGAATAGTGCACGCTCATTAAAAGCAACCAACTAAATCTAAGCGGAGAAGCTAATTACTTACAAAAACTGCTGAGCATATGTCTGTTTCTGTTGCCATAAGGACACGCCCTTTCTTTCCAGATTAAAGCCACAAGTTAACACAAGTAAAGTGCATCTATAAACAATCAAAGTACTATTTATAGAGTAGTGTTAGCAGTAAAGTTTGTGGAAAATGGTGAGTTCAGTGTCGGTAAATGTAATGTATTTTCAGTAGTGTTTAGTTTGTGAAGTCTGGTTTCATTGAAGCGACTTTGTAGAAGTTTACAAGGCAGACAGGAAGTTAATTTGACAGTTTTTTATTTGTTTTTTTTTTCTCAGTAGGGATATGAAAATTATTTACTTTAAGGTGTAATTATTTCAGTGTTTCTGTCCTATTCTGACAGGGTTAGTTTTACCAGGGGACCTCTTGCAATTTGTAATAATTACCAAGGTCGTCAGTGATGTTAGAATTGGCAGTGTTTTTGGGGAATTGACGATTATACGCATATCTTTTGGGACTGTCCAATAATTCAGGTGTTCTGGAAAAAATATCAAAGCAGAACTGGAAAAAATTGTCAAAGTAAATGTTCCTCTGGATCCTGTGGTGTACATGTAGGGAGCTGTAACAAAGAATACATAGAATGGAAAACAGATATATGTATATACTGTGTATTTTGCTACTCATTGATAAGAAAATGATTATTGTGAACAAGTGAAGATTATGGAATAGATGACCGCGAAGCTACAAATAATGAGGAGATGTGTCATATTTGGATATCAATTGAAATGGGTTGAGGTAAAAGAAGGGGAATTGACTGTTAGTAGATCTTGCTATCGGCCTGGTGTACGCTTTTTGATTGTATATGTGTCGGGGGAAATGTTATGTTATGTGTGAAAAAAGAAAAAAAAGAATTGGCCATGTCAGTAATTTAAACAGTAGAAATTTCCCCACAACTGTCCAACTCTATTTTTTTTTTTACTAAACTCTGATGTCCTTGAACAGGGGTGTCAAACTCATATTAGTTCAGGGGCCACATTCAGCTGAATTTGATTCAAAGTGGGCTGAAACAGTAAAAAAACAAAACAAAAACAAAAAAACCCCATCATATATAAATAATATTTTTCTCTCTGTTTTAGAGCGAAAAAAATAAATTTACATTATGAAAACAAACAATATTAGGCTTTAGTTTATTATTTACACATATAGATATACATACTAACTTACAGATACACAAAATATTTAGTAATAGGTGGAATATTATTAAAACTGTACTTATTTTTCTTAATACATTTATATTTTTTCATATTTGTTCTGATTTTTGAGTTTTTTTAAAATGAAATTATAATTTGTTTTACTGTCACACTACTAAATGAAAAAAATATGTGAACAAAGAGGCTTTTTTTTTTTTTACATGTGAATATTTAAAAAACATCTTTAAGTTTTATCAACTGAAAATAATGGAGGCAATCGATTGCATTAAATTCTTTTAGTCCTGCTAACTGCTAACCAAAGCTTCATTAGGCTTTTTGTGCACACTTTTCAAACCTCTATGAACTTTTTCCCTTTGACAAATGTCCCACTGTATTGTATTATTCTCCCTCCTCCCACTACAAAGCACTTACCTTTATCTAACACACAGTCACATTCAGAAATGGGACTGAAATGGGTGTTTTCTCCCAACTTTTTTGCTACCATGATGCCAGGCGTGGGTGAATCTGCGACACATAAATGGCATAAACCTGGCACACACACACACACACATATATATAACAGGTAGATATATTTTTTCATCCAACAAAAATACACCTCTTTTTATAAAACAAATGGAGCCAAACAAACTATAATTTAACTTCTTCTCTTTTTTAAATACACAATACATTTTGAGTTTTGCTTTGTGAAGCCTCTATATTATTATTATTATTATTATAATTATTATTATAATTGCAGTCAGTAAAAATGTGTTTTCACACCTAGCTTTTGGTGTTTACTTTATTTTTTTTTTTTTACTAACTATAGTGACCTTGACACTCTCAAACACCTACTGTATAATTAATGGACAACAAAGAGAAAAGATTCCATTCACAACCTTCTAAAACTGTGAGGGCACAAATGAGTACAACTGGATAATTAAACAAAAAAAAAAACAAAACACAACATGTAATATTGTGATGCAACTTAAAAGTTAGTTGCCTCTGCTTTAAAGTAGATAAAATGGAAATTCCCATGAGACGGACAGTACTGTAAAACAAAATCAGTTTGCACACGACTATTTTGTCAAGGTCACAGGATAGAAAAGGTTCTGATCATGTGCAGAACTGTATCTATACATGTCATATAATGTACTGTCACAGCGTGTTGGTCCTGTGTGGTGCATATAAATGTGAGCGTAGAAACTTGTCCCTGTGAAGCAGCAGGTGACCACTTGATGTTGAAATGTTTGAAGTGCACTTTTTTTTTTTTTTCCCAGGAAACCAGCTCTTTGTCGTCACCTCTCCCAAAACCCTTCTGTGTATAATCCTACTCCAATCTCCTCAAGGTGGGATTTGTCTGGATCAATTTCATAATGCATTATTCATTTGAGAATTTAATCAAATATCTCCTCTACCAATCAGCTCTTCTACCCATCCCTGCCCTCTTTACCCATCATATCAGTGATTGTTAGTGTCACCTGCAATAGCAGATTATCAGCCAAATGAATTACTGGGTCACAGGTGAATTAGACGCTTGGCTGACTGTAATCTTTTTTTTTTTTTTTTTTTTTTTTTTCTCTGAGAAAAGTAGCTTAGTGAAAGTTTTTTTTTTTTTTTTTAATAGAAGAGTGGGGTAGGGGAAAGGGCTTGAGAAAATCCCCTTTTTTCTGCCTGGCTTCCCGTGGGTTTCTGCAGTGTAATGGTTTCCTTTGAGAGAGACATTGGTGGAAAGTGCTGATGCTTGTTGGCAGTACTGTACGTGTGTGCGTGAAGGCAGATATTTTCCATGGCTAACTGAGCCACTGATGAGCTTGCCAGCCAGGCCACAGTCTTGTACAGTGTGTGAGTTTTTGTGTGTCTGCACATATGTGTGTGTGTAAAGCAGGGGTCTCAAAACTCATTTTTTTCAGGGGCCATATTCAGCCTGATTTGATGTCCAATGGGTTAGAGCAGGAAAAAGAAAACATAATAACCTGTAAATATTGACAACTACACATTTTTGTCATCGTTTTAGTGCAAAAAAAAACACCCATTACATTAAGAAAATACTTTTATAAATTATCCAAATGTTAAAAAAAAAAGGGAAATAAGAACAATTTTAACAATATTCTGCCTCAACTTATCATTAGTCCATGTGTTTTTTTTTTTGTTTTTTTTTATGGGTCAGTTCTACAAAGACACTAAACGTTTAGTAACAGAAGCAAAAAATGGTTCAAATTGTGTCTAATTTTCTTTAGATGTTTCAGGTTATTCACATTTTATTGTGACAGGATAGTTTGTAAATGTACATATTTTCAGAATTTAATATTTTTCTGCAGTCAAACAATGAGACAAATTGGAACTTGTCATCATTTATAGGCAAAGAAAAAGCTGAGAAGAAAACATGGAATTTAATTTAATAGGTTATTATACTCTTCATCCTTTGGACCGCATTGGAACTGTCAGCGGGGCGCATTTGGACCCGGGCCGCATGTTTGAGACACCTGATGTAAAGCCTCCGAGCAGGCAGTGTTTGAGTGTGTGTGTGTGTGTGTGTGTGTGTGTGTGTGTGTGTGTGTGTGTGTGTTGGCGTACTCGCTAGTCATGCTAGGTGGCTACAGTAATAACCCTTACGCTGGTCAATTGAGATATACTGTACATAATACAGACTTTAATGATCATATTTTATACATTGGGAGCATCAGCTCTAGAGCAGCTATAATCACTTAGGTTATTACAGACCGCTGCCAAATGTTTAGCAGTTTGGCGTCTTTGTTGATGGAGATAATGACACGTTGCTTTTCCACTCCCCTCCGCACCCAGAGGGACAGAAAAGTAAATGAGTTTGGGGGACAAGGGTTCTTGTCATTGCTTTGTTGCTCTGTTGTGTTCTGTTAGTGTAGATGCAATTAGCTGATAAAATAAAAAAATAAAAAAAATAAAAAAATAAAAAAATCAGCCCATATTGTTTTCCTTTTGAACAACCCAAAGAGGGCGGGAAAACATTAGACGGCTCACAGAGGCATTTTTTTCTTCTCAAGAAAATACACATATATTTGTTTTGATCTTATCTGGGGATTTTTTTTCCTTTCCTATTTGTGTGTTATTCAGAAGTTTACACACACACACACACACACACACACACACACACACACACACACACACTCACACACTCGTTTATATGCTTTATGAGGACCAAGTTTGTAATAATCAATTGTAGGTAAATAGGTATTGGGTAGTGAGTGTAAACACATCTTTTTTAAAAAATAAAAACAAAAACATACAATTTAAAAAATATTTAAAATATATTTAAAAAATAATTAAATTAAATTAAAAATAGAATTGTAAATAATAATAATAATAATAGTAATAATAATAATAATAATAATAATACAATAAATAAAAAAATAAGAATACAAATAAAAGAAATGGGGGAAAAGTCAGTATACAGAAATACAAATTTTGTTCAAAAATTTAAAAATATGAAAAAAAAAAACCCAAATGAAGTAATAAAATTCAATGTTTTTTAAATAATGAAAAATTAAATACAATGGAAAAAAAAAACCCCCTAAACATCTTGAAACCTTTGAAAAATATATTTTTCTTGCTTTGCACATTTCCCCACATGCTTTATGGGGACTTCCAGAAAAAACAAAACAAAAAAAAACAAAGTTAATGTGTTTATAGGGAACAACATTTGCATACGTCACATAGATTTCAACAATATTTTTATATAATCCCCATGGGGACCTGGTTTTTGGTCCCCATAGTGTCAGAGGTCTCCATGTCGTGACTGTATAAACGTATTAATGTCCCCATAAAGATAAGAAAACAAGCGCACACACATACACATACACAGTACACGGCTTGAGTCTGTTTATCTGCTCCCTCTCAGCCACCAAGGACATATTCCACTTTCACTTTAAGGAGTATACATGGTTGGAAATGCGCCTCTGTTGGCATTGGTTCACATCAACAAGCAAATATGTAATTTTTTAACAAATACGGCTCTAGTGTACTGAGGGACAAACGTAGCTTACGGCTGTTGCACCTCTCCCACTCTTTGCTGCATTTTGTTTTTATGTTTATGAAGACACGATGGTGCGAGTGGTGTCAAGTCTGTTTGGGCTCAGCTTAGGCCCAGTTATCCCACGCCCTCGTCCTCCTCCTACACAATAACAACAATAAGAAGTGTGCCACACAGCCTTGACAGGGTTTTTTCTTTACAAATGTTAAAGCACTAAAATGACACGCATAGGAAAATTATTACCTCCACCAAAGTCTGTCTGTCTTTCTGGTAGTTAGGAAGATAACTCAAAAAGTTATACATGGATCTTGATGAAATTTTCAGGGTAAGTTGGTAATGAGGAGATCTGGAAATGATAAGATTTCGGTGGTAATCCGGGCAGGTGGGGTCAAGATAACTCAAAAAGTCACAGATGGATTTTGATGACATTTTCAGGATGTGTTGGGAGTGTCATAAGGAACAAATGATTACATTTTGGTAGTGATCTGAAAGAGATCCTCAATTCTGAGTCACTTTGAAATGTACTCTCCATTTACCGCAATGTAAAATTTCTAAGTGATCCAGAATCCAGGATCTCTTCCAGATCACCACCAAAATGTGATCATTTGTTCATTGTGATACTCCCAACACATTCTGAAAATGTCCTAAAGATACAAAAATACTTGAAAGTATTGGATCTTTATGTATTAAATGGTGCAGTGTTTAGCACTCATGCCTCACAGCAACAAGGACCCTAGTCCGAATCCCGCACCAGACCTTTCTGTGTAGAGTTTGTATGTTCTCCTCGTGTCTATGTGGGTTTTCTCCAGTTTCCTCCCACCATCCAAACACATGCACTGATAGGTTAATTGGTTAATCTAACTTGTCCATAGGTGTGAATGTGAGAGTGATTGTTTGTCTATATATGTTCAGCCCTGAAATGAACTGGAGACTCATACAGGGTGACCTCTGACCCCGCCTTCACCCATTGTAGCTGGATAAGGACCCCAGTGACCCTAGGGAGGATAAAGTGGATTCAGATGACGAGACTTTCAAGTATTTGTAAAAAAAAAAAAAATAATAATAATAATAATATCACTATATTAGCCTCGTAGCTGTACTCCAGACTTACTATCAGTACACTATTCAAAGGTTGCATTAACAGAAAATATTCTGTAAATTCCAGAATTTTTGTTTTGTTTGATGGAAATTTCCAATGCATTTGGACAGTGTATCATGGAATGCAACAGTTTATTACAAAACCATTATATTTTGGATGTTTATTATAAAATGCAGCATTATTACAAAATGTGGTTTAACAAAGGGAAAACAGCAACAGGTCAATGTCAACACAAGAGGGAAAAAAAAACCCCATAAATATCTTTTGGCAGACATATACTGTAGTACGTGGACTGTTCTTTCCACCGTCATGGTGCTGAAGGCGATTTATAAAACCTCACATACACTTTTATTCACCAGTAGGTAGCTGCTGCCATGGCTACTGGGAGGAACACTAGTCTACAAGTAAGATGCTTCTGGAATAAATCTAATGAAATGTTACCACATGCATGTTACTGATAAAGAAAAATTGAGTCTTAAATGTTTGTTGCCACAAGTTTCCAAGATAAGTTCTGGGTCAAAATGTGAAATTCTTTGAATTAACATTTTAGTCCAAATGAATACTGGTCACAGATCTACTTCAAAACACTGTCTGGATATTATAATCCATTCACTTTACAGGTTCTTTCTAGTGGAATATTTACTAATCCATTGTATACATGTACATAAACCAGCATATATGTGGAATAACACAACATCATATATATTTAAAACATGAACTAACCAAAACTTTTGTTATTTTCCTGATTCATCTTATTAAAAGATGTAAGATTTAACATTTAAGAACTAAGGACTCTGCCGTTGGGGAACTTTAGACCCTCTTCGTCTCTACTCGCCTCTACAGAGCCCATGTGAGTCCCTACCCCATGGCACTCACTTACCCAGAAGGAAATGGGTGGTCCTGAACAGAGCCAGGATTGGAGTAGGAAAGACCAGAGATAACTTGTTAAAATGGGGATGGGTTAGTTGAGCTGTTTGTCCATGCGGTCACTCTACCCAAACCATGCAACACATTGTGCAGGACTGGCTGAGGCAGTGGGCCGACAACATATGATGATCAGAGGTGGTCAAAGTACTCACAGTCTGTACTTAAGTAGAAGTACAGGTACTTGTGTGGAAAAATACTCTGGTAAAAGTAAAAGTACTGATTCAACTCCTTTACTTAAGTAAAAGCAAAAAAGTACAATTTCTCAATTGTAATAAAGTATAAAAGTAAAAAGTAAAATGCATGAATGCAATAATAGTTAACGTTATCTAAAATAAAGCCTTTAAAAGTGAGTTACTGTGTAGACAATGTTTTGATCAAGTCACAGTTACTCAGTTTTATGGGTATGGGTAGGAAGTTTTGAAAAAAAAGAAGTCACAATTGAGATAAAAAAGTCATAATGACTTATAAATATGAGATAAAAATACATAATTTTAAGAGAAAAAGTCAAAATTGTGCGATAAAATGTTAAAATGGTGAGATAAAAAGTAAAAATGATGGTATAAAAAGTCCAAATTGTGAGATGAAAAGTCATATAATTATAGTATATAAAATCACAGTTTCTTTCCTCCGCTGATTTTCCCTCTGAAGTGACATATTTTTCATACTGACACATCTGTTTAGTTTGAAAAAGTAACTAGTCTATTCAGAGAATATAAAGAGTATAAAGTACAGATATTTACACAAAAATGTAGAGAGTAAAAATAAAAAGTTGCCAGAAAAGTAAATACTCAAGTAAAGTACAGATACCTAAAAAATCTACTTAAGTACATTAATGAAGTACTTTTACTTAGTTACTTTCCACCTCTGATGATGATGATGATGATGATGATGATGATGATGATGATGATGAACACATTTAATGTCTGAAGCAGATACTTTGTAAGAAACTGTAGACTGGTTTAAGGTTCAGTGTCTTGCCCACAGACACTCCAACAATCAGATCCAGGATTTAAACCACCAACCCTTCAGTCACCGGACAACCTGCTCTACCAACTGAGCCACAGCCACAACCATTAATCTATCATTAATGCATTTCACACAAGGTTGCAGCACATGTTTCTTTAAATGTAGTTTCTAACATCAGACACTGATTTACTGAGGCGAGTGTGAATGCAGTATTCTACTTCCTAAACTGCACTCTAGACGGAGTGAAAAGTTACTGTATGTATGTGTATAAAAACCTCTTATGTTCCACATTAGAGGTAATTTTAATGCACTTAGACACAAATTACACAATCACATGGATGATGGGAAAAAAAAAAGAAGTGCATTTACGTCTGTATATGTGTGTATGTATATGTATACATGTATATAATGTATGTATGTATACAATTCTGAAATAACACTACACAAGGTGGTGTAAATTGGTCATTAAACAATAACTTAATGTTTTGCGAAGGACAGAACCGCAAAGTAATTTTTTTTACATTGGTTCTATAAAAAGTGCTACATTTTCTTTTCTCTCTCACTTTGAATGAAGGTAATAAATGTAATATAATGCAATCCAATGTTTTAAGTTACCCACAACAACCTATTTAATCTCTAATACTGAGACACTTGTCATGGGTGAGGATAAACATTAAACACTTGTATCATTGTATAACAGCGTATGTAAAAATGCTATGCTAATGTGATAATGGAAATTTAAAATCATCAGAATGTGTTGTAGGTGTAGGCCTTGTATAAGTCCGTTGAGGGTTTCTTGCTTTTTCCTGGCAAAGATGTTATGACTTCTGTGATTGTATGCTTTAGTAAATAAATAAATTGTATTAGAGTAAAAACAAGTAGACATGAAAATAAGTCACTAATGAAATTAAATGCCTCAGCAGTTTTGCTAACAATTTAGCGAGCGGAGCACGTAGCTTATCATTAGACACTGAATTGAACAACAAGCGTTGGACGTTAGCCCGAGCGATAATCAAAACCTACCTCAATGTGGCGAGTAGAGGTGACACAGCTCAATATCAGTGCGACCTCCAATAAATGTGAACTGATGCTTGAATTTGCAGGATAGAATAGCTCTCCTGACCTGACTGTGTGTTCATCCTGTGTGTCGACATGGTTTCTATAGCCTGTAATGTATGTACTTTAGAGACAGTATGAAGCAGCAGAAATGAGTGACTAATACAGGCTTCAGTAATGATCTCTTTTAAATAACACTGGGGAACAATTTGAAAAAAAAATAAAAAATTCAGAGTTACATTTTTATCCTTATTAAAACTTAAATATTTATTTATGCTGATTCCAACATTGTAGTCAGTTTTTTTTTTCCTGGCACGTCACCTTTTTCCCCCCCACAGAAAAAACAAATTCCACTGATTAGCTAGCCTGTTAAGCCCAACTATGATATGAATTCATAGTTTGGATATGATCCATAAACTGAATCCTATAGTTCAAAAACTTGACATGATAGAGGGAAAATATGGCATCGGTTTTCACACCGAAAAATTGGTTAAAAGCAACTAACTCTGTTTTTTAAGTATGACATTTTTTTCTGTCTTGCCTAATTAGTTATACAATGGTAATGCTGATATACATTACATAGGTGTGTAATCTATATCATAATACTGGAAGGTATCAGTGTGTGTGTGTGTGTGTGTGTGCGGTCTGAGAAACTGAGATGTGAAGTTGATAGGAACAATATTTTGAGATATATTAGTCATTTTGGAATACAATAGCCCTACAATCATTTTGCTCTGTTTACTGGAAGCACAGTTTCAGGAAATGAAGTTAAAAACAGGAATGACGTACTTACTAACATCGGTCACTCGATACCAGTGTTAACCCATAAAGGTCCAGTGCTACTTTTATGGCAGCTCCCACATTAAGGTTTTTTTTTTATTTATTTTTTTTTTACCTTGAGTAATTTATCAGCATTTATTTTAACATTATCCTCTGTGTTTTGAGATTTTTCAGTGACAATCAGGTGTTTTCCCAAATTGAATTTACTCATTATATAAAATAAGAGATCATGACCAGAGAAAACTTGAGGAAAAAAGCAACTTTTCCAGAAAAAATATAATTAACTGAACATATACTCTATCCAGTGTGTCCATCTACTGTCATTGATCCATGGATGGATTTTCTATGGGAAAAAGATGGTGTTTCCACGGTAACTACAGAGCATCTGAACATTCTAATGGGTCATATCTGATGACCATGAAAAAGTGACGAACTGCATTTTACACCAATTATTGGTATGTATTGATGGGATTAGTTGATCAAAAATATATTAAACAATTTCTATTAGTGGATGGTTTTGGTCGTAAGTGGCTGTTTGGGTCTTAATGGGTTAATCTGACCAGTCTTGCTCTCCCTTTATGATACAAGTTTCTCCTTAGGTTTGTGGATAGTGTGTAGGTGTGATGGCTTTTATTCTTCACTTTCTCTGTAATTATGGACCTTTATTCGTGCTTTTCCACCTCAGCAGTACTAAAAGCTCTTTACAGTGCATTACATCCACACGTTGCTGTATTGGCTATTTCATTGGTGGTCACGGACATCAGAGAAACAGTCAGTGGAATCAACTTGAGTTTCAGTTTCAGTGTCTCACTCGAGGACACTTCAACATGTGGACAAGAGTTAGGGATCAAAGCACAAACTCTGTGGAAACAAATGTGCGTGTTCGTGAATCAACACACTATTCCAATTTACCAAATAATGGATGACCGCAGCTTTTTAAAAGCTCATAAAACAGTCTCTCTCAAGGCTAATGTAGTGTTGTTTCTCTCCAGAGTGGGTAGAGACATCTCAGCAGAGTTTTTCTGCTTCTTCAGCTTAGGTGCGGTGCAGTCTTTAATGGCACGGAAAACCCTCAAGCTCCTAATATGTATGCTAATAAGCAACCAGTGGTGAATATATGTGCCTTTATATAATGTTACTTTATATTCTTACCACTTCTTATTTTAAGCATAATTGTAACTAAAGACAGTTACTTGTGTTACTGAATAAAAACAAGCAGAGTTTTGCATTTCTCTTTATTACATTGACAGTGTTTCTGCACTGATACTGTATGTTAAAGCTCCACAGTACAGTACAGTTACACAAAAACTCTGTGCTCTGTCTCTCATGTATGTTGTTCTGGGATGCCTCATATCTGACTGTACAGTGAAGACATTCAGGAACAGAGTCTGTAGATCTTATGGAGCATCAATCCCTGTCTGTCTGCCTGTCTAGGCAGTTAACCACCTCTGGGCTGCACCATTGATCTCTGTAATTGTCTCCCACTCTTCAAAGGGAGTTGAGAGTTGGTTTGATCCAAGCTGTTTACTTTCACAGCCCCTATAGCCTTTCTCTCTAAAGAAGAGAACGATCAACCACTTCAGGGATGAGCTAGCATATTATCGTACTATTACTGTGTGTATGTTTGTGTGTAAGAAGCAGACAGAGTTGTAGAGACAGAGGGAGACTGAGCATAGCCTGTGGCCTTCCAGGCCTGAGGGGGTCTTGCAGTTACATAAGGAGAGGGATTTGCAACCTGCACATTCCAGTCATCTATCCTCGAGTGTGCTGGAAAATTACAACACACAATCCTATGCTGCGACTCTTCTGTGCACAAGATTACAGGCTTCATTCAACCATTGTTTGTATGAGAAATATCTTCCTGATTTAGACACCGAAGGCTTCATGTCACTGTGGCAATGATGATGTGACAAACAGGATGTAGAGCTTAGCCGCATGTTTAGTGGGTGATAAAATGATAAACTGCATCTTTTTTTTTTTTCTCCCCACTCAATGTGCAATTTCAATTTCACTGCAGCAGTTCATGGCTAGTGTTTGAACTGCAGAGTCAGAAAAGAGGAAGCTCTGCAAACCACAGCCTCTGCTCGGCCCTGCTGATAGTAGCCCTGCAGTAAAGTGGCTGATAATAAACACTCGCATATAAATAAGTCTACAATCATATGGATTGTCCTCATCTGCTGACGGAGCCACAAAGAGTCTATTACAATCCAACTCTTTCACAACAGCTTCATGTTTGCCCAACTGTAATTTAAATATAGCACTGGAGTCAATAGAAGAGGCTATACAGTCTGTGGACCTGCTACCAACTCATGTTTACAGACTGTGAGTGAAGGGAGCCTTGATTTTTATCACCTCGTCTGCAGTGGGGTTAGCCGTTAAAGTTTATGAAGCAAAGCCGAGAGTGCAGGGGGAAGGCTTTGATAGCATACCAAGGGCAGGCTGCTTTTACCACAACTTGAGTTTCTTTTTCTTCTACCTGCAGCTTTTTCTGTCAAATAGATTACAATAGATGAGGGAATCTGATTTTCTATTTAATGTTACTCAAGCATATCCTTATCATTCTAGAAGCTCTGTAGAGTGTTTGCTAGCTTGTCTGTAAAAGCAAAGAAGAGTTGGACAGGCACCAAGAGGACAGAGCTAAAACCTGATTGGGTGCACAAGAGCAGGGATACCGAAGGAGGGGCGTCATATTTGGAAGAGCAAGCAGTGACAAGCTGAAGAATGTGTGTGTGTGTGTGTGTGTGTGTGTGTGTGTGGAGCAGGTGTGTGCCTGTAACACTGTGTTGTCTTACTTTTTGTCTTCCCTCTGTGACAGAGAATCAAAGATCCTCTGGAAGCTTAAAGTGTTTCATAAGAAAGCGGGATATTATGTTGTCCACGCGTTTATCATACACAGTCCTGTAGATAACTGAACTTAAAGTAACTGCAGGAGGAAGTAATCCTAAAAAGGAGTTTGACTGGAGAAAACGGCTGCCTCTCTGCAGTAAGTATTCACCTTTCAGACTGAAAATGTCCAGGCTTTCAGTACTTCTAAAGTGTCTCTGCCAGGTACAATGAGGTCTATTTCTGTCTATTTCTGTGGCATAGATAGTATGTTGATTGTGCAATATTGTTGAGAAACAGTGGGGATCATTTTACAGAACATGTACCATTTCACTATATTCAACTACCAGTATCAGCCCCCGACAGGAAAACTCAGTTCCTTTCTTTCTCATCTTTAAAAAACAGTGTTTGAAGGATGTGTGAGTTGTCTGTGTCATAACACACTTCAAGTGTGTCATTATCTGATTGAAAAGCAAATTTCACACTCCCAGAAAATATCTTACGCTAGCACACTGCAGATATACACTAGTAAAAATAGCACACAGAGAGACTGGTAAATTCATTCAGGAGGAAATCTCCAGCCCCCCCAAAAAAATATGAAGACATGATACTCGGTGCATAATAGTTTGGGATAATGACTGAGTTTGTTTGTCACTGTAGCTCTTATTTCAGCGCACTGAGCTGTGCTCTTCAAACAGCTGCCTAATTAAACTACCAAATGCAGCTACCATTGACAAATCTTGGCCATTGTAGCTGAAGTTTTAACATCACTTAAATATTAAAATATTGATTCCATTTTGAAACATAATGCACATTAATGTAGGCTTTGTTGTTGTTCCTCCTCCTGCACTTCCTAATTTAGTTTAGATGTGGATTTTTCTCAAACCCTGCATATGTTCTTATGGTAATTTATACTAGTCTGACTCAAAAGTGAGATAAGAATTATCAGTGAATTATGTGAGCCCAGACGTTAAGTCATGGAAAGCTATGCCAATTAAGAGCCCACTTCCATGATTTTACACTCAGTAATCTTACAAGAGTTGAAAAAGATTAAAGCCGTGCTTTCTTTTATCAAAACCAGACCCAGAAGGCATGCACCGCTCCTGTTTTAGTTTCATGTTTGCACAATGAGCCATAGTTATGTTTTACAGTAGGTGCATTCGATGCCTTTGATACATTATCAAAAGTTATTGCTAAAGCAGACAAAAGTAAATTAACAAGGCATGTAATGACCAAAAAAACACACACACACTAGAGGAACACATCGAAGTATTTATTATCTAAGCACAAATCAGTATTGTTTCAGTCAGATAAGACTCCCTCACTTCGCTCTGAGCGTGCACACACTGCCTCAGGAGCGGTGTACGTAACGTCAAAAGAAGTGTGCAGCATCTGGAGTCTGCTCTGCTTTCCTTACAAAGGTCAGACGGGAGCAATTAAAATGTGGACATATAACCCAATATTCTGCACGTCAGTCAGCTGAAGGACACTATCAATATATAATGTGATGAAGAAACGGACAGGAAAGGGCAAAAGTGGGGAGTGCATCTTCATCCGACTCCTATTTTTTTTTTTTTTACAGTTCAGAAGCAGGAGAATGGGGTCAAGAGGAAAACTGAAAATGCAGACATTGTCAAGGGTAGACAAAGGAATGAGAACATCAGCTCACTGAGGGACACATAACTCTGTGTGTGTGTGTGTGTGTGTGTGTGTGTGTGTTGGAATGTGAAGTTGCCCATCATTTCTTGTTGTTATTTGATGGATAAAAGTGCTTCCAGCTGCAGATGTTTTTGTTTTTTTTTTTAATATATATATGTGACTGCTCAGCACGAAATCAGGCATAAGTCGTGCTGAGCCGTTCAGAGCTACAGCCAAATTTAGGCTGGAAGGCGATTCTTTATGTGTTTACATTTTATCAAAAAACATTATCTTAACACCTCTATTTTCAGTTCCTGTGGTCATTACATTGAAATTCAATCAATAAAGGTGTTTATTGAGTCAATTATTTAAGCGGCGACAAAAGTTCAGGTATTGCTGAGCAAAGACAAAGACGACTTCCACCTCTTTTCGCCGAACAAAACGATCTCCGTTCCGTGGGTAAACACTCAAGTGTTCGGTACGAGGTAAAAGCTTATATTGAATGTTCTGTCCAATGGTGTAAGCCAAATGATTATAATACGTCGCACTTCTGTCCTATTATTATAATATATAAAACTTCTGTGACATGTCCATCAGAGTGTCCTTTAACATCTGTGGAAAATTTGTGTCAATCGGATACAAATTATTATGCATTGCTAAGGACTTCCTACCCCAAAACAGTCCAAAACTTTGACGGACAATATTTAAAAATATACAAATTGCAAAATATGTCCAAATGTGGATATTAAAATTACCATAACTTTGGTTCTACTTGTGATAGAAACATAATTTTTTCACCATCTTAAACCTTAGTTTCCACTCTACCAAGCTACACAGATAACACAGTTTGGATTTACACACACTTATGGCTGGTTTCGTGGTGGTGGGTCACATATATATTAGCACATATCCTCCTCAAAGCTTCTATACACAGTGAAGGGAAACTCAAGAATAAAGCATGCGCCGTGTACAGCTGTGATAGTGTTCAGCCAGCTGCGAAACCTGGGAATACTAAACACAAAACTTGAAAAAGTAGGAATTAAGGAGTGCTTAAGCTTTTCACTTACAGGATCCTCAGAGTTTCACTGCTGTAGGTAGCTTCTGCTTCTCATGTTGAATCTAAGACCAATCCCTGCTGCTCTCACCGTACATTTCAGGACTCCAAATTTTGTCAAACATTTCCCACTTCAGAGTAGGTTATTAAAATTGCACTTCTTCAATATATGCACATTTATTCTTTTTTTTCTTTTTTTTTTTTTTTCTATTTTTCTGAACACGCTTTGATCTATCATGCATGTCATCACTGAACATACAGTTTGTTCCTTTAAAATTCAGAATCAAACAAATTCTCATTGTACCTCGGAATGTAGAGTGGGAGCGCACACAAAAAGGGCACACAAACACGTCAGTAATCACTGACAAAAAAAATGAGCTGTAACCAACTAAAAATGTACAAATGTATTTGGCAGCAGCACAAATGCACATAAATACTGCTGCATAGTCAGAGTAAGCAGTTTGTTAGCAGAGTGAGAAGCATCTCGGGTAATCCTTTGGCAGGTACGAATCTACGCACTATTTGTCTCCGGCTTCCAGTTGGCACCCGGGTCATCAGTTGTCATGGTAAATAAGGCAGCAAGAACAGCTCAATCCAATGTTTCCACCTACACTCTACAATTCCACATTACCTCCCATATAGAGAGGCTGCCTCCTTATCACCATGACCTCCAGTGCTAGACCTCATCATACTAACGTGCATGTTTATGTGTGTACAAATATTGTGTCAGACTGTGTGTATACATGTGCTTAAGTGCATTTGTGTCTTTTGTATTTGCTTATGTACCTGCTCTGGGTGATAAGGGCCAGTGTAGTGTGCATCCTTTGTTCTGTAAGAATCATTCATCCCCCTAGAGTGTGTGTGTGTATTTGTGTGTGTATGTGTGTGTGTGAGGGAAAATTAAACACTGCTTAATCCAGGGTTCAAACTCGGATAGTTTCAACCAAAGCTCTGCGTCATCACTGCCTCTGTATATGTTTTTGTCAGTATTTTGCTGTCTCAAAATGGACTGACGTTAACCTGATGAAAGAGTACGCCGGCTTTAGTTTTTGGTGCACCATGAATTTTGTATTTGTCGTTGTGTAGCATAAAGGAAAAGGCTTCAATGTGCAACCATTATAGGTTTACACCCATTATGAATCAGCCATGACTTGGTCTCTCTGGAGGTTTCTGAGACTCACTGCAACCAGTTGAGGCAGCCTTGACCTTGAGCACAGGTGTCAAACTCCAGTCCTCGAGGGCCGCTGTCCTACATGCTGTAGATATTTAGTGTTGTAGATATTATTTTATTTCCCTCTTCCATCACATCTGGTTCAGTTAATGGTCAGCTCATCACCCAGCTCAGCAGAAGCTTGATAATAAGGTTATGTTTTCCATGTGACAGACAGACAGACAGACTGAACCAAAACCACCACCATACTCTCCTTCAGTGGGTGGGATAGCAATTGTTGTTATGGCCCTACCTCTCCTTTGTGGGGGGGGGGGGGGGGGGGTAGGGTCATAACAATGGATTAGATTTATACAGTGCTTTTCCATGAATTTGAGGTAAGATCAGGCCTAAAAAAATCCAGCCCGACCCGACCCAGGCCCGCAGGCATTAAAGCCCGACCCAGCCTGAGGCCGACCAATTAACTTAATTTGCAGGCCCAAGCCCGAAGCAAACCCGAAATTTAAATTCATCCCATAGTATTTTTGGCTGAAAAAAACGCAAGATTTTTTAAGATTAAAATAATCTTTTATTATCAAGATAAATGCATTTACACAATGAAATAACGCTGGAACACAGAATAAGAGGCCAGACAATGAGAGTGAAAGACAGATCTTGATGTTCACTCGCTTAATTACGCGGATGTAGTGTATTAGAATATCAGAAGTGCGTTTCCCAGTTTGATCTCTAGGTGGCACTGTAACTTTAAAGTGTTGTTAACTGTGTTGTTGTTGGGACCACAGAATAAAATACAGAGGTAGACTGACAATACATGGCTTCATCCACTTCATATATTACAGCGGAGAAAAAAAAAACGTCGGCGAGAGAGAAGCCCGAGCCCGACCGGACCCGAACGTAATGATTGACATTTTAGGCCCGACCTGACCCGATTTTTGGGCCTGCTCGGGCTCGGGCTCAGACTCGGGCTAAAGATCTTACCTCTACCATGAATACATGCTCAAAGCACGTACAGTGGATCCATTATTCATTCACTCTCACCTTCTCACTCCGATCACCACCAAACATTCATACTCCAGTCTGAGTAGCAGCAGAAGCAATGACCCAACAGCACATGACTAGGACAGAGTGGGATTTGAACCTCCAACCCTTCAGTTATAATTCTACCACCTGAGCCATGGCCACACACTGGGTGTGATTTGCCAGGGGGGGGATTCAGGGGGATCATACCCCCCTCTGGTTTTGGACATCACCATTAGGATCCACTGATTTTGCTGCCCGTGTGCGCCCAGGATCCCACCACTGTCATTGCGCCGTGGACTTTCTAGGAGACCCTCTGACTCCTGTGTGCATTAGACCCCTGTCTTGTGTCAGTATTTAGCCTCAAATGGAGTTTACCATCCACTGCTGCATTCACAAACAACCAGACTCTAAAAAGACCGGATCCCGGCATGGTGAAAAACCAGGCAAGAGGTCTTCCATACTCCATATTTCCCATGCCTGACCGTCAGACTGTGATTCAGTGCTGGGCTCTTCCATCTTCACTAACTGCTACTGAAGGAATCCTGGTTAGTTTCTTTCAGAGGTGTTCAAAGTACTCATATTCTGTACTTAAGTAGAAGTACAGCTACTTGTGTGAAAAAATACTCTGGTAAAAGTAGAAGTACTGATTAAATTCCTCGACTTAAGTAGAAGTAAAAAAGTACAGCTTCTCAATTGTAATAAAGTACAAAAGTAAAACTGCTTTTTTTCATGAACGCAATAATATTTACAAAATCAAAAAAAGTTTCAAAAATTTCTAAAATAAAGCCTTTGAAAGTGAGTTACTGTGTAGATAATGTGTTTGATCCAGTCACAGTTACTCAGTTTTGTGGATATGGGCAGGAAATTTAGGAAAATGGGGGAAAAAAAGTCACAATTGAGATAAAAAGTAATGAGATAAAAAAAAAACAACATTATAAATATGGGATAAAAACGCATAATTTTAGGATAAAAAGTTAAAATTATGAGATAATAGTCATATAACTATAATACATAAAGTCACAGTTTCTTTCCGCCACTGATTTTCTCTCTGAAGTGACTGGTTTTTCATACTGTCACATCTGTTTAGTTTGTAAAAGTAACAAGTTTATTCTGAGAATGTAAAGAGTATAAAGTACAGATATTTATGCAAAAATGTAGGGAGTAAAATTAAAAAGTTGCCAGAAAAATAAATACTCAAGTAAAGTAGAGATACCAAAAAAATCTACTTAAGTACAGTAATGAAGTATTTTTACTTAGTTACTTTACACCTCTGGTTTCTTTTCCTCCGCTTGGTAATATGCTGTCAATCAGGAATGAAGGTCATAACATCCAACACAAGCTTTTTTCTGTGAGAAAAAAAAAATCGGACCCTGGCCACACATATAAATTTTTCTATATACAATGCAACCAAAAAGGGTTTAGGCTGAAGTGAACTTATTTTGCCTAATCCTACTTACATTTAACATATTGTAATGTAATCACTGCTAAATATACAACAGAAGAGAATGTGTATTTCATTTTGATTGAGGGAAAAAAAAATCATAATTTTCTGAAAGTCGCAGTGCTCTACAGTGCAAAATACAATTAAAATACCATTTAAAATACTATTACAATACTATAAATACATAACGTGTAATTATATGTAGCAGCCTTGAGTCAGTTAGGCAGTAAAATCCCTGTTTGAACAAGAACAGGCTTTGATACGTTTAATATACTGATAATAGAGACAGTAAATGCAAAAGTTATTATGAAAAAAAAAGAGATTTATTATTCATCACACTACATGGGTTGTATTGATGAATAAGTGACAGAAATGAGTGTCTACACTTTTGCTATGGAGCCTCTGATTGTCCCCATGTATCATATACAGTCGTGTAAAAAATTATTAGAGCATCAAGTCATTAAAAACAATGGTTATGCAATCAAATACTAACTCCTGTGTGCGTCATGTGACTAAACCAGACAGAAAAGAAAACAAGGAATGACTAAAAGCACCGTTTTGTCAGTACGATATCATAGCTACTCATGTAACAACTAAAGAAGAAAACATGGAAAATGGAGAGGCATTAGTTCTGAATTTAAACTCAAAGTTATTTCTGTTATTATATTGGCCCAAACAAACATACCTTTAGTTGAACCAGACATTAAAGTAAACAAGAAATCGAAGAAAACAAGGGGTGGTCTAATAATTTTTTCCATTACTGTATGAGGTCACTCAAACGTTATGAGACTGACTGTGGTTTTTCAATATATTGGTAGAAGAAATGGTTTAAACATTTGTAAATATGTTAGATCAGTAGATAGTTTTGGTTGCTGTTGGCTGTTTAGATCCATACTATAAATGCTAAAGTCACTTTTTACCTCCGCCAAGGAGGTTATGTTTTATTTTTCTCTGTCTGTCTATCTGTCTGTCAGCAACATTACTCAAAAAGTTAAGGGTGGATTTTGATAAAAATTTTCAGGATGTGTTGGGAGTGTCACGAGAAACAAAGGATTACATTTTGTTCGTGATCTAGAAGAGATCCTGGATTCTTGATCACCTTGAATTGTACCGCAATGTAAACTTTTAAAGTGATCTAGAATCCAGGATCTCTTTTAGCAAAATCCATCCATCCTCCAGCGAAAACATAACCTCCTTGGTGGACCTCTCTTTATTCAAAAGGGGGGGGGGGCTCTGCCTTGGTGGAGGTTTGTTTTTCTAATGTAATATTTATGTTCTTTGTTCTCCAGGCAGTAGAACAGCATATTTTTGGTCATACTAGACAGTACTACACTAGTTAATTTTCCATTGACCCACAAATTGTGCAAATATAAAAAAAAAACAAAAAAAAAAAACAAATGAAAAATCTGCAATATTGACGAAACCCTTGTTTTTCAATTTCATTTTTGGTGTTTTTTTAGAGATAGCTCTAATCGTCCACTACACAAAACTGCAATGGAAAGACCTTTCTTTGCAACTACAATTTGGTGATTTAACCCTTTGTTGGTCACACTACAAAAATCACAACAAAAAGCTTTTTTTTTTTTGCTTTTCCCACCTCACGGGGACTATTATAACATAAAACATAGATTTATTTTCTTTACTGACCCTAAATTTAACTAAAGTATTAAAACTCAAACATTACTCCTTCACCAATCTTACCAACATAATTTGTGGGTTTGTTAAAATTAAATGTATTAACTCTGTGTTTGTACAGTATCATTAGCATTTAGCATTAGTAATTAGCATTAGCATTTCATGACACTTTTCTATCATCTCTACCATTTGAGCATGTTTTGAAATATAAAATATTACATGAATACCAAAGTATTTCTGAAACACGATGAGGATTATTTATGTAAACCAGACCCTCTAAAAACTTAATGAAATGGAAAAAAAAAAATCAAACTTGTCTGCAATTGATCATAGCAGAGGTGTTGTCACATTTATGATCTTCTTCCTTGGTAGTATACCAGTATGACCTGAAAATATTATTGGCTGCCCGAGAAGTTTGGTGTCAAAGGACTTAAATTTAGATTATATATCAGGGTTCAAAGTTACCTCTACCAAACGGTTGAGCTGACCAACAAAGAGTTAAAAACTGGATGTTGATAGACATGACAACAAATGAAGAAGGGTATAAAAAACTTTTTAAATTTTTTTTTTTAATTTAGTAAGAGATATGTAATAAATAATGAATATATCTGTAAAACATGATATTTCCATTTGTTGCCATGTTTATGGAATTACTTCTCATGTCATCTCACGATAATACACAAACAAATCATCACCTTTGTGATTAAACGGAAAGAACGACATTACGCACTTCGTCTTTTTCAATATTTAGTAAATATCAGTAAAGTTTAGCGCATCTATATCCAATGGAAAAGCAACTATTGACGCATTTCCTCTGCCATGTGTCTGTAAATGACTTGTTTACAATATGTAGCAGCTGCGTACCTCTTATGTGGTTCTCAAGTGAGGCAGTGTGTGTTGTTTGAAGTGTTTATCTGTGTTGCGCACAAGCACGCACTCCAAAACATATACCTCATACTGCGCAGTTTGAATTTATGTTAATTTAAGTAGCCATAACAAGTGTTTCTTTCCTGTTGGCCAGCTGAGTCACAGGCTGCAACAGAGGTGTGACACACAACCTTGTCTCTCTCTCTCTCTCTCTCTCTCTCTCTCTCTCTCTCTCTCTCTCTCTCTCTCTCTCTTTGCTTTCCTCTGTACTGGTCTATATCGCTCGCCCCTTTTCTATGCTGCTATCTTGGGTCTCTACCCATTAATTGTTTGTCTTCCTTCCTTTCTGTCTCTTCCTCTTCTGTGTTTTTCTGCTCTCCTCCTCCTTCTTCCTCTACTCTGCCTTGACTGCTTATATTTGTCGACTCCCTCGCTCCCTCCCTCCCTTCTTGTGGCTCCCTCCCCTTGCCTTCCCCCCTCTCTCTCTCTCTTCCCTCTCTCTCTCTCTCTCTCTGGTCTTGGTTTTCTGTCAAAGCGAGCCACAGCAGCACCAGCGGCAGTAGCTGACTGTATCCAGCTCTCAGTCACAGTACTGGCTGCAGTTTTGTGCGTGTCCGTGTGTGTTTTATATTTGCATGTTTTCAGTATGTACACCATCGGGAATGCCTACACTTCTGTAAAGAGCGATTATAACACATATATGGAGTTACTGTAACTATGGACGTGTGGAGGGCAAAGCTGGAGGAAGATCTTTGAGCTCATTAAGAGGACGAAGGAAGACACAACATCTCTTTCTCACAATCTTCTCACTCTCGTCTCTGTAGCTGTTTTTTTTTTTTTTTAAACTCGCTTGTGTATTTGCTTGCTGCTGCTACGACTGTGTGCACCATAACTGTAAGTGGACTTCCTAGTGTGTGTGTGTGTGTGTGTGTGTGTGTGTGTGTGTGTGTGTGTTGTTGTATACTGAATGTGTGAGGGTAACCCCACTCTGTGTCACTTTTAAATGACTGTGTCCATAATTTGTGCGTCAGTGCATACATTTGTTGTTGGTATAAATGGCATGTCATGACATCTCTAATGACTTAATTAGGCCAATTTGTAAAGCCCTATTTGTAATGAAAGAGCAGTGTATTCATGTAGACACCATTGACCTCCCTGTTATAAATCTTTTCATATTCATAAATGTTTGCCACATAGTCGCTGACTGCCTAAACTGTCACTGATGCCATTTATATAAAATGTCATTCGTTGGCACAGCATGTGAATGAATGGTCCTCTCCTACAGGTATTCGCTTCAGTGTGTGTGTGTGTGTGTGTGTGTGTGTGTGTGTGTGTGTAATAGAGAGTGTCAGGAATGGATGGCAAGAGTCAGATAGAGGGAGAGAGTTAGTATCTTTCCATGTGTATGTCACACTGTCACCAAGGGCGTGGAGAAAATCAATAGATCTACAGCTTGAATTGGACAGTTTACCTCTGCCAGATACTATGGCCTCTAAAGGTCCACACACAAGTGCATTCCCTGCACATGCACTATTTTTCTGCGTGTTTCTTCGCTAGTGTTTCCTACTTTTCATCCCGAATTGATCTTTTACATTTGTTACCAGAGCGCTTTGGTGTTTATCTACCGCAGGTGTGTGTGTGTGTGTGTGTGTGTGTGTGTGTTATCGGTCTCTGCGTTCGTGTAAACTGTCTCACGGGCATGAGGCTGTCAGGTTTTTTTTTTTTTTTTAAATATCATGGAAAAGATCATAGATCAAAACTTCCTCTTGTTGCTCCCATCCAACACTGGCGAGGAGAAGCAGTCGAGGGAATGTGCAAGAGCAGAGCGAAAAGATGGATAGAAAAAAGAAAGAGCTAAAGCATGTGAGAGGGAACGGAGCAAGACCATCATAATCAATCCTCCATGATCCTGGAAGAGCGTCATTTGTCTTCTTTTCTCACTCCTCTCTTCCTCTTGCTCCCATCTTTCTCTCATTTTCTGTGGTACAGCCACTTTGATCTTGCGTAAGAAGAGGGTCTCGGGAGCTTCATTACTTTTAAAGCCTTCATCGAGAGGGGCCATAAAAAGATGCTAAGGAATGGGTTTCTAAGACCATTTACCAGACGCTCCGTACAGGCATGCGAGTAATGGCTACACAGGGATATAATGTTCCTCCATGGTGCGTAATGGCCTTCTGCGGCTCGTGCTCTGGGTTATCCAGGGCGAAGTGGGACAGGCTATGATAACGTCAGCGTTAAGAATATGACGTGATACATATAAAGTGATGCCTTCTGGGGACCCGGCTGTGTTTAATTCATTAGGACATGGCACTATGTTGCTTGAGCTTGTAGCTTTATTATACTTGAGGATAGTGTGTTCTTCATTAAAGCTTCAGTGTGTAAGATTAACAGGAAACTCAAGACTGAAATGGAAAATTCACAATTATGTTGTCATTAGTGTGTAATCACCTGAAAAGAGTCTGCCATGTTTTCTACAGAACCTCCAAATGAACTTCCTTTTCTCCTTTTTATAGCAGTTTGAATCCAGCATTAAGGTGCATTACTGTCACTTACTTTGTGCAAGTGTGGTCTCCAATTATTATCCCCTTAACCACAGAAGCCTAGAACGGGCCTTTGGTGTTTCACTCTTTTTGTGACCGACCATCTAGGGGGGATTTCAGTGACAGATACTTGATTTTTAACTACATAAAGACACTATTGAAGTGTTTGAACAGAAGTGATCCTCATCCACTTTCATGCATGTATAAATTAAACACAAACCTGCAACAGATTTATGCATCAGCAGCAAAACTTCATTCTGTAAAGCATCTGTTGCCTGGACATTAGTCTTTGTGAAAAGAGCAAAACTCTCCAACTCACTGCCTTATCATCTGTTAAATCTGTTATTTTCAGGAGAACCACTGGGTCCTGGTTTATTCAGAAGCAAACCTGTAGTCATATCTGATCTTGGTTGGTTTTTGTCCTACTTATTCAATAACTAGACAAAAATCCCTAGGGTAATCTTCCCATTACCCCAGAAAGGTGCGGTGTCACATACAATTTTTACCCCTATATTAATTTTGTACTTGTGGTGTTTTTACACACGTGTACTACATGGGTAAATTTGATGCAGCACAGAACATACTGGTTTTGCACCCACATTATTTTTGCTCCCCATTAACTGTAGTTTTGAAATCTAAATGAAAGGAAATTGACTATAGTACATGATAAATACATGATAGTTTGACAGTTTTCACAACTGGATATTTACTTTAAAAGAATGTGGTTGCACACGCTGATGGTTTGGAGCATGCACATAATTCTTAAGGGGTAAAAAAAAAAAGATGGGGGTAAAAATTGTACAGTGGCATGGAGAACACACAGCTTCTAATTGAGAATATTATTATACTTTATATATTATACATATGTGTAACAAGTATTCAGAGAATACCTAATGTCGCCCATTCTTGAATTAGAGCCAATGTGATTTTGACCTTTCTGCTAAATCTGACCTTGACCTTTGACCTTATATATTGATAATTTATGCAGTATGTGTGTGTGTGTATATATATATATATATATATATATATATATATATATATATATATATGCGTCAGTGCATGTAATATTATGATAATATATCCAGCATTGTTATAGTATACGTGATATGTCTATGCTTGACACAAAGTGTTAAAGAAGTTAATTTTGCGAAATGTCACCCTTGACCTCCAGAAATCTCAAAAACTATTGGTCGTAGGTGATAACAACAATTATGATAATTGTATAAATCTTCATTCCCCATTGTTTGGTACCAATCTGAATGTTCTGTGACACTCACATTATAACCGATAATGTGATTTTGACCTTTTAGTTAATTGGGACCTTGACCTTTGACCTTCACTCAAACGGATCATTCCATCTGATATGCATTAGCCATATGTATGTGCCCATGTAATTTCATGGTGATATTTCACATATGCGGACACACACACACACACACACACACACACACAGTTACAGACAGACAGACAGACAAGGTAATTATAATAATCCAACCCAACCAATGTTGGACGAGATTAATAAATATAATGTGATGATGATATTTTTTTGTCAAAGCGGCAGCAAGAAACCTTACCATCAGAAACACTGGATACTGTGGCATATTTACTACACTGCATTGTGGGTACTTGACATTTTAATCATTGTGTTCTGTTTTATGTGTAGGGCAATTTATATGTTGATATATACTTACTTTAAAGTGTCATTGGCCTTTTTATTATCTATTAAATGAAACCTGACATTGGCAAGGTGTTATTTGTGTCGTATTAATAAAACTTTGCACTTTCAAAGTAAAAGCTTTTCCTACACAACTTGAAATTCACAACGTTAATATCTTTCTGTCAAAGTTCAGGTGCAAATATACTGTCCTAAATCAGTCATATCCACCTCAGGCATCACATCAAGAGGTTTCTGAAAATAATCTTGTGACCCCCACTCCCACACACTTTGGGAACCCCTGAGCTATGACTTGCTTACATGTGATTCCTTATCAAATAAACTCTGCACCATGAATACACAGGTTGCAAACTTCAGATGCCACTAAAGATCAACAACTGAAATGTTATATTTACCGGACTTTCACCCTTTTTTTAATGTTAGGATGATGAGAATTAGGGCTGGAGTCAAGACCACCTTTATCGAGACCAGGTCCAAAGAGGTTCAAGTCCAGGACAAATAATAAAAAAAAAACCCCAACAATTTGTATGCATGACAGTATAAAGTCAATCATGTTGGGTTATTGTTTGTTATTATTAACCGTCTCACAACATCCAGGATTATAAGTAGAACCATTCCCCTTTATATCACATCATCTAATCTAAAGAAAACAGAATGATATAAGGTAATACCTTTAGTTACAAGTACAACTTATACAAACACCAATACATTAATGTTACCACTGATAGGTACTAGTACTGAGCATTTGAGCAACTAAATTATAATGTACAGTAACTTCAGTCCAGACATAGACCAGAATGACCAGTATTACCAGTGTAACATAGACCAGAATGACCAGTATTACCAGTGTAACATAGACCAGAATGACCAGTATTACCAGTGTAACATAGACCAGAATGACCAGTATTACCAGTGTAACATGGACCAGAATGACCAGTATTACCAGCGTAACATAGACCAGAATGACCAGTATTACCAGTGTAACAAGGACCAATATTACCAGTATTACCAGTGTAAAATAGACCAGAATGACCAGTATTACCAGTGTAACAAGGACCAATATTACCAGTATTACCAGTGTAAAATAGACCAGAATGACCAGTATTACCAGTGTAACATAGACCAGAATGACTAGTATTACCAGTGTAACATAGACCAGAATGACCAGTATTACCAGTGTAACATAGACCAGAATGACCAGTATTTCCAGTGTAACATGGACCAGAATGACCAGTATTTCCAGTGTAACATGGACCAGAATGACCAGTATTACCAGTGTAACATAGACCAAAATGACCAGTATTACCAGTGTAACTTGGAACAGAATGACCAGTATTACCAGTGTAACATGGACCAGAATGACTAGTATTACCAGTGTAACATAGACCAGAATGACCAGTATTACCAGTGTAACATAGACCAGAATGACCAGTATTACCAGTGTAACAAGGACCAATATTACCAGTATTACCAGTGTAAAATAGACCAGAATGACCAGTATTACCAGTGTAACATAGACCAGAATGACCAGTATTACCAGTGTAACAAGGACCAATATTACCAGTATTACCAGTGTAACATAGACCATAATGACCAGTATTACCAGTGTAACATATACCAGAATGACCAGTATTACCAGTGTAACATAGACCAGAATGACCAGTATTACCAGTGTAACATAGACCAGAATCACCAGTATTACCAGTGTAACATAGACCAGAATGACCAGTATTACCAGTGTAACATAGACCAGAATCACCAGTATTACCAGTGTAACATAGACCAGAATGACCAGTATTACCAGTGTAACATAGACCAGTATGACCAGTATTACAGTTTACTCCTATGGTTGTTTTTTGACATCACTGGGAAAAAAATACGGTATCATTTTGTTTTTCAATTGTTCACTAATGACAAACACATCTATTTTCAGAAAACATTAAAGTTTGGTTAAATAAAAATAAACAGTGCAATTTAAAACATGTTCTTTTTAATTCCAAACAAAGTGCAGAAGTTGTACACCCTCACACACACACACACACACACACATAATGGTGGAGGGTTTGTGTAGCTGCTAGCCTTTGTAACACCAGTACAGTACAAGTAACAGTACAGTAACACAACCACAAATGTAATTCATGGCAACTAATTGTTTGCTTTTTTTTATGTATATCTCATGAAACCAGTAATACCAGACATACAGTAAGTGATAACAATGTCGAAAAACACATTACCTTGGCTTATTTTCCGCTACTGTATGTGAACTAATGTTAATGTTAACATAACACACACCTAACTTAAGAGGCTAGCACTGCCTAGCTTAGCACTGCAGTTAAATTACCCAGATGAACAATGCCTTTTCCTTTGAATATTGTAACAAAATAAAAAAAAATGCCTGGACTCTGTCGATACCAAGAACCATATTTGGCAAGACTGAAACAAGTCCAAATCAAATACCAGCAAGTCCGAGAAAAGTCCAAGATCATAAGAAAAAAAACAGTCTCGAGTCCAAAACTGGACTCAAGTACTACAGGCCTGATGATAACTATATTTAGCTGATAAGAAATAGTGCTCAGTACTTCCTTAATTCACACATACTGACTGCAACATGTCCACATTTGTCTTCATTCCAAGTAGTAGTGACTCTGGTGAATCAAATTGGCAGGAGAATCTTTTTAGAGCATCTGCACATTACTTTCGCTATTTGGCACAAATGTATTGAAACATATTGCAAAAGGAAGTGTGAAGGAATATGATATATGCCTGTGCCACAGGGCTTGCCCCACCACGATTCACTATATTTAAATAGTATGCAGCGTTATGTCTTCCTCTTTTAAAAAAAAAAAAAAAAAAAGTGTCAGCAAGGCCTCGTGTGTTGATGTCTTCCTCTTTTATTGTCTGAGTGTGCATACATGCATGTAAGTTCCCATTTGTGATGGGTTCAGAGCTGCCAGAGCATGTGTTGAAGGTCGGTTTTATTTGCTAGTATAAGCATATGGGGATTCAAACTGGGCACCGGGAAAAATGCTGGAGGAGGAAATGATGAGAGAAAAGGTCAGTAGACAGGATGCCCTTTTTTTTTTATCTGATACAGGAGTCTGCAAAAAGACAGAGAGAGAAAAGGCAAAGAATAAGCAGCACATTGGTAGGAAGAAGGAGGAAGCCAGATTAGAGGTAAAGTGGAGCCAACAATACAGAAAAAAGAATGAAAAGGGGTGAAGAAAGCATGTTGACTCCATGATGCTGGTCACATGACCCCAGCTTTGAGATAATTGTATCACGTTCCATAATCTAAACTGCCATGAGGCCTATACAAAGTGAAGTTTAGAATGTGCAGGGCATAAAATAAAAGATTTGTGATGTTTGTTTTATAACACCTGACATTAATTGACACCCATTACAAAAACAGAACAAGCTGTCCTGAATTCACCTAAAGGGTAAAACTCTGTGACCCCTGTATGTTTGATGTTGCTTATGCTAATGCTAACTACTGAACTGCCAGTAACGTTAGTCTCCTCCAGAAACGACAACAAACCAACAATGTCTGAGCGTTGTTGTACAGTCAGATGCAATCAAAAATGTGATTGTGCTAAGGGGATAGTTTTATATCGTATCCCAAAAGAAACAACACAGATTAATAATTAACAGGCAAAACGCTGACGACTGTGTTCAGTGACAGCTGATGACAGCGTTCCAACGCACCACATGTAGCTTTGCAGTCTTAATTTTGGATCAGGTAAATTGCACTCCTGAAAGTAATTAAATGAGTTCTCTACAAATATAGTTTGGTGTTGGAGTAAAATGTCAGAATTTTCTGTTATCAAAGAAATCTAGCACATTTGTGTGCACTAGCAAACATTAGCATTAGCCTGATCCAGTCTAGTCAGACGTGAAAAGAACCCTGGAACTGCTGTGAAAGCTGCAGCACACTGAGTGGACAAACTACAAGTGAAATGTGTACAATTACCTCATTAGGATTGTACCTAAAACATACTAAAATATACATTTTCGAAAGTACTTCATTGTTGAAATGGAAAACCTATTTAGCATAGATGTCTTTAAAATGTATTGCTTTGAAAATTGAGGCTAAACTAAAGCTGAGCTAATATTTGGCAAAACACAATTACATCAGAACTGATCTAAGAATAATTTACAACTAAATTAGAAATTTTCGCGGCTGACGACACGCGGGGAAAGGGAAGGTAGACCATCACTATGGGGGACATGCCAGGAGGGGTCACATGGGAGGGAATGTTCTTGTTTTGTAGAGATACTTCAGACGTTAGACGGCATCACGTGTACTGTTGTGCTGTTGTCATGATACAAATGTCATGACTATCTTTGCACGAGCTGTAAGTATCCAAGTACTGATGCTGAAATTATACCATGCCAAAAACCTAAAAGATCAGGACATAATAATACATAGAATAATACATGGCAGAACAAAGACCTTTTTGAATTAATTGAAAAAAGTCTTTGATGCACAACTTGTGGGTGTGCATGTTCTCTCTGTCATTTTTTTAAGCCAAATTTGCCTTTGATTGAAACTAGAAAATACACTCTGTACCACAGAAAACCTCTGCAGAATAGTTTTAGTCATTTGATCATTTTGGTTCAGTCTATTTTAGTGCATGAGCAGCTACAGCACAAACAGTAAATCCTTAACAAACATTACCTTCAAATGTTTGACCTGGTCATATGTAATCTTTATATTATCAAATAAAACAGCAACGTAACATTATTATAGAACACAGGTGACAAACATAAGGCTCGGGGGCCAAATCCAGCCCAACAAAAGGTTCAATGCGGTCCTTGGGGTCAATTTGTGAAGATGGTGTCAAAATCCCTGTAGTTCAGGTTCAACATGCAGTGGATTTGACCAGTGAACTATTGTCATGATAACAAATAAATAATTACAACTGCAAATGCTCCTTGTTTTAGTTTATAAAAAAGTAAAATTACATGAAAATATTGACAATTACTAACTATAATTTTTACAATAAATAGGAACAACCTGTAATGTCTTCAGAGAAATGAATGTCATTCATTCGAATGTGTATTTGTTGACAGATGGACACTATACTCCTAAATATATTTAATGCTTACATTACCAAATGTCAAACTTTAAATCTTTATTTCTCCAGAATCAAAACATTTTAGTTGCTCCCAATGCTTGTGTCTCTGTTATACCACTTGAGATGGCATATTTCTTTCTTTCATGTGGGTCTCGGAAATCACATTCTGGCGTTGATATGTAGAAAGTCTGTGCTCAGGTCCTGTAAGAGCTCCTGATATTCTTAAAAAATATGTGATGATGTTTATTTTCTTGTTTATGTAGCTGTCACCTTAAAAGTTTGTACCACCGTCTACCATGATGAAGTCTGGTCTCGTCAACTGAACCCGATTTATCCTCACTAGGGTCATGGGGGTCACTGTCGGCCTAATCCAGCTACAATGGGTGAATGTGGGGTACAGCCTGTATGAGTCTCCAGTTTATCTCAGGGCTGAACATATATAGATAAACAATCACTCTCACATTCACACCTATAGACAATTTAGATGAGTGGTACCCAAACTGTGGCCCGCGGGCTGGATGCGGCCCGCCTCCACATTTGGTCCGGCCCCCTGAACAATACCAGAGAGCATTTTGATATTTTTTTTTCATATATGTGTATTTGTATTTGATAATAAAGTTGGACTTTTGCAATAAAATGTTCCTTAGTTTTGAACTATTTTCATTATTATTAGTTAGCGACTAGTTTAACACAATAATTTTGAGAGACTGCTCATATGAGTCATTTAAGTCAGAGATTCTGCTCTGACAACTCAGCTGAACTTGGACCTGTTAAGATGAAGAAGTTTATGTTCAATGGACTTTTTTTCTGTGAAGAACCCAGAGAGGGTTATTTAATTGTGGCTTTCTGGAAAACAATACATTTTTACATTTCGGCACTCCTGCAATCATACTGATCATCAGAGAAGGGAAAAGTTATGTGGTCCTCACAGGAAAAAGTTTGGGGACCCCTGATTTAGATTAACCAATTAACCTATCAGTGCATGTGTTTGGATGGTGGGAGGAAACTGGAGTACCTGGAGAAAACCCACACAGACACGAGGAGAACATGTAAACTCCACACAGAAAGGTCTGGTGTGGGAATAGAACCAGGGACCTTCTTGCTGTGAGGCACGAGTGCTAACCACTGCCCTGCCCCCCCTGTTTGTGAATGTTTGTAATGCCAATACAACATATGACCCCTTGCCTCAGGTCATAATATACTAACTACTAAAAACATATTTTCACATGTTTGTTTGGTTCTTTGGACGAGTCAGGAACAGGCACAGACCAGCCTTTGTTGTTTCAGTTTTCTATGAATACCTTAGGCAGCATAAACAGTCACATCTTGTATTGTTGCTGTGTGATATGTGACAGAATGTGAACGTTTCATTGTAAGAAACTGACAGAAAAAAAACGTTTCCCCTTTTTCCCTCCAGAAAACTAATCACACTTGAGTTTAACTCTTTACAACCTGATGTGTCACCACTGACACACCCTGGGCATGTGCAGTTTGGATGGCTGGAACGCTTTCATTGTTTGTGCAATTGGAAAAACTCCAATGGTTTCTGAAACCTGAAATGTTGTGCTTTATAGACTTTACTGAGTCATTAAAACAGTGGTTCTCAATTCCGGTCCTCGTGGGCCAGTGTCCTGTCCCGTCTTCTCAAAAACCATTTAAAAACCCTCTCAAAGATACCTTAAAAACCCTAAAAAAAAAACCTTAGAAAACCCTTTTAACACTCTTAAATGCACTTTTAAAAAATCCTTTAAAAACCTTAAAAAAAGGTATCTTTCATATTTTAAAACTTTTCAAAAAACCTCTAACAGTTCCCAGTTCACCTTTGTACAATTTGAATCTGTCCATTTGACTTGAACTACTTGAATTTCCAAACAAACCTGGAAAAATCAGGGTGTTCTAAACCTTTTGAACGGTAGTGTATATAATTGTAGCCTATACATCAGCTTTTTCAACAGAACAAAATCACACTGATCACATGTAGAGGGCTTCACAACGTACTGTATGTATCAAATAAGACCCTTTTTTGTGTTATAGGGTTGAAAGGGGTTAACCGCAGTATCTGAGGGCACGAGCATTACAGTAGCTAACCTGTTGCTAACCCTGATAAGGCACCAGAGATGCACCAAAGACCCACATGCATGACTCACAGACCAGAATTCAGTTTGAACAGCTTTATTAAAATAAAATGGGTGCTGCACGAGGAGAGCTGCTCCAACATGTGTCACTGGGAGGGGGTTAATTAAGGCAGCAACTTGGAAATAGGGCAAAGGTGAGGTCAAAAAGCAAATCAGGGTCAGAACCAGAAAACCAGCCAAGGCAGACAGGGAAAAACTCATAGATGTTACCAGTGTACTGTGTCAGTAGAGGATTCCAGGTCCAGTAACGTGAAGCCAATTCAGACAAACAAAGCAGACAAGGGACAACAGACCAGAACCAAAGTACCAAAACAGATCAATGACCAGAGACCAAGACAAGATGTAAGCTGCTCATTTGCTGCGCTGGGACAAAAACAAATTCGCAATTTGACGGAGAAACAGGAGGGGCTTAAATAGAGAACTAAACAGGTGGAGCACATCAGGTATAATCAAAAAGGGGTGTGACAAACACCTGTGCCAGGAAGCAAAACGAGGCAGAATGAGACATGAACCCACATAACAAAATAAAAGCCCAGACACTCACAATGAAGACGGACAGAAAAACACAAAACAAGACAATAAAAGTCCGGATTGTTACAAATGCTCGCTCTCTGTCGCTGACTTTCTAGAACTGTGTCGCTTCCCAAATGTTTTGCACAGTATGTTGTGCTTGGTGCACTTTATCATATATGACATGGACAGTCAGCAACATATTTTTGCAGCCTCTCATGCTGTCACCATATCACAGGTCCATATTACAGCTAGTGTCACACCCACTGGTTCTGCACAGAGCTGCACTAATACTGTGCCACTGTCACGTACAGTATCAACACAACAGCACCAGTGTTAAAAAAAACAACAAAAAAAAAACAGACATAGCAGTACACCAGTGGTTCTAAAATCCTGTCCTCATGGCCCAGTGTCCTGCATGTTTTAGATATCTCCCTCTTCATTTTAGAAAAATAAAAAGAATAATAATAATAATAAATTGTAATAATAATAAATATTATTATTATTATTAATAATAATAAAACAAAAAAACTCAATAAATTAAAAACTTTTTTTGAAAATTTAGATATCTCCCTTTTATTTTATGTAAATATAATAAATAAATAAATAAATAAATAAGACAAAAATAAATAAATTCAAATGTTTTTTTAAAAAAAAATGAAATTAAAATCATTAAAAAAATTTTTTTTTTTTAAATATTTAAAAATAAATTTAAATTTAAAGAAATAAGAAAAAAAATACAAAAAACAAAACAAAACAAATCTTTGTTCCATCACACCTGGAAGCCATTACATCATTATCAGGCTTAAGAAAAGCTGATCAATAATTGAACTAGGTGTGACAGAAGAGGGAACTGGATAAAACCTACATTAGTGATTTGAGAACCACTGCACTACACTAATGTAAGTCTAATGTATAGTAAATGAAATAATAAATTGAACAGGTTTGGACACTTTAATTATGCTCTTTTTTCCTCCAGTTTGTTGAAATATGTGGCATCACCTTTGTGCATGTTGTTAATTACCCAGCCCATGTTTTCGCTTTGCTCAGAGCAGCTCGTGTCCTTGGCACAGTCTTACCGTAGCCCTCCCTTCCTCCTACACACACGCTCAGTCGGTGGCGTTACTTGCAGGTGCGGAACTTGTCTGCATGTTGGTGCGTTCATTTGTGGATGTGCATGAGTGTAGGCATACCTGTGAAGGGCTGAAAGTGTGTGTACTGTATGTGTGTGTGTGTGTTATCTCTGTGAATGTGGTTCATCTCTCTTCGTTATTGATGGGCTCGTCCCCTACCTCTCTCTCCGTGACCTAGTTCTCGTGGGCTGACACCCCCTGTTCACATCACGCCCGCAGCAAACACATGTTGTCAGAGCGGTGAGAAAGGGGAGAAAGAGGGTGAAAGAGAGACAGAGTGAGGGACTTTTTTTTTTTTTTATTATTGTATGGTAGTCTTACTATGTGCCACAGTGATCACATACTGTGAGGAATGGTTTATGTTCTGTGCAGCAGGAGAATTTAAAGTTAACATGTCTTCCACTTCCTTTGGTGCAGGCAGTAGATGATGGTAAACACATTATCTTTAATCATGCTACCCAATCCCTGTTGTTAAATGATTATATTCTTCGTCTTTCTCTGGTCTTTGCAGAGCAGCTTCCTGGGTAGTGCCACATTTTCAGTAGGCGATCTGCTGAGAGCTAAAGATGAACGACTGACCTTGAGTCTCAGGTAAGTGCGTGTTTCACTAATAATCTGTTCATTGTGCTGCTGCGTGTCTTCCTCCTGGCCAAATAACATTCAAACTTTACACTTAAAAGATTATGTCTGAACACAAGAAGTGACAGGCGAAGTGAAACATCAAACTGAGAAGCAAGGAGTTGAGAAGAGAAACCTATTCACAGATGTTGTTGGAGCAGCTTAGAGGTATGTTAGAGAAGCTGCCACGGGTTGTTTGTTTCTCCGATGTTATGTTAGCGTGTGGGAATTCACTAGCCTGCTCTGCTTTTTTTTTTTTTTGGTTTTAGATAGTGGGAGTGGGAGTAATTCTGTCTTCTGAAAGGAAGTTAAATGAGTAGAATGGGACCTTTTTTAGCTCACCAGCGCAATAGGCTGTGAGCTATTGTGAAGGCGCTGAGTCAGACATCATCATCATCATCATCATCATCATTGTGTTTGTTTGCCACTTCATCAAACATCTTCACACAGAAAAGTACTGGTCGGATTCAAATGTTACATGCAGCTTCTTTGGGACAATACATGCACAGTTTAGAGATAGTTTCGTTTTTGAATTTTGGATAATTATTTTAACTATTAAAGATTTACCTTTTGTTTTAATGTGTCCTATTTTGACGGATAAACACACAGAAATGGTTAACATTATAGTAACTACTGAACATTGATAGGAAGTCCTATATGCACTTTCATTTGGGTCCATGACCTTTGACCTTGAAGGGCCAAACTGTAGGTCTCGGTCTACTGGTTTGATTTATTTATTTATTTGTATGGAGCTATTTTGGTACAAATCTTGATTTTGGATTATTTTTAACATAGGTTTGAAATATCACAAATTGGCTTTTACATATAATGCATGGCAGGAATTTTGAGCAAAGAGTTGCACTGGATGACCCCTGGTGCTACAGGTCAAAATCCCTCACCCCCAGTGGCACGTGTCGTAAATGCCCCCCCCCCCCCCCATCCCATCCCGCTTGCAGGCATCCTGTTTGCTTTGCACTTGGTCCTGATTCACATCAGCCAGAGTTGTTTCTGGAAAATGTGCCCCCTTTGTTCAATGCTTTAAACATTGTGAGCTGATGGCACTCACAGGAGTTCGCTAATGTGATGCCAAAAGAGCAAGGAGAGCCCGGCACAGAGCGCCTCTGCAATGGGTTATATTTCCATGGCTTGTACCAAGGATATGTTCATAACATAACATATTAATATAGTTATAATTGAGCACTAATAGGAAGTGATATATGGAGTTTAATTTAATTTAGATTAAATTGTCATTATTGTCATTTGACATGTCACAGCAGAACAAAATATTTGGTATGTTACAGCAAACAAAATGATGATGCAGTCGTCCAAATCTGGTGCAGCCGTTGCCACATTCCAGGCACCGCCACCGTGACGGAATTCAGACGTTCCAGTCCATACACAGATAATGCAAGTACTGTACATACACAAGGCATACTTAGATGTCATACATACATATTACACACTGCAGATGCAGTGGCCACATGTTCTTTGTTGAATCAAGTACCAAGCACTTCTTTTGGAAGACTGACCCCCTCCATCACTACCAGTGTTCCCCAACCCTGGTCCTCAAGGTACACTATCCTGCATGTTTTAGATGTATCCCTCTCCAAACACCTGATTCAAATGATCAGCCAATCATCCATCTCTGTAGAACAATGATAATGACCTTCAGGTGTGTTCAAAGAGGGTAACATCTAAAACATGCAGGATAATGTTCCTTGAGGACCAGGGTTGGGAAACACTCATGAATACCACAGGACTAACATAGCAGCAGAGGCTCACAGCTACAGGTGGGTCATTCCAGGTCCATCAAGTTAAAGTCCTGCCATGTATTAGTTCAAACCTGTTCACTGAACACATGTGATTCCACTAATTATCCCATTTACCTGGTTGAGGCATTGTGTTCATCAACATGGGCTGGTTCAATGAACAGGTTTGAACCAATACATGGCAGGACTTTGACTTGATGGACCTGGTCTTACCCACCTCTGCTCACAGCCTTTTAAATTGTGTATTAAGAACATGCTAGTGGGGTCCAAGTTGGGCCAACAACGTATATCATTAAATGTGGATATGTTCTGGTTTAACTGGCATATGTGTATGCTTCATGAGGTTTAATATCATTATAAATATGCATACTGTTTAATAGTAAGATGTTTCATGATCACAAACTATGCCACCAGTAAGAAAAGGATTAAAATAATTTCGAATTGCACTTGAAAGATATTTATTTATTCTTCAGAGGAAGCATCGACACATCAAGCAACACATAAGCAGTGCTCTTGGATATGATTAATGGTGTTGACATGTTGCTAAAAAGTCAGATGTACATCTATAAATATATGACTGCCAAGGTTCGACAGCCATGAAATACAATTTAGCTGCTACGTTTACTCATTTTACACACAGCTGTGAGTGTGCGCTTAATATTCGGTTGGTGTGAAGATTGATTACCAAAAAAGTGCAGAACGGAATTCATGAATTAATTGGCAGAGTATGTCTGCTAATTATTTTGCCCCATTCCACTGGTTTGAAGACAGAATGGCACTGTTGCCTCTTGTGTGTGAACGCTTGTGTGGTTTGTGAGTATTCGCATGTCTGTAATAGAGGTCATAGCATGTTTGAAATGGGAAAATAATGTCATTAGCGCTTCAAGGATGAGGAGCTCCTCAGACTGGCTGTGTCGTCGTCAACACGCATCCTTTCTGATGAAGAGATTTATTATGTAGGTCAGAAAGGTTACCACTGGGATGAGCTTTCATACATCAAATGTATATTATATGGCTGCATCGTATTGATCTGTTTAGCCTCATGTTGGTCTGTAGAATGTTCGTTATGCCTTTTACTTTAGCTTCAAATTGTAATTTTGACCTAGAGAGACCGTTGAGTAAACCATAAATTATTTAAATATCAATCAATAAATAAATATATATATATATATATATATTTATATATCTGTAAATAAATAAGCAGTTTTTTATGTGCTGACTGCATGTGTTTCTGTGGCGAACATGTTTCTTATCCACTTAACCCTTGTGCGGTCCTTCGGGTCAAAGAGACCCGGTGGCTCACAAATGTACCTTTTTATACGTACTGTAGGATGCCATTGCTTACTACTGAAAACAGTAATATATCCTTGGGGGGTGGGGTGATGAGTCTATGGAACTGAACTTTGGAATCTGGGTTTTTAAGACCCGATTGTAGGACACAGCCAGTGTGCCTTTTACGAAGGACCGCACAAGGGTTAAGGTGAAACTGTTCAGGGGTCTCAAACTCATTTTCTTTAGGGGCCACATTCAGCCTGATTTGATCTCTTATGGGACGGTCCAGTAAAATAAAAACATAATAACCTGTAAATAATGACAACTCCAAATTTTCGTCGTTTTAATGTAACCCCTCCAATTAAATTATGGAGATACTTTTAGAAATGATCCAGATGCAACAAAAAAAAGGTCACATTTCATAAGGAAAATAAGTGGAATTTTAACATTTTAACAATATTCTGATTCAATTTATCATTAGTCCATGTGTTTTATTATGGATTAGTTCTACAAAGAAACTAAACTCTTCAATTTGGTTCAAATTGTGTCCAAATTTCTTTAGACATTTCCGGTTGTTCATATTTGTTCAGCTTTTTCACATTTTATTGTTACAGGATAGTTTAATATCATCTTTTGCAGTTAAACCATGCCAAACATTTCAACTTGTCATCATTTATACGCAAAGAAAAAATTAAGAAGAAAATACGGAGTCATTCAATAGGTTATTATGCTCTTCATCCAACCGGCCGCATTGGAGCTGTGGACGGGCCGCATTTGGCCCCCGGGCCACATGTTTGAGACTGCTGCTGTAGTTTATATTGTCAGACTAAATTTCCTTCTTCCTTCACAAAATACATGCCTTTGGCCATCTTTTCTCTTTTATTCTTTCTCTACCCGTTTTTTTTTGTAATGCTTTTCATTTCCTGTAGGTGATCCGAGGTCAGTGGGAATAATTGTAAACTGCACAAGTGACTGCATGAACTCCAAAGTCAATAGATACCTCAACCCCTCACATGACACTGTCCTTTGTATGAGCACAATTTAGTACATGGATTCTTGCAACAGGATAGAATTTATATTTCCTTGATTATCTTCACACACTTTACTACTGTGTTTGGTTTGGTTTGATATTTTGTGTTGCAAAAAAACCCCATTAAATTCTGAAAATACTTTTATAAATTATCCAATTACATTTCGCAAAAAGAGAAAAAAGGACAATTTTGACAATATTCTGCCTCAATTTATCATTAGTCCATGTATTTTATTATGGATCAGTTCTACAAAGACACTAAACTCTTAGTAACAGAAGCTGAAAATGTTTAAAATTGTGACTAATTTTCACATTTGTTCAGCTTATTAAATTTTATTGATGGTAACAATACATTTTTTTTTTAATATTTTCATAATTAAATGTAATTTTTTTGCATTAAAACAATGGCAAAAAAAATGGAAGTTGTCATCATTTATAGACAAAGAAAAAACTGAGAAGAAAATATGGAGTCATTTAATAGTTTGTTATGCTCTTCAAACCACGGGCCACATTGGAACCATTGGTGGGCTGCATTTGGCCCCCGGGCTGCATGTTTGAGACCCCTGGTATAGAGTATGTGTTTAATGTAGAAGTATGTATAGGTGTGTGTAAGTATATCTATCTATGTGTGTGTGTGTGTGTGTGTGTGTGTGTATATTGTATGTAGGTATATGTATTTATATATGTGCATATATATATATATATATATATATATATATATATATATATATATATATATATACCAGGGGTGTCAAAATCAATTTAGTTCAGGGGCCACATTCCACTTAATATGGTATAAAGTGGGCCAGAACAGTAAAATAATGTAAATAAAAATGTAGAAATAATGTCAATTCAAAATTTTATCTTTGTTTTCAGCAAAAATAGTAAAATTCCATAATGAAAATGTTCACATCTACAAACTGTACTTAAACATAACATGAACAAATATTAACAACCTGAAAATTCACAAGAAAAGTGCAATATTAACAATATTTCAGTTTAGTTTTACAATTTTGTAATTATTTTTTTTATAAATTAGTGTTTTTCATAATGTGTTTATTATTGCCTATGGTCTGATCCATTTTAGGTTGAATTGATGTCAAATTATTTTAACTTCCTTAATTATTAATATCTTTTGTGTAATTTTTGCATTTCACAAATTCATCCCAGGGACCCGATTGGCGGGCTGATTATGGCCCCTGGGCCGCATGTTTGACACCTCTGATATATACAGATATTTATGAATGTGTGGTTACATATGTATAGCCTTTGAAGATTATTACTGTAATTAATTTATAAGGATGAAGGGGTGGGAGTTCATAAACTATGGTTCTTCTCATATATGTTGTATGTTTAAGTGTTTGTTTTTTTATTTATTTCTTACTTTTTTATCTTCTTGTTTTGACATTCATATTCTAAATAAATCTAAATTAAAAAAAAAATAATAATTAAAAACTCTGACATTTTATTTTAATGACTCAGGATTCCATGAGTGCAACCTTTCCTCTGCTAAATACTGGCTGTCATGTATGAAGTCATTTCTACACAAATTCACACATAGACGCAGTGATTATCGCCTGAAGAGCTTGTGCCTGGTGTAGTGTTGGAGCTCAAATATGTTCCACTGACAGTCAACCATGCATATATAACACAGAGAGACGCGCTGAGGAAACTGTCCTGATTTGATATGCTGCGTGCTTGTTGGTTCTTCCAGCGAGAAAAACATTTCAAAGATGAGAAGCTTTTCATGAGAATGCATGATTCACTCTGGGTTGTTTGACCTGTGGATGAGCCCATGATTCACGGTTCACATTAGTTCTGCTGGCCAAGCAGCGTGGACGCCGACACGACGACGACGAGGACAGGAGTGCAGTCGAGTTTGTCTGCTAAGGAACAGATGCTTCATTTTAATACAATGTACTAATCCCCGCTCAGTCAGTTGTTGCAGAAAGTAAGTTCATTTAAGTTGACTAGACTTTGCAGCAGGAACTCGGGACTGTGTTATCTCTTTAAAGCAAGAACTGATACCCTTCAGTGAATCTCAAAACCAATAAGACTTTGACCAAGTTCTCTTCATAAGCTCTACATTTACACTGCTGCTGAGCATATGTAGAGAGGAAATTGGTATTTGACCAGCGCCGGTGTGAATGTGTGACTTTTGCTTCACTGTGGCCTCAGTAAAGTTCAGTGTGAAACAAGGATGTCCACCATCAAGCTTATTACCTATTCCTGTCAAATTCTCTGTGCACGTCACATTCATTCGTTGAGACTTCACTCTCACTTTTATGTGTGGCTGCTCAGGATGTTTGTCACGAACGGTTTTTGTTTCCTGTGAGGCATGACCGGTTGGATTTGGGTCCCCATTTTGAAGGCTCCTGACAGCATCGTATTGACTGTAAGCTAATATTGTATCAGAGCTGCGTACTTTTCACCTTACTGTACGGCTCAGAATACTGGAGGATGACGGCAAGTGACCTCAACCAACTGTCCACCTTCCATACCAAGAGCTTTAGAAGAATACTGTGAATATTCTGGCCCGGGGACCATGTCCAACCAACATCTTCTCACCCTGTTGAGCCGCATTTTGTAATAAACGTCCAAAATGTAATAACTTTTTAATTTCATTTTGTCATAAATTTTGCCGCATTATGTAATGAGTTATTACATGTTGAGAAGATTATTACAAAATGCACTTGCAACTTTTTTATTCCCTAGAAAAGGTAATAACATGTTGCATTACGCAATAACAATTCTAAAGCATAGTTTGTTTGTTAATTGCATTTTACTTTAATTTGGGTATGTATTTTAAAGCGTATTCACATGGTAAAGTCCGCACCAAGGTTCGAACCAGAACCTTTTTTTTGCCTTTTCACACTGTACTTATAATCCGGACTTTATTTACAGTCTTCATTCACGCTGTATTGCATCAAGTGGACCAACAGACTTTAGAACGTCATGTCGTCAATGCGTGTACAGCGTGCGTCTCTCTATACTCGACCCTGATTGGTTAGTAGATGAGTGCGCTACACTGTTGCAGGAAGTGCTCCCAGATAATGGACCCAGTTACTAGTTTCATCATTTTTGCTCTATTTTGTCAATGTTGCCAACTCTCGTACCAGTGTTCCCACCAGCGGCTTGTCTCCAATTCAGTCTTTATAGTATCATCCGACCAAATTTCAATGAAATACCTGGTTTCCTCGTCTCCCCATGTATTGCCGCGACTCATGCTTGGACGTTGACTAGATTCCGCGCATGTGACTGTGACGTAATTGGTCCGATAGTCCGGACTTTCCTAAACAGACGTTTCACACTGTGCACCAGCGAACCTTGGTCCGGACCGAGACTACCTCCTGAGCTCGGACCAAAGACTCAGTCTTTAGTCCGGACCAAGGTTCGGGGGAGGTTTCACACTTGTCAATAAGGTTCGAACTTTCCTAGAAAATCAGAAAGTCCGGATTTTCTGAGTGCAATGTGAATAGACCCTTAGGCTGAATTTACCAGAAAACCCCCCATGGAGCTTAAGAGGTTAAACAACGTAAATGTCTATGGCTCCTGATATGATCTGTAGGCATCATCATTCAACTTTTTCATGTGGTCTGGCAAGTGAAAAATTGGAAAAATCGGGAATACTATTGAAGAATCGCAATTTAAATTGAATCTGCATAAAAGCCCAAGTAGAGAGGACATTGGTATTTGACCAGCGCTGGTGTGAATGTGTGACTTTTGTTTCAGTGTGATATAAGGATGTCCACCATGAAGCTTATTACCTATTCCCATCAAATTCTCTGTGCACGTCACATTCATTCGCTGAGACTTCACTCTCACTTTTATGCGTGGCTGCTCAGGATGTTTGTCACGGACTGTTTTTGTTTCTTGTGAGGCATGACCGGTTGGATTTGGGTCCCCATTTTGAAGGCTCCTGACAGCGTCGTGTTGAATGAGTGGGAGTGGCAGATGCATGGACGGGGCCCTTATGAAGATCTGTCTCTTTTGTGACCACCAAAAGCCAGTGAAGGGTGGTGATGAGAAAAATTTGTACCTTCAGGCAGGACTCGCACAACCCAAAAGAAAAAAAGCACATCTACAGCGAGCACTGAAACCTGGTGATGTACAAACAAAAAACAGTACACACACACACACACACACACACACCAAAAATAGAAGAACTGAAGATTTGGTTTATTTCTTTGAAGTCTCCGCTTTTATTAATCAAAGGGCTGACAGCTGATTGAAAGAGAATTATTGATGATTTGTTTAGTTGCCCACACAAAGTTTGATGTGGTCTTGGATCAAATATTATTATCCACCTGAATATGGGTTCATCAAAGAGTGTAGACTGTTAATTTATTTAATAAAGTTTAAAAGCTCAAAGCTCAAAACATGTAGTCAGGTTTTGGTTTTTAGTTGCCTAATGTGTTAGAAATAATTTCATTCGTCCTAATTAAACGGAATACAATACAGTAGTTTCCGACATCTGTCAGTAATGAAAACATGTACATCTGAAAAAAAACAGTGAAATAAACATGTTGTTGTCTTCTCCTGCCTGAGGTTATACCTTTGAGAGCTCAGATGCATCAGCTTCAGCCCGAGCGCTTGTTGCAACTCGTATGTAACGGGAAAGCATCACGAGTGTTTTGTGGAGTGTGTCCGTATCTGTTTTTTTTTACTTCTGCAAAATACACACTGCAGAGATGAGCTAGCTAGTATGTGATCTTGATATTTTCAGTCGTGGTTGATCCCCCAAGTCTAATTCAAGGCTGTAGTTGTATGACCCTAGATCAGGGGTGTCAAACTCCAGTCCTCAAGGGCCAGTGTCCTGTATGTTTTAGATCAGGGGTGTCAAACTCATTTTAGTTTACATTCAAAAGGGCCAGACCAGTAAAATAATAACAGTGAAAAGAGTCAAATTACATTATGATAATGTTTACATCTATAATGTTTCCCTGAAAATGTGAATAACATCAACAGCTTGACATATCTTAAGAAAAACAAGTGCCATTTTAACCATTTTCTGCCTCAGTTTATCGGTTTGTCATTTGCACATGTGCAGAACAGCTTAATTTTCAATTACAAATGCATGAAAAAAATATTTAGTAACAGGCAGTATATTTGTAAAATTACATTTACTTCTCAGATCATATTTGTTCATGTATTCAGGTTTTTGTAAAAACATGGTTTGTTAATATAAAGTTGTTCATGAAATTTAACTTTTTTTAAATTAACATCTGCAGTTTTCATTATTTATAATTAATTATGATCATATTTTACAGTTCTGATCCAATTGAGATCTAATTATTCTGTATGTAGAACCTGAATTCAAATCATTTTTACACTGTTAACATTATTGTTATTCATCCTATGGGCCAGATTGGACCCTTAGGTGGACCGGATCTGGCCCCCAGGCCTTATGTTTGACACCTGTGTTTTAGATGTTTCCCTCTTCCATCAAACCTGGAAGTTATTACATCATTATCAGTCTTCTACAGTGAATGATGAGGAGCTGATTATTAACTGTTAAGTGTCAACGCTGACATGTTCTGAATGGATGGTTTCATTTAAATATTCAGAATTATTAAGTCGTTTTCCTTATTTATTTATTTTCTACTGTGTTTTCAATGAGTTTTGTTCATGAGACATGTGTCAAAAGGCAACTGATTTAGTTTTTTCTTTTTTAGTAATTTTCTTTTTTTTTTTTTACATATTTACACATTATAATTTAGTAAATATTTATTCATTTTTATTCATTTTGTTTCTCATTTTGTTTCATTTTCTTCCATTTTTGTCTTACTTTGTTCATGTTACTAATTATTTTGTGCGTTTATTATTCATTTTATTGACAACTTTGGTCATTTTTTTGTTCATTTTGTTGCTTATTTGTGGAAATGCTAAAGTCTCTAGAGTTAAAGGGTGAAACTGAATCATGTGGAAGAGGACAGTATTTCCCACTGAGTTAGATTCTGTGTGTGGCAGCTAACATTAAAGGAGTTAATTTAGGCTCCATTGTGGGTATATTGACTGACAAGCACATTGTGACACATCAATACCTGACAAAGGTATATAAAGCCCCATTGATTCACATTAACTGATACTTAATCCTTATTATCTAGGATCCTTCCATGTCTAATAAGTTAGTTGAAGACTCAGATCCCAGTGTTCACAGCGACGGTAGATTTATCAATGTTAACTTTAATGCATTCATTTGAACGCTTTGCAACCACAATCATCCCAACAGTCCACGACAATTTCATTTAATTCAGAGTGTGTGTGAGTAGGAGGAGCTATTAACAGATTAGACCATTTTCATTGTATTTGTGAGTGTGAGGGAATGAGTGAGTGAATCAATGTGTTGTGTATAACTCCCCAGAGGATGTTGAGAGGAGTGTGTGAAAAACCTGAATAAAACTGAATTTAAAAAAAAAAGGTTTACTGTAAACATGTGGTTTGCAAGATGCATCCATTGTTAGTAGGATGTAAGATGTGTTAAATAACATAAAAATGTTAAATATGTTAAAACATGCATGTTAAAATGTGTTAAAAAAATTTTTAAACATATATAGACATGAAAAGGGGTTAAAAATAAATATTAAAGCACATACACAGGTGAAGAGTTTTAAAATGTAAAAAAAAAAAACATATGTACAGTATAACCCTACAACACTTGCTTCAAAATTACTAACAACATCACTAATATCCTGCGAATATCTGGGATAAAATATCATCTTCATCAATTTCTGTAAAAGTACAATACTGTATGCCAAATTGTAGTACTTGTCTTTAATTTCCCAGGATACAATATCACATAAATAAAAAATATATACCATGGGGGACCCTTTAAAAACATGTAAATGAAACGCACCTCAGTTCACCAGTAATGTAAACAGCTCATCAACCAGTAAATAATGAGAAATGTTACTGTTGTTAAACTAAGTTAACTAAACTATGTCTTGTTCTGTGACATTTACCCTAAGACAGTGGTTCTCAAACTTTTTTCACTGATGTTCCCCCTGAGGAACATATATTTAGTCGTCTCTCCTGACATGGACAAAACATTTTTGGAAGAAAAAAGAGGAACAGTGTCTGTAAAATCAGTGTTTGATATTTTAAATCCTTTTTATCTCATTATTTTTGACTTTTTATCTAATCATTTTGACTTTTTAATCTCATAATTTTGACTTTTTATCTCATAATTTTTTTTACTTTTTATCTAATTGAATAAATGTTTAATTGAGGAAAAACACATTTTTGTTATTTTCGGCCATATATTACTTTTTTAATATAATAAATGTAATCATTAATGGATAATTCTTAGTTAATTTTCCTATGATAGACTCATGTGCCACAACTAAGAACACCCCCACATTTTAAATAGCTGTGACTCCCTTGGACATAGTTATTTACACATGTAAAATGAGAGTAAATGGGCTTTATATCACATCTTCTATACATTTCCATGGCTCTTCTTTTCTGCAGCCTGTGGAAATACTTGATTTCTGACTACTTCCCCAACCATGGCCCTGACTTGACCTCCAACTCCACTAGGATAGAGTTCAGTTTGGTTTACAGGCGCACATTTCTAAATGTAGTTTGGTTTGCATATGAACCCTAGAGAAGCTACAGGAGCTGCAAACACATCAGCGCTGCAGAGGTCTTTCAATAATGCATGTTGTATAAAAACCACGGGAGGAAAGATTATCATCTCCAAAAAGGAGGTAAACCTTCCTCACCCTCGTACACCAGTGGATGCGTCTGTCTAAAGAAGATGCAGCTGACATGGAAATGAGCGTATAATTTATACAATTGTAAATTAATGTGTTTGTCAGATTAGATCGTCTTCACTCAACACTTTCCAGCCTGTTGTTTGGTTTGTCGTTGGTTTCTTCTGTTGCCCTCTCCACTTCTCACACTCGCTTCCTCTCGTTCTTCCTGTTATCTCTAAAACTTGGTACACTCAGCAGGAGGGCACTCTGTGACCCAGTTCTACAGCACAAGATTTGATTTTGATATGAATTCGTACGCCTGTGGTTGTGTGCACGTGTGTCCTCGTGCACATGCGTGTCCGTCCGAGATTTCCCACGTCAAAGTTCCATTATTACAGACCAGTGGCTCCTCTGCCTGAATTCATGGCTTATTCATCCATTCCCACTGGAGAGCCTCTCTTCACCGTACCCACCAGAAACAGTTTAGCCTGCTATCGTAATGCCATCTCAGCACCGCAGAGCCCTCGCTATCACCCTGTCCCAATTGCCACACTCATCCACAGTCGGCCAACTCTCAGTTACACTGTATTCACTGTGAATGATTCTATCTCAGCCTGACCTAAAAGCCTAAAGATCAACTGTCTGATCCAGTTATTCAGCAGGAAATGTGTGTGTGTGTGTGTTCTTGTATTAATGCTCTGGGGACATTCTCCGCATTCAGTGACCCCCCCCCCCAAAAAAAAAAAAAATAAAATCTGGTCACTAGAAGGATTTTTTGGTTTGTTTTGTTTTTGTAATTGAAATTTTTATTTAAACACACCTAGTAATAGGTCAAAGTGGTAAATCATATAGAAAACAAAGACATCATATACGTAGAACATGGGTGGCCAATTAATTTTCCTATGGGGCGACATGAGAAATGTTGATATTTATTAAGTAAAAATTGTGAAATAAAAAGTAAAAATTGAGATAAAAAGTCTAAATTGTGAGATAATAGTCATATAACTATAATATATAAAGTTAGTCTCTCTCCTCCACTGATTTTCCCTCTGAAGTGACACATTTGTCATACTGTCACATCTGTTTAGTTTGAAAAATTAATGAGTCTATTGTGATATATATATATATATAAATATAAATATGTGTGTGTGTGTTTGTGTATGTAATGCATTTGATTTACATTTTGGCTTGCTCTCTCTCGCTCTCTCTCTCTCTCTCTCTCTCTCTCTCTCTCTCTCTCTCTCTCTCTCTCTCTCTCTTATTCTCTATATAAAAACACACACACACACACACACACACACACACACACACACACACACACACACACACACACAGTATGGAACAGTCACACACATGTATGTGCTTCACAGAGGTGCTCAGTTAGGCTGAAATAAATGCACGTATGGCTTCTTCATTTTTCTTATTTCAATACTAAAAATGTTTCTTTCCCGCATGTTTTTTTCTGCATAATCTGTCAGATCCCGCAGGCATTAGTGCTCATGGGCAGAATATGAAAATAACTAACTCGGCCAGTGCTGCACCATGGCATCAAAAAGCTGAAGAAAAATGGGGAGATATTTCATTGACGAGCTGCCTTAATTACCTGCCATGAGTAATTACAATTCCAAGAGAATGAGCAGTGACAGAGATAACCCATAGAGCTGTTAACCTAACATCGTTACTAAACAAGCTAATGTGTCTCTGCACAGACCCATTAGGTTGAAATGAATGGAATTGTTGTTCAGATTTGTCTCTTCGCAACGTAACATATATAGGTTTAAGACGAGGCAAAAATGTGATGTGGTGTTAGAAGCCAAAGATTGAGGAAAGAGGTTTAATAAATCTGGCCCGACGTGGCGCTGAGGCGTGCTAGAGGCACATCTGACGCCAAGTCCTTGTCTAAGTAATGAGAGGATGGTAATGAGGACAAAATGGAGGCTGGAAGAGGAGGAGAAATTCAGTGCATAAAATCATGTCTCTCAGGTTTATTTTTCTGTTTGTTGCTTTGCATGCCACTCTCTATTTCTGCTCTGAGATTAAATTGCAGTGTTTCATCATTGAAGAACCCTGCTGGGGCAATGCAACACAGCAATGCAATCTTTCCTTTAGCTTCAACTCTAGTGTGTGCACCGGAGAAGGTGAGGTCATGCATAATATCCTGTCTTGTCTAGTAATAGCCTGTCATGCTGTTTAATATCATCCTCAATAATGCAGTGCAGTGTGGATGTGCAGGCAGATAACGACTTTAAATATTCAAATGTTTGTATTTCTTGCAGGGTGCTGCCATCCTGTTAAAAAGTCAACATTTAATGTCACTCCAGGGTCAAGTATTTCAGAACAAAAACCGGTTTTATAGACAAAATATCATTGAGCTGAGCATGTAAATACACAATTGGACATACAGTAAGCTACTGAAAATGGATGGTGGCTGAACCCATGTCCCACATTGTTCAGCGCTATGATAAATATCAGTACAATGCGAAGTGATTATCTGTTAAAATGAAAAGTGTCTGGCATTGGCTACTTACTTGACAGTGGCCAAAGGGAGAAAAAAATTTTATATTGTGTGCGAGTAAAAATGACAAAATCGTGTAAAAAGCTGCAATTTATTCGTGGTGCTCTGTTTTCATTCTGTGGCGCTACACCACAAATGAGTCTATGTATGGGAAACACTGTTATGATTTAAAAAGAGTAAACACATTTGTTTGATATTAAGTAGCATCAACAAACTACAAGCCATGAGTGAAATAAATGGTTTTTTTTTTTGCATTATTATTCATATTCTCTGAAAAATGTCCAAAGAATCTTAAATTCTTCTTGGATATGCAAACTTATGAGCACAACTTTATTGTTAAATGTCACTGCATGCTCGGAATAAATCACAAAATGTAATCGAATCATTTATTCTCATAAATGTTTATAGTTGTAACACCACTGTGGTCAACTGATGGACATTGAACTTTTCTGAATATCAGTCAATGTTTTTTTTTTTCCCCAGGAGTCTTATCTGTTTTATTCAGAGCCTCTAATCAGACATGTGCTCACCTACCTTTACATTTTCTCTCCTTCATGTAGATCTCAGGATTAATAGACGCTTTGATGTTGAGCTTTTTCCTGACAAACGGCTCCACCGTGGTTGTCTTTGATGGTTTCCTCTAACGAGACTCTAAAATAACTCTTTGACCCGGTGTTTGAAGTTTACTGTTTTACAAAGTCAGTAAGCTAGCCCTTAGTGCTAGCTCATCTTTGACCACATAGTCTCACCACTTTTTTTTCCCCCTAATGTAAACACTTCTGGCTCCAAATATCCAACATGGCAGTGGCCTAATTCCAATCTAATGGCTTCAATACACAGTTTAGAAACCAAACTGTTGTTTTAACATCAATGATAATAATAATAATAATAATCTTTATTTGTATAGCACCTTTCATACAAACACTGTAGCCCAAAGTGCTTCTACGGATTTTGTACAAGATATACAGTACATGCATTATAAAATTCCAATACATAAAAAATACAATTACTAGATTGCAGATAAACTGATTATACATACATTATAAAATAAATCATAAATACATTAAGAGTTGATTCTGCACAAACTATAAGGAATATAAAGAATGTAAAGAATTGTGACTCCATTCTTTATCTCCCTTCAAAGACTGATGAAAATAAAAATGTTTTTAATTTAGTTTGGTTTGAATGCTTTATTTCGAACATGCGCAGAATACAACAATAATCAATACAACAATAATAATAATAATAATAATAATAATAATAATAATAATAATAATAATACACAATGACATGTCCGAAAATAAATAATTTTTATTTTTGTTTTTATTTTTAGTAAAAAAAAAAAAAGAGGGAAATGTTTTTTTATTTAAAAAAAAATTACATTTTATTTTACATTTTTATTGAAATTTAAAAAAAAAAAAATGTAATTCATTAAAAAAACTAAATTTTAATTAAAAAAGGGAGAGGGGATTTTTTTATATAAATATATTTTTTTTTTGTTACTTTATAATAGTTTGTTTTATTTTTATTTTATTTTATTATTTATTTAATTAAAAAAAAATATTTGTATTGATTTGATATCTTATTTATTTATTTATGATTATTTAGAAAAATTTATTTAAAAAAAAGAAGAAAATAGAGATATCTAAAACATGCAGGACACTAGGCCATGAGGATTTGAGAAGCACTGGTTTAAGCGAAAGAGATGAGAACAATGTCGTGGTATTCCATCTAACCTTGGTTTGTGCAAATATTTAAATGGAACAATATTTAGACGTCGACTGATGTCTGACATGAGAATAGACATGAAAATGTCATTTTCCTGTAATGTCCATGTACTTTCTCTTTAAAAGAAATTAACAAAAGAACTGGAAGCTTGTGAGAAGTCATGATGCAGAAAAGAATACACACATACATGTCCCTTAACCATGTACAGGCACGTCTGTGTTTATACTTGTGTCTATTCACACTATGAACTAATCCATTTGCTTGTCCTTGAAGTGATTCGTCTAAAGGATGGTGAATATACACTGTCTGGCCAAAAGAAAAATCACACATGCAACATGTCACTGCACCACCTTTGGTTTGTTATATAATACTTATGGAACATGACAATAAGGTTCATAATGTTTTCCATTCACACAGTAGTTGCATTAATTTTTCATTATTAAACCAGTTCCACCCCAAAGTCCCCAATCCTGGGGACCCATTTCACTTCACCTGCTACCTGGCTCCTTCTAACCCTAACCCCAGTGTGAAATCTTGTTTAATATTCAAATGTTCTATATCATTGGAAAGGTGAGACTTTAGGCTACAATGCAATATCAACCATTTTTTTCTCAGTCAAACACAGTTATAATGCTAGGTAAGGCATTAAAGAAAATGTCAAATGGTCGACACGTTGACTTCTGTAGCACAAGTCGACTTAAATTTGGAAGAGTCAACAAGTCGCATGTTATTCTTTCTCTCCCGGCCTCTCTCTCTCTATATCTCTCGGCGTACAGACAACCTGCATCTTTTTTCCTCCAAACACATGATATGGACAGTGTTGTGTTCCTCTTATTGGCCTTAAACTTATTACACGTAATATAAAAAGTGAGGACGTGTGGACAGTCCAGTTTTAGACATATGTTCACCTACTGATGTTCAGTTACATTTAACAGAAAACTCTTTGCTAACGTTAGCCTTTGTTTTGTTGCAGTTAAATGCTGTTTGTGTCAGTGGACATTGTTACGTTGCACTGAACTTTAATACAAGTTGCTCATTACTGGACAGACGTGTGTCCGTGTTTTTTGTTTTGTTTTTTTAGCGTGTCTGTTGTTTTTCCGCTGACAATGTGATGACATCATCACGACCCATTCGATGCAACTCAACTTTATTGACAGATAAGTTGACTTGAAAAAACTGAAGTCGTTAATGCCCTAATGCTGAGTATGTAAATAGGAATGTAAAAAAAAATACTTACGACGGTGTACTCTCTTCAAAGTAATTTAGTATCACATTATATTATTATATTATTTCATAATACATGCAATACTGTGTACTATAAAGAAAACTAACACTTCAAGGATTCTAATGGTGTAATCAGTTTCAAAATCTGATGAATATTTACCAAGTTATAACAAAAAACACTTAGAAAAGAAGGATTTGGTTTGGCACAACAGCAGCTCTGAGTTTGTTCTTATGGATGGACAATTGGACTGTAACTGAGTCTGGATTTTATGTGTGGAAATGTCTCCTTCTCCCTGAGCCATTCTGTAACAAGCCTGATATTCCTGAACATTCCTGGTATTGTCCAATCTTTGAGACATTAAAGACATGAGAAAAGTAACTATGCAAGTATTTGAGGTTGAGTAAGTACTGAGGTGATTAATGTTTCAGCTGTAAAAGGTTCTTTAATTCTAACTGATGCAGTGCTCTGATTCTCCATCATCGGTAATCAAAAATTAATGCAGCGATGGATGAAAAAAATATTATGGAGCGTATTGTGACTTTACATAAGGAGTATGTGGTAAAAACATGTGACAGTTAATGTCTGCTGGAAGCAAAACCAAAGGTGGTGCAAAAAATATTATATATGACTTTTTCTTTCTTTTTGGCCAGGCAGTAGAGAGTCATCTGAACCCGCTTTATCCTCACAGGGGTCACTGGGGTCACTGGGGTCACTGGGGGCCTAATCCAGCTACAATGGGTGAAGGCGGGGTACACCCTGTATGAGTCTCCAGTTCATCTCAGGGCTGAACATATATAGACAAACAACCACTGTCACATTCACACCTATGGGTAATTTAGATTAACCAGTTAACCAGTTAACCTATCAGTGCATAGGTTTGGATGGTGGGAGGAAACTGGAGAAAACCCACACAGACACGAGGAGAACATGTAAACTCCACACAGAAAGGTCTGGTGTGGGAATAGAACCAACAACCTTCTGTCTGTGAGGCATGAGTGCTCTATCTCTCTCACTCTGTCTGTCTGTCTCTCTATCTCTGTCTCTCTCTCTGTTTGTCTGTCTCTCTCTCTCTCTGTCTCTCTCTCTCTCTCTCTCTCTCTCTCTCTCTCCCTCTGTCTCTCTCTATCTCTGTCTCTCTCTCTCTGTCTCTCTCTCTCTCTCTCTCTCTCCCTCTGTCTCTCTCTATCTCTCTCTATCTCTGTCTCTCTCTCTCTCTCTGTCTCTCCCTGTCTCTGTCTCTCTCTCTATGTCTGTCTCTCTCTATCTCTCTCTGTCTCTCTCTGTCTCTCTCTCTGTCTCCCTCTGTCTCTCTCTATCTCTCTCTCTCTCTCTCTCTGTCTCTCTCTATCTCTGTCTCTCTCTCTCTCTGTCTCTCTCTCTCTCTCTCTCTCTCCCTCTGTCTCTATCTCTCTCTATCTCTGTCTCTCTCTCTCTCTCTGTATCTCCCTGTCTCTGTCTCTCTCTCTATGTCTGTCTCTCTCTATCTCTGTCTCTCTCTCTGTCTCTCTCTCTCTATCTCTCTCTCTGTCTGTCTCTCTCCCTCTCTCTCTTTCTCTCTCTCTCTATCTCTCTCTCTGTCTGTCTCTCTCCCTCTCTCTCTTTCTCTCTCTCTCTGTCTCCCTCTGTCTCTCAAATTCTAAGAGTGCTTTATTAGCATGACTGTTTCAGAACAGTATTGCCAAACCATTATCATACAAATGTATGAAATGTGTAGATACATAGAACATTAAACACATAAACCAAGAACAATTGCAGTTACATTTCGTAGTCTGTGTGTGTTCACAAAGACAATATTCAGTCCCTCAGGTTGTTACAAGCAGAGACATACTGTACAGGGTTCCTTGCCAAGTAAAATTGGAATCTTTTCCACTTCAGGGAGATATTTAAAATTTGGAATGGTATTTTGAAAGTTGGGAAAGAATATGTTTCTCAGATCTTCATATTTTTGACAGTGTTAAAGAAAATGTATTTCTGTCTCAACCCTCTCTGCGTGACAGTAGCTGCGTTTCCATTACAGTTTTTTGCAAAACAATTTCGATATTCCTCAAATTTCGACAAAGTATACAGTATTTACACTTTGATCGTGTTTCCATTGACGGTTGTTCTAGGCAGGAGTGTCATAACTGTCTTGAAATATCATCCGACGACATTTCACTGTTGTCATCTCCGGAGCTTCAGATCACTTGACCGCAGTTAGTATCACCCTGATATTAGAGTGAATGAATCGGTTAATTCTCTCGTCAGTAAAAGTCCCTGGCGAATTCTTTAAAGACACTGACATGTAAAACAAATCACCCGGGTAACATTATAAGGGTCTGTACATGTGGTCCCTACATTGTCAAGTTGAAATATTAAGTGTAAATATACTCGGCACTTAACAACAGATTGTAAGCAGCCAATGGTTGTCATGATTACAGTGACTGCGGCTGTCATTTTCACTCAGAGACGCGATCATGTGACTATATATGTCACATCCTGCGACATATATTGCAGAAAAAGTGCACATTTTGCACTTTTGCGATATATTAGAATATCGAAACATCTGAAAAACCACCTCATGAAAGTGTGAAAACTTTTTATCGATATTTGAGTGGGGTTTTTTTTCAATTTAGGTGTCCAGTTTTTTATAGCAATATTTACATTTTACAAATTTCCAAGGGTAATGGAAATGCAGCTCGTGACCACATATCCTTTCATCTTTGGGTAGCCATGTTTTTCTTTGTCTTCTATTGTAAAGTTGCGGTCACTAAGCCTGTACTTTGTCAGTACTTTAGTAACTTTGGTATGAATACAACTTCCCACAAGTGACTCAACTGTCAAAATACATCATCATCACATCCACGGGCATGTAGTGATACCTGTGGATGTGGTGCAGTTTGAAGTCATAGTTATAATTTAATTTCCATCTGTATTCTGATGGATAAAATACACAATATATACTTTGTGCACGACTGGACCCATTTGAAAATTCACAAATATTTATGTGATGCACAACTATACAGACAAATACGTACGAGTATCCAGTGTGTGGACAGTTGTTTTCCTCCGTATTAAACCACTGCTCTGGTGACATGTCTATTATGTTTCATGTGTGTACTCTACATACATTCAAGTGCTTTTTAAACATCATTAAATCTCATCCCTATTCTGTAAACACCAACGATTACAAATTTCTGAAACAATAATGTATTGATGTTTACATTATTTCTGTAAACGTGGATAACACACACACACACACACACACACACACACACACACACACACACACATATAGGGCTGGAGTTTGTTCAATCATATGTACATTATCTCATTTGTGGCATGAACCAAACATTTGCATAACAACATGCTCATGTTGACTCATCATATTGACACTGTTGAGAGTAAACTGTGATTTGGGAAACACTGCCTGGATGAATGTGCTGTTCATGTTGACTCTTTTTACATAATGGTCTGTCTAGTGTGTGTGTGCTTGTATTCCTATGTTAATGGGGACATTGATTTGTTTACACAGTCACACTATGGGGACTGCTGACACTATGGGGACCAAAATACAGGTCCCCACAAGGGTTAAACTCAGGACTTTCAGGGGCCACATTCAGCCCAATTTGATCTCAAGGGGGTAGGAATAATAAAATATTAACATAATTACTGAGAAAGAAGTGACAATTCCAAATGTATGTCTTTGTTTTAGTACAGACAAACTCAATTACCTAATGAAAATACTTAATATCCAACAAGAAAGGTTTGAATAACCTGGAAAAACTGAAATAGCTTAAGAAAAATATGTGCAATTCTAACAAAAATTATGCCTCCTTTACACACATACATTATGGATCAGATCTACTACAAAGACACTAAATTGTTAAAATTGTGCTTAATTTTCTTTAGAAATGTCAGGTTATTCATGTTTGTTCAGGTTTTTCACATTTTATTTATACAGGATAGTTTGTAAGAATAAATATTTTCCTAATTTAATGTTATTTTTTGCACTATAACAAAGACAGAAATTTAAAGTTGTCATTATTAAATTATTTTCAAATCAAAATGAGAAAAAAATATGGAGTCATTATTTTTTGTAGGTTATTCTGCTATAATTTGACTGTAGATCATAATGATCTGTATGCGGAATCTGAACTAAAATCAGTTCTAAAATTTTGCACTTTGCAGATTCATCCCATGGGCCACATTGGAAACTTTGGCGGGCCGCATTTGGCCCCCGGGCCGCATGTTTGAGACCCCTGACTTAGAAGGTTAACAGAACTGCATGCTGCCTTCCAGAACCTAATATGAATATGAATGACTCTTACTCTCTCAGGCAAAATTATCCTAAAATGTGCCTGGAATTTACTGTCTGTAAGCGCTCACGTTGCTGTTATTTCCATGCTGTATTTTATCTGTAACTGTGAAAATAGTTATTATTATAGTACTTATTCATGACATTTGGGTTTTTTTAGACCTGAACACCATTTGTTAAATGAAACAAAAGGCCATAAGTGACATTTTGTGCATCCTGGTGGGTCATTTTAGTTATATCACCAAATCATTTCTTTTTTCATCCAAAAACTGAGGGAGTCGTGAACAATCATCACAGCTCTGAACTCATCTACACTCAGCTTTCATGTCTATTGACTAGAACAGAATAACATGAGTAGTTACAGTACAACAGGAGACTTACTGTGTGTTTTAGTTAAAAATTTTAGTGTCTTTGAAATTTACTGTGTATTTTGATTTTAATTTTAGTATATTTTAATATATGCACACATACATGCATATACATGCACGTCCTTCTATCCATCTTTAAATATATATATTCATACATACGTCTCTAGCAACAGTAACAACAATTATTATTATTATTATTATTATTATTTATTCTTCTCTTTATCTTCTTCCTTATATAACTCATTCTGTAACTGAAAAACTAATAGGCAGAAGCCAGGGCTTATTTGACCTACTGTATCCTATACAACCCATAGAGTCACCAGCAGATCATTAATAAAATAAATATAACACAAGACAAAGAAAAGAAAAGAAAAACCAAAACCCAGTGAGAATCAATAAGGGATTGAAATCAGGATTCATTTCCAGTTGTAGTTACAGTAGAACCCATGGCATGTCGTTCTGTCTTTCTAACATACTTTTCAGTGCTGTAGCTAATAATTTATTTTTGCAAACATCAGGTATCCACAAAGGAAAAGAATTTGATCTAATCACACTGATGCTCTGTCTCTATTTCACTCCTTCACCTTGATCATGCAGAGTTAATATTACACTCCATATTAGTTTCTATTGAGGTGGGCAGAACTATATTTACCATTAATAGAATATGACACTTTTTATGTTGCTACACTCATATCTATTAAATAACATGAGACTGTGTGAGCTGAATGAATAACATGAGTTCCCACCATGGTCAGATAATAAGGCCTGAATACTGAACGGTGTCCGACTCCACAGCAGTGACACCAGTGGAAACTCCACTGCATAGACCACATAGTCCCTCATAGACCACAGTGCAGAGGTGTAAAGTAGCTAAGTAAAAGTATTTCGTTATGGTACTTAAGTAGATTTTTTTAGGTATATGTACTTTACTTGAGTATTTATTTTTCTGGCAATTTTTTTTTGTGTGTAAAGTTATTGACCGACAAATAAATCCAAACCAAAAACCAAAAAAGCACTCTGAGAGCACAAACCTCCGCCAAGGCATCACGATCATGTGACCATGTACGTCACATCGTGTGACATGTTTTGCTGAAAAAGTGTTTCCATTGCGCTTTTGCGATATATTAGAATATCGAAACGTCTGAAAAACGACCTAATGAAAGCATGAAAACTTTTTATTGATATTTCAGTGTTTTTTTTAAATTCAGGTGTTTCCATTACCAGTTTTTATAGCGATATTTACATTTTGCAAATCTCCAAGGGTAATGGAAAGGCAGCTACTCTCACTTACCTTCCTCACTGTATTCTGCATCAGGTAAATTATTCAACCTTCCAAATCTTTTTTTTTTAACGTCTTTTAAAGTGTAGTGACTTTTCTTTTCTTCAAATTCGTGTATATAATATTGAGCGACTTGTTGTGATCATTCCATTGTCTAAGACGAAGGCTTTTTGTAGATAACAAAGAGCTGTGGAACTTAAATAATTCACAGGCAAAACCATTTCCGGTGATATTTCCACACAAAAATGTTGGAATAAGTAGCTGTGATTATTTGTTTTGAAGTTGCAGATCTCAGTTTATCCTTGGCATTGCCACTGAGAGCTGTTTGTGTAAAATGTACCTGTTGGTTATTTCAGTTTATCCATTTGAAAATGTGTTTTCTTTTAAAACTTGAACCTGCGTACCTTGTGAAAAATGTCTCTAGATGATTTGTGCACAAGCAGGATGGAAATTGATTGATTTGTCTTTTGTTTTTTTGTTTTTTAACCAATTCAACCACTACTTTTGCTGCTAGACATTTGAAATGTTGCCCATAATAAGTGAAGAGTGATTTAAATAATAATAATAATAAGAAGAAGAAGAAGAAGTAGTAGTTGTTGAATTCTGGTAGTGCTTTGTGACTGGGAATTTAGACTTTTTATCTCATAATTTTAACTTTTTATCTCATCATTTGGACTTCACCTAATGTGCCTTATATATGAAAAACCTTCATAAAAAAACATTGACAGTAAACCTTAAAGTGCGGAAAATACGGTAATTCCATAATCAGTCTAATACAGTGACTGACTGTAAACTATTAGTGTTGTATTGTAAATGGACATTGGTAAGAACAAAGAATGATCTTTACTGTCTTTTTGTTTTGTTTTACTAGTACTTTTTGCAGTTACTGTACAAACACTCACCAATTTGAGATGAGATATTTTATTACATGACACAGAATGATTTGAATGTTGTAAAAAACACAATAACAAATTTTTGCCAAAAAATGCAGTTACTGCTTTTTTGCTTTGCAGGACAGAACTGTTCTCAAAATGTAATAAGATCTTTTCTTTTTTTCTTTCTTTTTTCCCCTTTTTTTCTTTTTTTTGTCTGCATTTGTTCTCATTGTTTAACACCACAGAGAGGGTGTCAACATTGTTTGAGATCAATGCATTTTTTAGTCTTGCAGCCAAATATTTTAATATTTAGTGCATGTGTGTAGGAGGCCACCGGGGCCACCGTGAACGACGCAAACCTGGAAAACAAGAGGGAGCAGCTACAAGCCCCCCCAGCGCACCAAGGCTGACCCAGGCGGCCCGGGACACGAGGACCCACCCGCCACCCCAACTCCAACCTGCCCACCCCAGCCCCCACCAAACCCCCCAACCCCCCACCCGACCTGCCCAACCCCACCCCGACACCTGTGTGGGGTGTGGGGGTGGGGTTGGGCAGTGCTTCCTGCTTCCTGGCTATTCTTGGTCACTGCCAATCTATAATTCCATTTTGATATAAATACAACCAATAGTTTTTCTGCTGGAGCATCAACTAAACCAAAACCATAAACCAAATCTAAAACCGCCCCCACCTCCCCTTTAAGGGGCGCAGATGTAATATACATGTATATATCAGCACTACAGTGTTTCAGCTACTTCTGCTGTTTGAGGGAAAATAATGACTCTGAAATAATAAATGTGTCTCCCAGAAACAACAGCATTAATAAACTTTTTCTTTTCAGATTTAGGCTCTGGAAGGGTAGTGAAAAAGATACAAGGATTTATCTTTTTAATAAAGAGAAAATCTTCAAAGCTGTGAAAATAATAATAATCTTTTTTTCAAGGATTTGGTTTATTGCCTGAAACAAAAAAATAATAATTTCAATGAGGAAAGAGAAATCTGAAGGAATATACTTCAATGAAAAGGTATGTTGAGATGATACAGATCTACATTTATCTGATGAAAATGGTGATGATTAATTGTGGTGAGGGGTTTCACTTCAGACTGAATAATGCATCACATTCAGCAAGAACATAATCTGCCATGTGACTGTTTATAGACGTAATAATCAGTTCTGGTCATATGTTCTTCTGGTTATACAAATACAATAAAATAGAGTTTGAGTTAAATGGATGTAAAATGTCTTAGACCAGTGTTTTTCACCTGAAATTTGTCGTAATTGATAAAAATCAAAACTTAGTAACAAAATATATGATGACTGTGGTTCTGTTCATCTGTCAAATGTTCACTGTGGTCAGTTTCAGATGCTGCAGCTTTTTCATAATATGTAGTTTCACTTATTGTTTGTTCAGTGTTAATTGTCAGCCTTGCAAATACAAGCTGAACTGACTGTATGTATCCTGACCAAGGAAAATAATATTCTCAGTTTAAGCAGTATTCCAGTGTTTCTCAAACTTTTTGAGCCATGACACATATTTTACATTAGAAAAATCACAAGGCATGTCACCAAACAAAAATTTCCAAAAAAGTATATTTATTGAAGTATAATGCAAATTTACTTTAACTCAGGCTGGTAACACGGGGGGACCGGGACTTTTTCCCCCATTAGCCTCTAAACCATGGAAACGTACTTAGCGGGATCAGAGTGGCAGGGACTGGTACCGTTGTTTTTTTTTAAAGAAACGCATTGTGATTGGTTAGTCACTTCATTCTCCGCGGCCCCTGCAGCATTGACAGATCACTGACAATCATACACAATGGATGACGATGCTAAGAAAAAAAACGAAATGTGGACACCAGCGAGAGTTGGAAAGAAAAAGGTTGATCAAAGAGGAGGGGGCGAAATGTCCAAAATGAACTGAGTTGTTTATCAAACCCAGCAGCAGCCAGAGTGGTACTGCTGTTAGCTCTGCTGTTAGTTCTGCTGTTAGCTCTGCTGTTAGCTCTGCTGCTAGCTCTGCTGTTAGCTCTGCTGTTAGCTCTGCTGCGAGCTCTGCTGTTAGCTCTACTGCTAGCTCTGCTGTTAGTTCTGCTGCTGGCTCTGCTGTTAGCTCTGCTACTAGCTCTGCTGCTAGCTCTGCTGTTAGCTCTGCTGCGAGCTCTGCTGTTAGCTCTGCTGCTAGCTCTGCTGTTAGCTCTGCTGCTGCAACAGCATCGCATGCATTTATGATTTGGTGGCAGATCCATCCATCAAACAGGTGAGGGAGGAGGTCCGGGGTCACAGGTCAGCACAGGAGAGTGAGTGAATGAGTGAGAGAGAGAACTGGAATTCATGTGTTATTGTAAGTGTGATGAACATTTTGGACTAGAAATGAGGGAAAAAAAATCTCTCAATAAGCTTTAGATTTTTGCAGTGTAGGGTTGATATACTTAACACCAGTCCAGATACACACTCTAAAATTCTATCGAACCACGTTATGATACGCTGAAAGGTAATTATGGAATCTTTGCCTGAAGACACACACAAAACCAAAAAGAACAACAATAATCAAGCACTGCAGTTTTAAAAAGGTTGGTAAGAATTTTTATGCTAATACATTATTCTACAAAAAGCAACACTTGTGCTTCAGTACAGGAAGTTTGGAACCGGAGGAGCACAACTTTACTCGCATTGAAGAGGTAAATGCCAAGAAATGGCTTCATCTGCTTCCAGCTCATTAGCATTCCTGAGAAACCTAGTCTCAACGCTGCTGCTGCTGCTGCTGCTGCTGCTGCTGTCTCCATCTCTACTCTCTCTTTGTTTCTTTACCTTTATCCCTCAAAAGTCCCTATGGATTATGGGTCCTGCTGAGTGTGTTAACCTACATCCCCGCCTGCTCGTCTGCAGACACTTGCTCACCTATTCCCATCTATCTTCCCGTGTGTGTATGTGTAATGCGTATGTGATGGAGAGCGGGTCCGTGCAGGTGTAATTCACATTGTATTAGCTCCTCAAACCCTTCCCACCACAGCCACGTTCAATTCCCTCACCAGTGGGAGTCACTGGAGAACACAACACCTATCGTTTACTGCTTTCCCCCTTTCCACAAGCCAATGCAATGACCACAGACGCTCTTCCACTCCATCTGCTTCCCTGCACCGTGGACAGACACCCACACACATGCGTACATACGTGCACTCTTGTGTCGTTCACATGCAGAATCCACTTCACAGCACTAATGAAAATCTGTACCAGAACACAGATAAAGGCTTGTTAGCGTTTCCTCCCCTGAGGTCTTTAATGAAATCTGCAATGTCGTATGGCTCAGTTCTATTAGGTCTCCAAGGATCTAAACATAGATCAACCTGACACAATCCTGTTTCAGCTTTCCAGTTAACAGTTTAGTAATGATGCAGCAAGAAACAATCACATGCCACATGGAGGAAGGAACAGGGCTTCTACCTTTTCCTTGTTTGTCTTTCTGTATTTTTAAAGCTGTCATTCCATCGTTATTTCGTGAATATTATTGTGTTCTCCATTGCTATTGAATACATTGTGCATTGGTTCTACCTAAAGGTGTCATTCCAATGAAAACCCCTTTTCCATACTCATTTTGGAATCTGATGGGTCACCCCGAGTTACCAAAACGTGCTGCCTTCAAAAGTGGTTTGTTACCTCCACTGGCTGCATACCGCATTCACAGAAAATAACAAGAGGAACGGGGGACCCAGAAAAAGCTGGTCCATCTGACATAAGATGGACTTTAGCATCACCCACGTGGGGTTAAACTTTCCCCCATTGCGGCGAATCTCATGTAGCATTAGCATTAGCATCTACAAGAGAAGACGGTGCCACAGTAGCTGCTGCACAAAGTGGGAAAAAATGGCGGATCAAACTGGTTCATGTGCTCTGTGGAAATAAAGCCTTGTTTTATTCCTGCACGTTTTCAGAACAAGTGATGGCACAAAACCTAGCTGGATGTTACTCTCATAAAGGTAAACGCATATCGTGAGGGAAGGGGCAAGTATTCCTTCATGCATTTTGAGCCAATCAGAGACGCGTTGTCACCGCATCATGAGGAAGTACCGATAAACTTCTACCGTGAAAAAACAGCTGGAAACAAAGCAATCTGGATGTTTTTTTTAAAAAATAGAACCAACACACAATATATTCAATAACAATGGAGAACAGAGTAATATTAATGAAATAACCATGGAATGACTCCTTTAAAAAAAATCTCTGGGTTGCTTTTTTTGAACCTGTTTTTGGAGGGTAGAAAAATGACTGGAGGTGGAACAACAGAGTTTACTGGTACTTCCTCATACATGTTCATGAAGCGGTGATGAGGCGTCTATGATTGGCTCAGAATGCATGAAAGAACATCCCAGAGTAGCATCCAGCTAGGATTTGTGCCGTCGCTTGTTTTGAAAACATGCAGGGGAAAAAATTACCCTTTATTTCCACAGAGAGCACATGAACCAGTTTGCTTCGACATATTTTTCAAGTTTGTGTAGCAGCTACTGTGGTGCAGTTTTCTCTTGTAGATGCTAATGCTAATGCTACTTCAGATTCTCTGCAATGGGGGATGAGTTTAACCACACGTGGGTGACACCAATATAAGAGAGATAAGATAATACGTTATCGTCATCATACAATTGTACGGCGAAACGTGTCCTTTACATTTAACACATCCTTCTATGGAGCAGTGGGCACCCATGGGTGGTGCCCGGGGACACACCTCCAGATGTGGAGTCAGACTCATGGTCAATTACCTGGCTGGAGGATTTTTAGCCTAACAAATGTGTATTTGGGTGATGGGGGAAAACCGGACCACCCAGAGGAAACCCATCCAGACACGAAATAAAATAAAATCCAAATCCAGAAATATGAAAAACTCCATACTTCTTCTTCTTGCTGTTCATGACATAATGTGGACAGGCTTTTTCTGAGTTGCTTGTTTCTCTGTTGTTTTCTATAAATGGTAAATACAGCCAGTGAAGATGACAAACCACTTTCAAACGCAGCATGTGTTGGTAACTTGGGGTGACCCATCAGATTCCAAAAGGAGCGTAGAAAAGTGGTTTTCAGCAGAATGACACCTTTAAAAAAATTACATTCATCATGGTCTTGTACCATTTGTGGTCAAACTGTAGTTGTATGTCATAGAGTTCCTGGAAAATAAGACACAAAAAAGGCATTCCACACTTGAAATAGAATTAATCATAAACTAATCTTGAGTGATTGTTTGGTCATTTTCTCAATTGCAGTAAACTGTGTGTCCAAGAAGAGAAGGAGAATAAATAATGTTTTATTACACAGGCCAGGAGTGAACTAGTAGATTAATTTGAAAATTGCATTAAGCAGAAAATAAGTTGTCACATAACATGAAGTGTCGACTGTGACAAATGCATACGTGTCAAGTAACACTGCAGGAACAACACTCAAGTGATAACTTACACAAAGACATATGGCCTAATTTGCATGTGTTAAGTTTTAATGCCTTTAAATAAGTGACATTTTGCTTTTGGAAATGTTGTTCTACATTTTAAACCAGGGGTCTCAAACTCTGGTCCTCGAGGGCCGGTGTCCTGCATGTTTTAGATATTTCCCTCTTTCCCATGATTCAGTTTAACCCTTTAACTTAGCCCTAACCCTAACACAATAACAGTTCCTCATCAAGCAAAAACTGCTTTTGTCAGAGACTAAATAAATAAATAAAACTAAGAGACATTTCTGTCTGAACGGCTGCTTGTCAGTCTATACAGTGTTTGGCTTTTTTTCTTTTTCAAATGCACTTACAGTGTTTGATTTGGATGAAAGGAAAATGTTAGGTCAGCTTTTTCACAATTTGTATAAAAATAATTCTGACTCCTTCGTGGCTCTGTGGGGGCCTGTCTTCTATCACGTTCTCTCTTAATCGTTCTATTTGAAACTGATAATGTGATTTTTTTTCTCCTCAGTTCTTAAGAATCATGTGACACGATGATGTTTAGGGTCTTCATTTTCATTAGTCTTGTGCACTAGCTTAGCCTGACATTCTACAACAAACATGCTGATAATGTAGTCTTCATTGAGTGAGCGGTGCTGAAGGTCATCATCTGGGTCCACAATATGCGCTTCGTCACCACAGTAACTGCCGTCTCCTATTTGTTCCATCCACACTCATTCAATTGTCATTGATCTGCACTGGTGCAACAGGGAATGTACAACAGCCGCCGCCGTCATCATCATCATCATCATCGGCAAGGTGCACTCAGACAAGGACATGAGTGCATGGACCTTTAAAGACGTGTAGTTTCACATTGAATGAAATTAAAGTGAAGGAATTATAATATGTAAGCAACAAAACATGCTTTTCATTGACTGTGAAAAAGAAGACATTCATAATAATCCTTCACATCATCATTTCTCATCTTTAGGAGTCAGTATATACCAGGGGTGTCAAACTCATTTTAGTTCAGGGGCCACATTCAGCTGAATTTGATCAGAAGTGGGCCGGACCAGTAAAATAAATGATTAAAAAAAAAAAACATACATAAAAATATATAAATGAGGGGAATGGGGGGGGTCAATTTACACCATGAAAATGTTTACATCAAGAAACCATCCTTTTAAACAGTGTGAAGAACATGAACAAACTGAAATAAATGTGATATTTTAACATTACTAGGCTGTCGTTTGTCATTTACATGTGTATAGCCTAGCCGCGCTAGACCCCCCCCTAGTGAAAGCAATGTGCAATCTAATGTGCCACTGTAGTAGTCTAGTTGTGCTCAATGTAACTTTTGGCTAGAAAAGTTTCCCTGAAACTGGCCGACGAATCACAATGAAGTATAGAGTCAGAGGATGAGTGTAACAAAGATTCGGTGAGAAACAACCGGAAACAACCATAGAAGAAGAACAATATTAATCTCCATTTTAGTCATTCCTAAATTTCTCCGGACTCCTCCATGAACTTTCCAGCGCTCTAACTACATCATTCTAAAGATTACACTGATTGGTTGTAATACCGTCCTATTGCATACAGTAGGATTTGAAAGACAACCTTTAACCCGCCTCCCCTGACTATGAAGCACGGCTAGACCCATACATAGACCCATACCAAGTCGTCTTTGTCGCCAACCCCCCCAACCCCCCCCCCGCACACCACAGACAGTGAAGCGAAGAAAACTAGAAAAGAGGCCTCTGATTGGTCCATTCTACATCCATCCTACACGCAATTCCGCTTTCCTACTTTTCCTTCTCGTTTTGTGAACATGAGCTCATTGTTGAAGACGACTCGTATGAACATGGGTTCGGCCGAGTGCGTGAGGAAGTGGAAGAATCTATATGTAAAGTTTGTTCAACAATGAAAGGGCCTGATGTCGAAAAACTAGCGAGTTTGTGAGTGCCTCATGAGTGCGTATATGTTTTAAAGCTGGAGCCGTGAGCCACCTTCACCCTCCTGGCCGACCCACACACTGCTGTGAAGGAAATTAAAGAAAGAAGAAAAATAAATAAATAAATAAAAGGACACCCCCTCAGGTTTTTTGACAAATCGCACTCTTCATACATGTGGGGATAGCGCAGCTAGGCTAACATGTGTATATTATAGCTTACAAATACACAAAACATTTAGGAAGAGGTGGAATAGGTGGAATATTAAATATTAAATGCGTTCTTACTTCTCTTAAGACATTTCAGTTTGTTGTTATTTGTTCCAGCTATACAGATTTTTTTGGGGATGAAATTAAATGTGACTTGTGAGTCATTTATACGTTAATTTATGAGAGTGAATTGGTGTGATTGTGAAACCTCAACTAAAATAATTCATATATTAGTGTCATTTTTACATTTCACTGAGCCTTTGGACCTTTTAGCGGGCCAGATTTGGGCCCCGGGCCGCATGCTTGACACCACAAGTGTCCCATAGGTTCGTCATAGTTTCTAGATTTTTGCCTCTTCACGATGAAAAACACTATTTAACATGGACGTGAATGTCCTGAACAGAAAGTACCCTTCTGGATATTTGTTCCACTTTGCTACTTCAGTGAAAACAGCTTATCCCTGACAGTTTGTGACACTGGTTTAAGCGCTAACATAAAAGTAAATGTAGTGTGAAGACACTTCTTCTCATGCAACAGTACAGTGTATGTGTGTTGGAGCCGGAACAAAAAGGATGCATTAAAGCTCACAAATGTTTTGCATGAATGCTTTTTTTTTTGCCAGCATAACCAGTATTGTTTTTATGAAAGAATGTAACAGTAGTTTTTGTACGTGGCATATATTTACATCCTATAGAGACTGATCGACATCTTGAAGACGAAACTGAAATTTAATTAAAAATCCCCTTATTGTTATACTATGTAATAAAAATGAGTTCAGTGTAGTTTTCCATTACATGTTATTTATTGCCATGGTTCCTGAAGGGGAAGGAAGGGGTACTGTTTTTGATTATTAACACTCGAGCACAGAGGTGTCAAACATGTGGCCCGGGGGCCAAATCTGGCCTGCCAAAGGGTCCTGTCCTGGTCCTTTGATTGAATTTGTGAAATATAAAACTTAAACTAATATATTAATAATTTTAGATGACGTTCCACATTCAGACCAATTCAATCTCATAAAATAACCTATAAATACAAGTCAAATTATTTCTCTTTGTAAATATAAATGTTTTAATTTTGAATAATTTGGCAAAAATGTGAATAAGCAGAAAAAATTAAAATGCTACTTCAGATTTGCTGCAATGGGGGACGGGCTTAACCCCACTTGGGTGACGCTAAAGTCTGACGTCAGATGGACCGGCTATTTCTGGGTCCCTGGTTCCTCCTGTTGTTTTCTGTGAATGTTAGGGTTTTTTGCAAAATGATACCTTTAAGAAAATGAGAGGACCATGATAAATGCTGATTATTTAATTTGGTTAACTTAATTTAATGTAGATCTGTTCAGTGAAATCATCATTAGAAATCATTGTTAATTCACCTGTTTTAAAAACCTTAGAATCTCTAAATGTGGAATTATAGTACATTTGTAAAAGCCGTGCTCTGGGCACTAGATAATCACTTTCCACAGCTGGCCTCCAAATGTTTAGAATTCTGCTGGTACCACTGCCTCTTACAATCTGATTCTGAGATTCATACAAAACATGCTGCAGGCAAAATGCATTTTAGAAATCCCTAAACCTGTTTCTACACAATGAAAGTCAAACATTATAGTGAAAAATCTGGAGAGGAAAAAAAAAAGAGTGCTTTAGTGTGAAAGGTGAAGGGGTAGAGTGCGCCCCAATTTTCAGTCTGGGAGTTTTATACCCAAATGAACCCACTTTTTCCAAGAAGGAATTTGATAAAAAAAATAAAAGAAAAAAAGAAACAGCAGCTTTTACTGTACAATGAGTTTTTAAATTGGTTATAAGTTCAGGTATATGTTGGTAAGTTAACTGAACACACTTCACTTTAATTTATATTTAAATCAGCTGAAGATTAATAAGAATAAAAAAAATGATAGCGATGAAAAGGTAAATTTAAATAACTTTAAATTAAAGCTGTCAATTCATTTAAAAGTTTAATCACATTAATCACAGGATTGCTTTAGATTCACCTCAAATAATTACGTTCCAAACACTTTCAATTTAATTTTAATTCAATTCCATTTTTTATTAAAAATCAGGGTTCGAATGGAGAAAGAACGTAAGCAGAAGATTATAAAAGTGACAAATGAGTGTGTAAATATATTTTTTCCATCCAATCAGTCCAGACTGAAATGAGCCGGACCATCGGGAATCTTTCCAAATTCCCAGATTAGCCACTCCACCAGTGGAAATAGGTATTCAAATAGTCTCCGTGTACTCGTGTACTCATGGGAAGTTTGTGTTGGACTCTCTTCTGAGCTAAGCTTCAATCATTTGTTGACAATGGTTTACAACATCACAAAGCGAACCATGTCCCTCCATGACAACAGATGTAAGATCCTGATTTTGGATTGATTTCACTTACACTTCTCATCCGTTCTTCGCAGCTACAACAGAAAATACAGTGAATTAACATTAAAAAAAAAAAAAACAGATTCCAACAGGAACATAAGCACATATACACTCCATATCACAGCTTGTGTGTCGAACTACAGGAAGAGATTGTAAAAAAAAAAAAAAAAAACTTCAATATGAGCTTTTTTTAATTAGTGTTCAGATCATTCTAAATATACTTTTTCTATGAAAGTCTCTTTCATCAAACGGCCTAAGAACCAGGGCATTTTAACGTAGTGAATGTACTACAATTGGTGGAGACAAGCCGAGTGTGTGTGCTCAGTATAGAGTCCCCTGACGATTGTGTCCAGATCTATGAACAGTCCCTGCAGTGTAGCCTTATTGATGACTCAGCCCCCCCCCCCTTTTGCAATTTCTGTAATTACATTTGTGTCTCATGATTATGTCATTCATCTCTAGTGGAAAATCAGGAGCGAAGGCATCATTTTAAAAGCTGGCATTCCCCATCAGTACAGTCCAGTGTCCTAACATCTGTCCTCGGTGAGAACTTGCCAGAGCTATATTTAGCTCTGGCGTCCAGCTTTATATAGGTCAAGAATCCCATGTACACTTCCACTGCTAGACTTCCAGGCGGTAGCATTCTTGTTGTTTGTGGCAGATTCTGGTAATTTGTTGTATGTGACCACTCCCTTACACTGGTAGTTTATGGTCCTAAAAAACTCTTAACCCCTAAAGACCCAAACATCCACCCTCGACCCAAAACCATCTACTGATAGGAGCAGTTTAATCCCTGTTGATCCACTAATATATGTCAAAACATTGGTGTAAATAGTTATTCATCTTTTCATGGTCTTCAGATATGACCCATTTGGACGTTCAGAGGCTCTGTAGTTACCATGGAAACACTATCTTCTACAACGTTGTTTCAACAGTAGAGTTGGATCAATGTCAGTGAATGGACACACTCAGAGTCCTGCACGGTTCTGATTTTGACAAACCGCAACCGCCCGTACCCGTCATGTTTAAACTCGTATCTGACCCGTTTTCCAACGAAGAAAAAAAATAAAATCCGCACCCGAACCAACCCGCTATAAATGAACCCGATATCCGACCCGAACCCGAAAGAAAATGTCAGATAGCCAAACTTAAATACAAACATTTATTGCCACGAATATACTGAACAGTGACATAGCCAAGGCAGAGCCAAATAAAAATGTTGTTAACCTTTTAGCCTATGAACCGCAAATTAGACCCGCGATCACCCACGTCTGACCCGAACCGAACCCGTATCCGACACAGCACAACATTTTTCACCCGTTTCACCCACGGGTACCCGAACCCATGCAGGACTCTGGACACACTAAGTTTATGTTCAGTTAATGATACATTTTGGTGAAAAAGTCACCTTTTCTTCTGTATTGTTGAGTTAGTAACTTTATTCGGAGCTTTTATGAATATTTGGGGGACCGACGCTTTGCACCCCCCAACTCTGGAACTCTCTTCCACTACCCATCACTAACTGGGACTCACTATCCACATTCAAATCCTGTCTTAAAACGTATGTTTTCAAACTGGCTTTCACTTATTTTTTTATTTTTTTATTTAATGAAATTTTTTTATTGATTTAAATTTTATTTCATCTCATCTTATTTTACATATTTAATTATTTTCAGATTTTACCCACAAAAAAAATCACAAAATACAGGTGATAATATTACAATAAATTGTGCCAGGTAAATATAGAGGGGGAAAAAAATATTTTGGAACTGGCACAAATGTCACATTTGTACTTTATGGGTTAAAACAAACATTTCTTGTGGGAAAAATTGTGAATAAAATCAGAAGTAGTTTATTCAATATTGCTGCTGTGCATTTAGAGTTTTCAGTTAAACTTACAATACTCTTGTGTTGGGAAAAGCCACCAGTGTTTTGCACCTTTTCTGTGGCCTGTAGGTGTTTTCCACTGTGAAGGTTCCCACTGAGACAAGCGCCCCACGGCCACTGAAGTGTGTCTGCTTTGAAGTTTTCTGATGAACTTCAGCCACCCACGGGTGCTTAAATTCAAGCCTTTGAGAATGTAGTACAATTGTATTTCTGTTGGCCCCGCTCTGCAAATCTTCCTCTTTCTGTTAACAAAGCCACAGCAGGCAACTTACTTTCTTCTACTTTCTCAGTCGTTTTTATTTGTGTTTAGTCGACTTTCAACCTTTTTCAATCAGTTTGACTTTTAATCCCTCCAGAAAGTGAACAAATTTACAGGTGTTTTTATTTATTTTTTTATTTTTTCCTCAGTAACAGATACAACAGCTGTGAACTAAGATAAATATAGTTTAGGATTTTTCATTATACTGTAGTTTAGTTTGATTTAAAGGTGTCATTCCATCATTATTTAATATTGTTGTCTTCTCCATTGTTATTTAATGCATTGTGACTTGGTTCTTTTTTAAAAAAAAAACTTCCCTTTTACTTTGTCTCCAGCTGTTTTTGGACGGTAGAAAAATGACTTGAGGTGGAACAACAGAGTTCCTTCCTCATGACGCGGTAATGAGGCGTCTCTGATTGGCTCAGAGAATGAATGCATGAAGGAACACTCCCCCCTTCCCTCTGGCTCTGTGTGTGTTTATCATCCCAGAGTAGCATCCACCTAGGATTCATGCTGTCGCTGGTTTTAAAAAAGGAACAAAAATTAGGCTTTATTTCAGTTTGCTTTGCCATTATTTTTTAAGTTTGTGCAACAGCTACTGTGGCACCGTCTTCTCTTGTAGATGCTAATGCTAATGCTACTTCAGATTCGCTGCAATGGGGAACGGGCTGGGGGGAGCGTCACCTACATTCCATGGGTGGGCTTAACCCCATGTGGGTGACGCCAATGTCCACATTACAGCTTTTTCTGAGCCGCTCATTTATATGTGTTGTTTTCTATAAATGGGAAATACAGCCAGTGGAGGTGACCCCCCCCCTCCATAACTGACTGCACAATACCTCAGGACCAGACAACCACACGGTCAATTTATAGAATAGAATAGAATGTCTTTATTGTCATTATACAAAAGTACAACGAATTTGAAACATGCTATAGTCATCAAGTGACATAAAAAAGTATATATATATATATATATTCACTCACTCACTCACTCACTCACTCACTCACTCACTCACTCACTCACTCACTCACTCACTCAGAGTAATAAGATAAAAATCTAAAAAAGTAAGATTGCAAGTTATAAATAGAAATAAATAGGAATAAAAACACAGACCACACATACAGCATTCACACAATGGTCCTTCAGCAGTTCACTTGCACTATTTACATTATATTATCACTTTATCTCACTTGTCACTTGACCTATTTTTATCCACTTGCCTCGGTTTATTTGTACACACAAGGTTTTTACATATATATATATATATATATATATATATATATATATATATATATATATATATATATATATATATATATATATATATATATATCTTATTTACTTGTGCAGTTTAAGAAAATGTATGTACCTCTCTGTCTTAATCTATCATATTCCCATTTTTTACCGATAGTATTTTTTACTTCTTTATTGTATATTTATATTTATATTTTTTGCACAACTGCTGATGTCACTTCTATTTCACTGCCAATGTACAGATACAATTAGGCATGTGACAAATAAAGCTTGACAACTTTAAATGCACCACTTTCAAACGCAGCATGTGTTGGTAACTCGGGGTGACCCATCAGTTTCCAAAAGGAGTGTGGAAAAGTGGTTTTCAGCGGAATGACAACTTTAATTTTGAGAGTTTTTTCCTCTAACTTAACTAGTTGTAATGCATTTTTAGAGATTTGCTTCTTTTTATTAGTTTTCATTTTTTCCGAAATGCTTTGTTTTAGTTTAAGTTTTTGCATATATATATATATATATATATATATATATATATATATATATATATATATATATATATATATATATATATATATATATATATATATATATTAATCTTCCTGACCTTCATATTCAAAGAAATCGCTCATAAATAAATAAATAAGAAATCCTATACAGGACTCTTCTACTTTTTCCCAACTTCAGTGACAATAACAAAGACCAAATCAAAGGGAATTTCATCCATAATTATTATAAGTGTTAGCTTTGTTAGCACACAACACAGTTTCAGTTAGTTATTGTTTATTTTTTATATATTTCAATTAACAAAAATGTTTTTTTATTCTAGTTTTTGACATTTTGTTAGTTTTCATTATTATTATTATTATTATTATTATTATTATTATTATTATTATTATTATTATTATTATTATTATTATTATTATTATTATTATTATTATTATCCTTATTAATAATAATAATAATAATAATAATAATATGACTACTACTAATAATAATAATAATCCTAATAATAATAAAAATGGTGTGAACAATAGTTCTTGGTCGTAGTTCTCTGTTCAGTTGGACTGGGTTAGCTTCTTTGAGTTGAACCCAGTAGAATGACCCAGAAGAACGATGACCCAGGCTAATGGACGACCGACACACATGGGAACAGTGGGAACAAACTTTTTCAGAGGCCACCGTGTTGACATGGAAAGACTATGAAACAATGACGGAGCTGCTCATTTCACCAAACAAGAAAAAGCAGTCACTGTGAACTTCACCTGTGCCATTTAACCTCAGAACAATGAAATCATGACAGTTATAATTATTGTAATAATGTTCTCTAGGAACATGATGATAGTAATTGAGATGAAGTGAAATAGAATGAATACAATGGGGCTTAGATGGTAGATGATGTAAATATTCACTCAGCTTTGACATTGCCTGCTGTAAAACTTCTTATATTGAGGTGTTTTTATTGCATTTTTTTTCATGGTACTTTTATTTTCTAAATGTTTTGCCCCTTACATAGACCTGGAGGTGTCCACCAGGTCGTTTACATGGGAGTTTTTATTCCTGTTTAATTCCAAATTAAAGTGAATTCCACTTTAACCCTTTAAACGCCCAAGGGTCCACATATAGGTCACTCAAAAATGTTCAGCAAACTTGTCCCAAATGTCACATGACCTGGTCTAGTTTGACAACGGAGAATCTCACACATGGGGAGATATATATAATTAGCCACTTTCAGATAAAATAACTACAGCAAAACCAAGAAACCAGGAAAAGTCAGAATAGTTTAGAATAGTATCGAAATTAAACCATTTAAAAGTGAGTTATTGTGTTTGATCAGGTCACAGTTCTGAGTATGGACAGAAAATGTAGGAAAAATGATTTTTTTTTTTTTTAAGTTGAAATTGAGATAAAAAGTTATAAATATGGGATTTAAAAAATGTATAATTTCAAGATAAAAAGTCAAAATTGTGAGATACGTCATAGAACTATAATATATAAAGTCACAGTTTCTCTCCACTGATTTTCTCTCTGAAGTGACTTATTTATCATACTGTCACATCTGAAAAAGTAATGAGTCTATTCTGAGAATGTAAAGAGTATAAAGTACAGATATTTATATAAATGTAAAGAGTATAAAGTACAGATATTTATATAAATGTAAAGAGCATAAAGTACAGATATTTATATAAATGTAAAGAGTATAAAGTACATATATTTATATAAATGTAAAGAGTATAAAGTACAGATATTTATATAAATGTAAAGAGTATAAAGTACATATATTTATACAAAAATGTAGGGAGTAAAAGTAAGAAGTTTCCAGAAAAATAAATACTCAAAGTACAGATACCTAAAAAATCAGTAATGAAGTAGTTGCACTTAGTTACTTTACACCTCTGGTTTTGTGTATTCAGTGTGAGAGTTTTATTATGTACAAGAGGACATGGGGGATGTTGTGGGGGATGTTGTGGGGGGGTTTGCGACACCCCCATTTTTACAACCAGATGATTTCATAGCCTCCACTTTTTCCTGAGTTTATATATTGTATCGTTACTGGATCCAGGAAACAGACAGAGTTGGTCTCACCTACTTTTATTTCAGGATAAACAGTTACTGTCGTCACAATCACACCAAACAAATTGTTACAATATCTATGGTTTAAACTGTTTACCCGCCCGGGCGGCACAACAACATATGTAAATGAAGTGCACCTCAGTTCACCAGTAATGTAAACAGCTCTTCTTCATGTTAACAAACAGTTATTAACCAGTAAGTAATGAGAAATGTTACTGTTGTTAAACTAAGTTAACTAAACTATGTCTTGTTCTGTGACATTTACCCTAAGACAGTGGTTCTAGAACTTTTTTCACTGATGTTCCCCCTGAGGAACATATTTTTAGTCGTCTCCCCTGACATGGACAAAACATTTTTGTACGAAAAAAGAGGAACAGTGTCTGTAAAATCAGCATCTGTTTTTTTTAAATCCAAATTTATATCAGTTTTTTTTATCTCAGAATTTTTACTTTTTATCTCATAATTTTTAGTTTTTATCTCATAATTTAGATTTTTTTTATCTCATAATTTTTACTTATGAATTGAATAAATGTTTAATTGAGGAAAAACACATTTTTGTTATTATTTTTGTCCATATATTACTTTTTTAATATAAAAAAATGTAACCATTAATGGATAATTAGTTAATTTTCCGATGATGGACTCATGTGCCACAACCTAGAACGCCTCCACATTTTAAACGGCTGTGACGCCCTTATAGGAGGGTGTATACTGATACTGTGTATTTCTTTTCTATAGTATTTCAGCTGCAGCAGCAGGGTACACAGTCATAGTCTCAGACAAATTACTGTGTGTATTCCTACTTTAGGAAAATGTGTTTGTAAATTACCAGAGAGGCTTTGAAAAACAAAATAACTGTTGAATATAAACTACTTCCCTGATAACTAATTATTTTTTGAATTGTGCCAAATTCACAGCAGGCATTTTAAGCACATTATTTTTGTCACTTTAACAAAGCTGCCTGATTAAGTGTTGTCATAAAAAAGAAAAAAAAAAAGAAGATGGTGGGCCAATTAGATTTTAAAAAGATGGGCTTGGAGGCAAAGAACAATCTGCAGATTTGTTTCTACGCCAGCTCCAGCAGACGGAAAGAGCGGAAAGAGGGGTGGAAGAAAAGAGCCCATGTGGGAGGGAAGTGGGCGGGCGGCTTGGTTTTAATCTACAGTTCTTATCAAAAGTTAATTTGAGGTAAGTTTGTGTGTACACCGGAAAAAAACAAAACAACAACCACAAAAAAAAAAAAAAAAAAAAAAAAACCTGCTGCAGCTGAATAGACTTTTTTTTTTTCGACTTTTCCTTCTTCGCTTTTTTTTCTGTGATTGATTTTAGGAAGAAAATTGCAAGCAGTCCTTGATGGCACTAAATCAAATAGTGTCTTTGAATGAACTGCAGGTGGCCTTTTTATATATATATATATATATATATATATATATATATATAAAGATTATATTTGAAATGCTGCTGTTGTTTTTTTCACCTAATTAAAAATAAAATGACATTGCCTTCCTTAAAGGCATCATATATTAGTGATTCTGACAAAGGCTGCTCTGTTGGTTTGAATTTAGAGTTTCATTAGTGGATTGAGGTAGAGCAATCTAAAGAGTAGAGGGCCCGGATAACACCCCCCCCCCCCCCTTGGTTTCCCTGAGGAGGACTATCACCGAATGTGATGCATGTTAATCTCCATTTCCTCGATTATGTGTGGTCCACTGTCAGTACATGCTGTGTGTTCAAAGTCAGGGTGACTTTCTTTTCCTGTTTCACTTGTGTGTTATAGAGTGAAACAGAGCGAGCGAAGAATTTGGGGTGGGGGGTGGGGGGGCAGAAGCAGCACGGAGATATACACTGCAAAAATTCAAATCTTACTGAGTTTTGTTGACGGAACATTTGTCAATAGGAGTTAGAAAAAGGAAAAATTAAAACAGCTAGGACCAAATTTCAATAGTTTTTAGTCTTTTTTTTTTTTTTTTTTTTTTGCAAATTTTGTAAATATGTATTTGTGTTTGCTCTTTTTTTTGTTTATTTCTCTACATTTTCCTTTTTATTTCACCATTTTTTTTCTTAAATGTAGCTTAATTTGTGTCTTACTTAGTTATTTTGTCAGTTTTATTATTTGTTTTTGGTCATTTTATTGATGACTTTAACCATTTTCGTTCATTTTGTTGCTTATTTGTTTTTTTTGTTTTTTTTTTTACTGTGAACTGCTAAAGGTTCAAGGGTTAAAGGTTAACTGAATCATATGGAAGAGGGAAATATCTAAAACATGTAGGAAGTTGGTTCATGGAACATTTGTCAAAGGGCAAAAATTAAAACAGTTGGGACCAAATTTCAATACGTTTTAGTCATTTCTTTTTGCAAATTTTGTAAATATGTGTTAGTTTTTGTTCACTTTTTTTGCTCATTTTGTTTATTTCTCTACATTTTCCTTTTTATTTCGCCATTGTTTTTGTTAAATTTTGCTTCATTTGTGTCTTACTTTCTTCATGTTACTAATTATTTTGACAGTTTATTATACATTTTTATTAATTTTATTGATGACTTTGGCCATTTTTGTTCATTTTGTTGCAACTGAGTTTGAAAACGGAAAAATTAAAACTGCTGGGACCAAATGTCAATACTTGTTCACTTTTTTGCCAATTTTCCAATGTTATATATAATTTTGCAAATATGTATTAGTTTGTTTTGTTGACTTTTTGCACAGCTTTCTGTATATTTTTTACATTTTCCTTGTTATTTCATATTTTTTCTTTAATTTTGCTTACTTTCTTCATGTTACTAATTATTTTGTCAGTTTATAATAAATTTTTGTTCATTTTATTGATGACTTTGGTCATTTTTGTTCATTTTGTTGCTTACTTTTAGTTATTTTTACTGTGGAACTGCTAAAGTTTCAGGAGATAAAGGAAGGAAATATCTAAAACATGTAGGACACTGGCCCTAGAGGAACGGAGTTTGACACCTTTGACCTAAAGAGTAACTTTTCAGTGAGATATAACTAATTATTTTTCGACAATAGAAATATTGTCTCATAAGTTTATATAAAAATAAAGTAGAAAAGCACTCTGAGAGCGCCAGTTAGTAAAAAAATTTAGAAAAATGCAACTGTTCTTTCTTTTTTTTTTTTTTACAGTGTTTTTACTGACTTTTATTCACGGAACATTTGAAGAGTTCATTTGCAAAAACAAATAACTCAATTTTTCTTTCTTTTCTTTCACACACTGCAGTTTTTTACTCTACCTCTACCCATTGATTATATATTTCATTTGGTTAGATCCACTAAATTGAATATGAATGAGGTATTTTCCAGTGAGAATAGAGGGATGGTGATGAAACAGGAGTGAGATAGGTGTGTGGTGAGGGACGGGACAGTGATGAGATTTATAAATCAACCTGTGTTATTTGCTCTGCTTAGGGATTTCTCTAAGACATAAAGCACTAACTGAAGATCCCGGCCTCCCACCGCAGACGCACTTCCTCCCTTTCCCTTCCCTCTCCCCATCGTCTTCCCATGCGTTCCTCTCTCCTCCCCCTTCCACCCTTCCCTTGGGTGTGATTAAATTTTTCTCCCTTGTATCTGACCAAGATGGATTGGCCTTGAAAGCATCTTTTCTGCTTCCATCACCATCTCTCTCCGGGCAGAGGTGTGTCATCGTTCCCCTTGTCTCCTTAGACCATTAGCTGGCACGCAACCATAGGCGTCACACCTGTGGGGGATGGGGGTGTTGCAACACTCCCACTTTTTCAACCAGATGATTTCATAGCCTCCACTTTTTCCTGAGTTTATATATTGTATCGTTACTGGATCCAGGAAACGGACACAGAGTTGGTCTCACCTACTTTTTATTTCAGGATAAACAGTTACTGTCGTCACAATCACACCAAACAAACTGTTACAATATCTATGGTTTAAACTGTTTACCCGCCCGGGCGGCACAACAACATATGTAAATGAAGCGCACCTCAGTTCACCAGTAATGTAAACAGCTCTTCTTTAACAAACAGTTATTAACCAGTAAGTAATGAGAAATGTTACTGTTGTTAAACTAAGTTAACTAAACTATGTCTTGTTCTGTGACATTTACCCTAAGACAGTGGTTCTAGAACTTTTTTCACTGATGTTCCCCCTGAGGAACATATTTTTAGTCGTCTCCCCTGACATGGACAAAACATTTTTGTAAGAAAAAACAGGAACAGTGTCTGTAAAATCAGTGTGTGATTTTTAAAATCCAAATTTATATCAATTTTTTTATCTCAGAATTTTTACTTATGAATTAAATAAATGTTTAATTGATGAAAAACACATTTTTGTTATTTTTTTTTTCCGACCATATATGACTTTTTTCATCTAAAAATGTAACCATTAATGTATAAATAATTTTCCGATGATAGATTCAGAATATTTTGCTCATGTGCCACAACCTAGACCACCCCCCACATTTTAAATGACTGTGACGCCCCTGCTCTCCAGGCAGAGGTGTGTCATCTTTCCTCTTGTCTCTTTAGACCATTAGCCGACACACAACATCCAATATTTTCCTCCAGCCGAAAAAGCACATTATAGGGACGGGTCTGTTTAGGTGATCAGAGTCGCTGTGGAGGATTTTTCTTCATTTTGGAGTGTCTGTCTTTCTGCCAATACTATAGATTTTCTATCAGCTCCTTAATCATAGCCCCATGATTGGGAAAGTGATTGGTCGTGGCTGTGTGATATGAAAACTCGAGTATCAATTTGGTGTCTGTCAGGGCCCACAGGCTGTTCTATTAGACGACCATTCCAACAGTCATACACTGTTTCTTCCTTCACCTCTATCAACTTCCCACTGGAGCCGGCGCTGCGTCATTCTGTACACAGACTCTTTGGCAGAAGTCTGTCAGAAAACAGCCTGATTTCCACTTTTAGTCGAACAGATTAATAATTTCACAACCTGTTCCAGGGTAGAAATAAACGTATTGAGTCTAGAGAACAACAGGCCCAACACAGCAAACATCTGAATCTGAACAAGTATATTTTTCTTATTTCTAGTCAGTGTTTCATGCTTAGAATAAAACAAACAGTGTTTTCTGCAGAGGTGGAAAGTAACTGAGTAATAGTACTTCATTACTGTACTTCAGTAGATTTTTTTTAGGTATCTGTACTTTACTTGAGTATTTATTTTTCTGGCAACTTTTTACTTTTACTCCATACATTTATATAAATATCTGTACTTTATACTCTTTACATTTATATAAATATCTGTACTTTATACTCTTTACATTTATATAAATATCTGTACTTTATACTCTTTACATTTATATAAATATCTGTACTTTATACTCTTTACATTTATATAAATATCTGTACTTTATACTCTTTACATTTATATAAATATCTGTACTTTATACTCATTACATTTATATAAATATATGTACTTTATACTCTTTACATTTATATAAATATCTGTACTTTATACTCATTACATTCTCAGTATAGACTTGTTACTTTTTCAAACTAAACAAATGTGACAGTGTGAAAAATAAGTCACCAGAGGAAAAATCAGTGGAGGAGAGAAACTGAGTTTATATATTATATTTATATGACTATTATCTCACAATTTGGACTTTTTGTCTCATAATTTAGACTTTTTATTTCACAATCTTAACATTTTATCTCATAATCTTGACTTTTTGCTCTTAAAATTAGACATTTTTAAAATCTCATTTGTAATTTTTTTTCTAATCTCATAACTTTTTCTCAAGTGTGTCTTTTTTTCCCCCCTGTTTTGCTTAAATTCCTTGTCCATATCCACAAAACTGAGTACAGTGACCTTATCAAACACATCCTCTACACACTAACTCACTTTTAAATACTTTATTTGAGATACTTTTGAAACTTTTCAGATATTTCCTGGTTAAATAATTACTGTATTATTGCATTAATGGGAAAAAAGCCATTTTACTTTTTACTTTTGTACTTTATTACAATTGTGAAATTGTACTTTTTTACTTTTACTTCAGTAAAGGAGTTGAATCACTACTTGAGTGCAGTATTTTTTTCCCACCAGTAGCTGTACTTCTACTTAAGTACAGAATGTGAGTACTTTGATCACCTCTGGCTTTTACTGGTGAATCAATATTGTAGATGAAAGATGACCTTGAAATGACGACAAACTACATTTTACATCAATTATTGACATGCATCGATACAGTAGGATCAACAGGTATTAAACATGTTCGATCAGTAAATTATTTGGTCTGCGGTGGATGTTTGCGTCTTCATGGCTTAATAATCTCAAGGACTTTTTTTTTTTTTTTTCCCCTGGTTCAATAATGGTTAAATGAAAAATAAATAATAAAAGAAAAGCTCATTTAACAGAATAGACGTTTTATTTAAGGGGTTACGTGAAGAAACCAAACGTCAATCTTTTGTTTGTCCTTCTGTTTTAACTATAGGTCGTCTGATGGTGTGTGTACAGCAGGATCGGTGGTGGTGAGTCGTCTGAAGATGGGGGAGATGGAGGAGGTTGATGTCGACCACATCACCACTGACTCATCTACACAGAAGGTACGAGGAGTCTCCCCGCTCAAGATGCCTCATACTAATGCTAGGATTAGACTGGCACTGCTCAAGTCCTCCAAGGAGATTAAATAAACTTCAGTAAAGCCTAATGAGGATTTGTACAATGTGTGTGTGTGTGTGTGTGTGTGTGTGTGTGTGTGTGTGTGTGTGTGTGTGTGTGTGTGTCCATCTGTCCGTCCACTAGATTTGTTCCATGTTGTCGTCCTACACAGATAAACAGGTCCTCTAGTGAGTGATGATATTTGATACCACATCTGTTTATGTATATATTTATATATTTATATTTATTTTTCCCCCTTCCATTTCTGGTGTCTTAATTAAATGTACTCCAGTAGCCACCCCCCCCCACCCCCCCACCCCCCCTCCTTCTCCCTTTAGTGTAATCTCACACAATAGCTAGTGCTTAACACTGCTCTGAAGACACGTAATCAACAGAGAGAAACACAGAGGAAGTGTTGTCCTTCAGTCTTCTGGATGGGCTGTCATTACTCCAGAAGTGAAGTTGTATGTACTGTTTTTAATCATCTATTTATATATATTTTTATAGATCACATGGATCTGCTTTTGTTAAAATGTTGTCTAGACAAAGATGCTATGGATGTGGTGAAAAAGACGTCACACACTGGTCTGTGGTCGACACTGTGTCTGTCAGTCAGAAGCAGAAGTAACGAAGTAGAAGTACTTTGTTACTGTACTAAGAAGATTTTTTTTAGATATCTGTATTTTATTATTATTATTATTATTAGTAGTAGTAGTACTAGTAATAATAATAATTTATGTATTTTTCTGACCACTTTTTACTTTTACTCCTTAAATTTTTTGCATAAATATATGTACTTTATACTCCTTATATTCTCAGAATGTAAGGACCTTCTTATTTGTTTTATTTATTCTATATTGTCTTTGTCTTGTTATTTGATAAATTATTGGCTTTTGAAAGATCAAATATTTTTGTGCTTGACATATACAAAATAAAATAGACATAGACATAATTTATTGATTGACCATCAACACATTACAATCAATACATTTCATAGTTATGACAATTTCACAAATGTACATGTACAATATATTATTAGTTTTTATAACTGATGGTTGAGGAGCCCAGATAAAGGCATGGTACGCTGCTGCATCCTGGTCTCCTCATCTGATTGTTTACTATTTAACAATGTTACATACATTATAATATATGAGGTACTTAAATATATGCCTTTAGGATTAGTGTTGACTGTTTACATTACATTATTATTATTATTTGAGTGAATGAATTATACATAGATTCTTGCTTTGCGTTTTCATTTTGGCAGGATGGTTTTTCATTATTGATTGATTTGGGAGAATGGTTATAATATATAATATAATATAATGGTTGTACTGCACTCTGGCTGCTTATTTATCGAACTATTTTGACAGATGTAACAACTTGGGATATTGCAATCTAAACTATACTTTGATATCATAGACAACTTGACATAGTTTTTGAAAATGTATAATTGTATGTATGTATAATTTCTCATAAATCAGTGACTAAACACAGAATAGTAGGCTTGTTAGGTTTTCAAACTAAACATATGTGACAGTGCAAAAAAAAAAGGGACTTCAAATGCAAAATGAGTGGAGGAGCACGGGTCCAATTTTAATAAAAAAAAAGAAAAAAAAAGTGGTTTATTGTACATTGTGTTAGCCTAGCAGCGCTACACTCCTAGCAGCAGCGTCTAATGTGCTACAGTAGTCGTCTAGTTATGCTCGATTAAACTTTTGGCTAAAATTCCCTGAAACTGGTCGACAAATCACGGTGAAGTATAGAGTCAGAGGGCGGGGCTAACAAAGTGACGCTGCAATGATTAGGATTCAGAGCCGAACAACAACAGGTGGTGATTTTCTTTTATCAAAGATGAATGAAGAATGTGAGAAAACATCAGCAATCTTTAAATAATATTTTACAGAAGATAAAAAAATATAAATATTAAAATAACGTTTCATGTCGGCACAAAGTCATCACAGTTCGATTCAAAACGGCAACATCCAAATTTCTCAATGTACATCTGAATGGTGTGATTTTAATGTCAACTATATGCATGTACTCCTAATTATCTAAAAATTTTGTTAAAATGCATTTTACTCTGGATAATCCCTTTAACTCCTGAGACTTTAGCAGTGCCACAGTCAAAAAAAAGAAAAAAAAACAGCAACAAAATGATCACAAACAGACAAAGGGGCCAATAAACATGAACAAAAAGGAAAAATAAACTAACAAAACTATAAGTAAAATGAATAAATTAAAACACAAACAGAACAGAATTGAAGAAAAATAATAAAATGAAAAACTAAATGTAGAAAAATAAACAAAATAAGCAACAAAATGAATAAAAACTAACACAAAAATGTACAAAATAATAAATAAAAAAAAATAACTCTGTGGAGGGAAACCTGCAAAGTAAGAATCTCATTGCACATTGTTAAACATCTGGTTTTCTGTGCATATGACAAATAATCATTGAAAATGAAATTAATAGAGTTGGATACATCATGTTTCCCCAAGTGGCTATTCTCACTACTTCAGTTATTACAAAATAAATACTCTTCTCAAAAAGTATTTTCCCTGTAGATATAAAAACAAATCTGCTAATTGGACTCATACAACTGCCAACTTTGCTATCAATTTGTAGAACATGGAGATTTTTTTTTTAACGTGTTTGATTTTCTGAACATGCACAGAAGAGATTTATAAATGAAAGAAGTAACAGAAATGCAGAGTTTAGATGCTCTTTGTTCTGAGCATCTTTAGTATTCACACTGGACTGGTTTGGACATGTGAATAAAACATTTATTCATATTTAAATCCTCATGAACAACTTTCATAATGTTGCCATCCTCGAGTCTATTGTTCTAATTATGCATCCATGAACATTAATATCAATTTAGCCTAAGTCTATTCTATAAACATGCTAATGAAAAGGATTAGAGGTAAGATCGGGCCTAAAAAATCCAGCCCGACCCGACCCAGGCCCACGGGTATTAAAACCCAACCCAGCCCGAGCCGGACTAGTTAAGTTGATTTGCAGGCCCGAGCCCAAAGCAAACTGAAATGTCATATTTTATTTGTGAGGACTCCCCAGACAGCATCTGATTCTGGGCCGGATCCGCTTGTACACTGGCAGAATCAAAACGGATCCGGGTGCAACATGATTTTGTCTTAGAAACAGGAGGAGGGGTGATTTATGACAACAGCGCCTTCTCTGTTTGATCCAAATTATTTCATTTATAACAAGTATTCCATAGTTTAGTATCTACACATTGTTTTAGTAGCAATTTTTATTAACATATATTTATTTTTTTAAAAGTCAGCGAGAGAGAAGCCAAGCCTGAACGTAATGATTGACATTTTAGGTCTGACCCGGCCCGAAATTCGGGTCGGGTTCGGGTTCAGGCTCGGGCTTAAGATCTTAAGTTAATACTGACATGAGCTAATACAGTTTATGCTATAGTTGCTCTAATGATGTGAAGATTTCATGATTAAAACACAATGAAAAAAATTATTTTGCTTTTCACTATTGGCTGTAATACAATTATTTTTCCAAAATAACAACTCATGGGTCATGACAGGAAGAGGTGGGACTGTTTTAAATATAAGCCCTGATAAACATTATGTAACCTATGAACCATAATTAGAATACAGCTGTCTGTCAAGATAACACAATTCCATTTATCATGCAGAGGTTGTATTGAGGCCAGTTCCACATATGGGTCCATTACACACACACACACACACACACACACACACACACACACACACACACACACACACACACACACACACACACACACACACACACACACACACACACACATCAGTACCTTCTTTTATTCCTAAAATCTTATTATCGGGTTATTCATTCATTTCTATTAATTTGGACCTGAATAAAGAATGAGACCAAAAAGACTTCTTTCCCACCCAGCTGTATTTTCCAGATCAAATGCACTGACACCTCAGTAGCTTTTTCTGAAGTTATTTTGCTCCTATTTTTGGCTCCAATAATTGATTAAAAATGAATAAATTTTTGAATAGCTCAGAGCAAGAGTCTACTTTTCTACTTTTACTTTTCTTCTGCATTTATAGGAGGTTATTAGCCTAGCAGTGCTATCCCTGTCCATTACATGTATGGGTCTAGTGGTGTTTCATAGCCAGAGGAGGCGGGGCTAAAACGTTGTCTTTCAAATCTCTCTGTATGCGATAGGACGGTACTACAACTATCAATGTAGTCTTTAGGATGATGTAGTTAGAGTGCTGGAAAGTTCACAGAGGAGTCTAGAGAAAGTTAGGAATGACCATGGGCGTAAAATTGCGTACGGACGCTATGGACGTGTCTATGGACGTGTCTGTGGACGTGTCTATGGACTGTATTTTCTGGACTATAAGGACTCTAAAAACCACAGTGCATCGTATATATTGATTAATTCTGGTTGTGCTGAGTGACTGGGAATCTTGACTTTTTACCTCATAACTTTTTTATCTGATAATTTAGAATTTTTTTTATCCCATAATTTTGCATTTTTTTCCTCATAATTTTCACTTTTTATCTAATAACATTGACTTCACTTAATGCGCTTTATAATCCAATATGAAGAATCTAAAAAAAAATAAAAAAATTCAGTGAACCTTATAGTGACTAAATATTGTCGTCAACGAACCTTTATCACATGACAAAAACGAGACCAAACTAGACATAAATGTCTTGTGATGATAACTATAATTAAATATATAATGCATTTATAAATGACCAATAAAAACCAGACAAAATGTGGCTTAAGAAATAATTAAAAAAAAAACCTAAAATGTCTCTTAATTTTTGTCGACAAAAATAAAATGAGACGTTATTTTAATTCTTTTAGCGATGTTCTTATTTATTTATTTATTTATTTATTTATTGTTGTTGTCTCTCGCGAGTAAGTCGTCAAATGATGTCCATTATGATTACTCCCATGGGAATGACTAAACAAAATGATGGATTATGGAGTAAAAAGAATTTAAAGATTGCTAACGTTTTCTCACATTCTCCACCCAGTCGTTAGCCATCGTTAGCCATCTATTGTCACTGTTCTTCTTCTTCTATGGTTGTTTCTCTCTGAATCATTGCAGCGTCACTTTGTTACGCCCGCCCTCTGACTCTATACTTCATCGTGATTCGTCGTCCAGTTTCAGGGAAATCAAGCCAAAAATTACATTGAGCAGAACTGGACCGTCTCCGGTAGCAAATTAGATTTACTGCCGCTAGCGCCATCTAGTGCTGCTAGGCTACGTCATCATTAAATAATGTTTTCATTTTTGGGTCAGACTATACAACATTCACCACTCCAAAGTAGTACAATAACAAATACTATTGACACCACTTAACAATACTACCTCTGATATTATATTATGTGTAATTAATATATATATATTTAACTGTTATTCTTCTTTATCTCATCTGCACATACTCTAGTTTTATTCCTACTGTATATATTTGTTCAATCCTGTATATTTTGTATTCTTTACATAGCATATAGTCTTTTTCTTTTTCTCAATATGTGTGTTTGTGTACATCTATTGTTGTTTCTTCTCTTTGCTGTGCCTCTATTGTTCTATATCACTGGCTACTGTAACATGTGAATTTCTCCGTTGTCTATCTATGCTGGTAAATTTCCCGGTGCCAAAATGAACCCACTTTTATAAAAGCACCAAATTCTACAGTTTTAAATCAACACCTTGTAGCTATTGGCTGTGTCACTTTCAGACACTTCTGCACTAAATTCACTTTCAACTCCCACTGTTTCCCCCTTGGTCTGGTGTTAAAAAAAAAAAATAAAAAAAAAAAAAGTAGAGGAGGACTTTTAATGATGTTTGTAAGTTTTAAAGGGGGAATGTACTGCTATTCTGTCACCACAGCTCAGCTCTACGAGGCAGCATGTACTCGCTGCCTGCTGTTGATCTGCTGCTGTGTATGCACGTGTATTTGTGTGTATGTGTGTGTGCATATGTGTGTGTATGTGTGTGTGCATATGTGTGTATATGAATCACTGTCTTATATAATTGACCAAGGGCTTCTGCATGGCTGACTGACTTTGGGTTCTGCCCACCCCTGTCGCTGGTGCAGGGAGGTTCCCTGCCGGGCTCCAGAGTGTCACTGACAATCTGCCCATGTCGCCTTGATGAATGTGTTGCCCTGTGCTTCTGCGTGTGTGCGTTGTCACAGCACATTTCCCCTCGTGTGTGTGTGTGTGTGTGTGTGTGTGTGTGTCGTTTCTGTTGAAGCGGACGAGAGGAAGAAAGAGGGAAAGGACATGACAACCACCAGGGAATGCTCACTCTAGACTCACTTGCGAGGAAGTTCTTGTTCAATTTACCTGAGCTGTGTCCATCTTTGTGTCTGTGTGAAGAGATCGCAGACACTTGTTTGATCATCGTCTCGGCGCCTGTGTGGCTGCAGCTCATGAATATCTGTCTGACCCCTCAGAAACAGTCATCTGGTACAAGAAAGAGACTCCTGTCACCTTTGATCTGATCTCTTTACATATTTTAGTCATCAAAGAGTCATTGAATATCCATCAAATACACCCTGGTCGGCGCTGCCAATTAAAGTGGGACTCCTTTCACAGCTGTGGTCCGTATTACAGATGCTTTTTTAAAATTAATATTATTATTATTAGACACTGTGTTGAGCTGGATTTTCTGATTTTGTATTAAACATCCAAAATATGCAGGTCCGGACTGGCACACGGGACGACCAGGGACTTTCTGGGCCTGTCTGGTCTGCCCCAGTCAGTAAAACATTACAATAAACACTTTGAGTTTTCTATCATTTAAAACAAAACGAAAACACCACTTGTCATGTTTTAGTCGACGAAAATTATTTTAGATGTCGTTGACTAAAATGTTATGACTGAAACTACACTAAAACTAAAATGATTTCTATGACTAAATTGGGACTAAAACTAAAATTACATTTTCGTCATGAGACAAAAACTAAATAAAAGTTTTCTGACATAACTAACACTGGACGAATCTTTATGGACAGAATCCTGACGCAGTTTAGCTTCACTTCATTATGAGTATTTTTACATATACGTTCATTCGATCAGTGGTCTTCAGACCTGGTCCATAGGGTCCACTGTCCTGCAGGTTTTAGATGTTACCCTGCTCCAACACACCTGATTCAAATGATCAGCTCATCTGCAAGCTCTGCTGATGTGCTCTTGAGCAAGGGGCTAAAGTGGCATTTTTTATTTAGCGATTTTGAATCTTAACAATTAATATAATAAAGGTATTTGCTTTGATGTATCTCTGGTTTTTGTTCTGCTTTGATTATGCACCGCTACTTTAATAGAATAGTCTCTTAATAATAACATAGCTGTTAATTCAAGTGGATGAATTGATGAAATCTTATGTGTATTACACATTAAAACATTACAATAAACACTTTGAGTTTTATATAATTTTTAACAAAATGAAAAAAACTGGTTGTCATATTTTAGTCGGCGACAATAATTTTAGTCGACTAAAATTATTTATTATTTATTAATTATTTTCTCTCATGTTGAGGATGAGAGAAAAGTACTGTACTGAGCTGTTGTCATGCATTTGTTTAATAGTGTGGTGTTGTGTAACAGCAGTGGAATAGTACTACTTTACTTGACCCCCCCCCCCAAAAAAAACCCCAAAACAAAAAAAAAACTGCTGCATTTCAAAATAAAGTGTCCCAACATATTGAACATTTTCATCGGGAAAAAAAAATAAAAATCTGGAATTTACAGTATATTGTGTTAATGCAGCCTTTGAATAGTGTACTGATAGTATTTGCTAAGTACTGCTACTCAGCTTGTTGAGTCACATTTTGTAATAAACATCCAAAATGTAATAACTTTATTTGATTTTGCGATAAAGCCACATTGTGTAATAAACTGTCCCAATGCATTATGTCATACATGTTGCCATATTATGTAATAGGTAGTAACTTAATACATAATGCAGCAAAAAGGTATTACAAAAATGTTTAGTTATTTTTATTTGATCAGTTCATCTTAAAAAAATAAATAAAAAAAATACAGAAAAAAAGAAACAAATCTTTAAAAGATAATTTCCACTTTTTTCATTGTCAAATTTAATTTTTTTTGTCTTATTTTTTTATGTGATGAGATATTTTGACTAGAAATGAGAAAAATGTACTTGATATAAGATTTTTATTTGTTTCCTGCATGAGCAGTTCATCTTAAAATAAAAATAAAGTACAGAACAAAAGAAACAAAAAACAAAATAATCACTCAACAGGAGTAGTTGAAGTTCAGAGAATTTATAAAAAATCCTACCCCTCATTTAACAATTTTACATTTCAATAATAACAATTTTATGAATTTCATTTACATCACTCATTTCTATGTCCATCTTGACCATATATTGTCAGACTGAACCTCCTGCATTATTGCAGGTGGTCTATTTTTGCAGCACTTGCACATTTTCATTTATGGACATGACATTATACTAAAGCAAAAGAAAACAAATGAAGAGTTTCCTATCACATTTTATATATACTGTATATTTTTTTGTTTATTTTATTTTATTATGTATTTTGTCAGTAAGGGAAATGTAATGGTTTCCTAAAGTATAATGTATTTCTTCCTCTGCATATTTATGCAGAAGGAAACTTTTATAGAGTTTTTTGAATTTAAATGAAGCTTTATCACCAAATAAAATGAAAAAGTTACTACATTTTATAAAGACGTTTATTACAAAATGCACCGTTCTTACAAAACGTGACTCAACAAGGCTAATACACTGATTCTAATAATAGTCCTAGATTTTTTAAAATATGTAAAAGTAAAATAAATTACAGTTAACAAAAATAAACTTTGCTTTAGAATTGTTATTTCACAATGGAACACATTAGTACTAATAGTAGAAAACTTTATTATCCCTGTGAAGGGCAATTTCCTTTACAGCCAGCAGAGAAAAAGACACACACACACACACACACACACACACACACACACACACACACACACACACACACACACACACACACACACACACACACACACACACACACACACCAGTGCACAATGTCCAACATGAGGCTGATTAACACAGGCTGTTGACCCATCCAATCGAGGTGGGTAGGAACACATTTTTAAATCTATTATCCTGTACCTCGGAGCTGTGTAGCAGTGACTCCTCATACAGAGGGTGTTTGGGGTCAGCCAGAATTATTTTGGCTTTTTTAATTACTCTGCTTCTATATAAAACAGAGAGCTCATCGAGGCTGACCCCTACAATGTTCCCACATCGCCTAACAACACTATTCAAACGATTTTGGTCCTTAATAGTTAAAGACTGAAACCAGCAAATAAAAGAGAAACAAAACAAATTCAATAAAACAAGAATAAAACATTCTCATTAAAAAGTGTCAACATTAAAGCCTCTCAATTTCCCATAAAAATACATGTGCTGGTGAGTGTTTGTGAAAACTACATATTAAAGAAACTAAAAAAGAATGCTTTTGTATTTTGTAATAATCTTAGCAAAATTTAATAAATATGTAAAAAGTAAAAAAAAAAAAAGTGTTTGGACAGTTTATTGCAAAATGTGGCTTGATCACAAAATGAAAGTTATTACATGTTGGACATTTATTACAACATGCGGTTCAATACACCTATGGTTGCTTAGTAAAGACATCCAAAGACATGCACTGGTAGGACATGTCTCCCTTGAAAAAGACATAATTAGCTGCGTTTCCATTACAGTTTTTCGCAAAACAATATTGATATTCCTCAAATTTCGACAAAGTATCCAATATTTGAACATGTTTCCATTGACGGTTGTTCTAGGCAGGAGTGTCATAACTCTTGTGAAATATCATCCCACGACATTTCACTGCTGTCACCTTCGGAGCTTCAGATCACTTGACCGCAGTTAGTATCACCCTGATATTAGCATGAATGAATCGGCTAATTCTCTCATCATTAAAAGTCCCTTGCGAACTGTTTAAAGACACTGACATGTAAAGCAAACCACCCGGGTCACATTATAAAGGTCTGTACATGTGGTCCCTACATTGTCAGACCGAAATATTAAGTGGAAATATGCTTTAGATGTGTTTAAATGACGACCGCAAATTAGCATGTAATAGCATTAGCATGAATGAATCGGCTAATTGTCTCGTCAGTTAAAGCCCTTTCGAACTACTTAAAGGCGCTAACATGTAAAACAAACCACCTGTCTCACATAAGTGTCTGTACATGCGGTCCCTACATTGTCAGACCGAAATATTAAGTGTAAATATACTCAGCACTTAACAACATTATAAGCAGCCAATGGTTGTCATGGTTACAGTGACCGCTGCTGTCATTTTCACTCCGAGAGAAGTGATCATGTGACTATGTACGTCACATCCTGTGACATATATTGCGGAAAAAGTGTTTCCATTGCACTTTTGCAATATATTAGAATATCGAAACGTCTGAAAAAACCACCTCATGAAAGCGTGAAAACTTTTTGTGGTTTTTTTCCCCTCGAAATTCAGGTGTTGCCATTACCAGTTTTTTATAGCAATATTTACATTTTGTGAATTTCCAATGGTAATGGAAACGCAGCTATTGATCACAATGGGACACAACTGAGTAAATAAAGGTTAAATTGTTGTTTTTTGTTTGTTTTTTTTAAAAAGGGAACATTTGTTGATGCCAACACTTCTGTCCGTTAAGGGACATGTTTCATTTTGAAGTTTGTGTTGGTGGAAGTGTTTCCTTTTGGGGGCAGTGTCTGATTCAGGATCAGTTTCTGGGGTGAGACATGGATCCTATCAGTCACTAGAGTCCTTATCTGGGGATACATTTGGCTGTCGAACTATGTTAAATGGTTCATCAGACTGGGCAACGCTGACACAGATAGAGAAAGAAAGATTGTTAGTTGTCAGTTTTGCTTTGATGAGGAGTCTCTGACTTAATGCAGCGAGACGTGTTGAAGTCTTTCCAGGACATGTTGATGCTTTATGTGGGATTGGGAATGAAAGGTATTGCTTTACACAGTTTGTTAGATTCATGTGACAGTTTAATATACTGCATTATATGAATACACTTCAAGCTAACATGATTGAGCTCTGCAGTTCATTTTATAATTGCACTTTGTGGCAGAAGACGTATCATCAGCCAAATATATAGATCAAATCTTAATATGAAACCTGAAACTTGTCAGTGTTTTGCCGATATTTGTGATCTATTTACAGTAAATTTGTAGCAGTGCTAGTGGATGCTTAAGACATGCTCAACTCTATCACCTTTATATTCAGTTTGGTAGTTTAACCTGTGGGTCTGATCAAGTGAATGTGAAAGTCATTCTGAAAAAGCACATTTGTCGACATCATTTATCAAGTGGTCTCATTTATAGCTAAAGATCTGTATTTTATGGAACTCGTATCTTTTTTTAAAATACCACTTAAGGAAAAACATATAATATACACATACACCATAAATATGCTTGTCAAGGGTTTGTTTTTTCACGGTAGAACAGATGGTTCGGGCGACAAGACTTTATTTCACCAAGTCTAAACCCAGCAGTGATGAGGAGTGTGCGATATTTACAGTGCAAAAATACAAAAACCCAGGAAAAAAATAACAATTATTTACAAGAGATCTCAAATAAAATAAAAATATGAATTGATCTTAATCCCCATTCAACATACAAGCACACAGATTCACTCTAAAGCTCTAACGCAATCTCCAACTCCTACAAACCACACTCACTGGTTAAAAAAAAATGCACCTCTATATACCTCCTAAGCTCCACCCTAGTCATACCAGCCCCCCCACCCCCCCTCTCCATTATTAAATTAATGTAAATACTGCCAAATTTATACAGAATAAACGTCAAAATGAAATCACATTAAAGCACATAAACAATGACACAAACTATCTTCCATTCTTATAACACAAACAGAAAAAAAACAATGTATGAATGTTCATTTCCTGTCCGTGGTCACGTGTCCTGTTGAAACGCGCGAAGTATGGGTATTTAACAGGTGAGGCGGAAGTGTTTCTGTTTGGCTCGGTTCTGTCGCAGGTGATGGTACCCCCACACCGAACGCGTATTTTCACATCTGCACGTCGGCATTGCATACAAAGTCAATGCAGAGACGCGTTTTGGCGCAGATTCACCCGCGTTGGATGCGTTCCTGCGGCGCGATGGAGGAGTTTCTGCGATGCGTTTTGCCGCAAATCCGCGTAAACGCTGGACTTCAAAATATTGAACTTTTCAGGCGAAGTCGCGTGATACCGTGTTATGAAAGACAAAGGGTTGAGACGCTGCCAACATCGTGATGGAATAATATATTACGCTCGGACCGACCCGGAAGAAAGGAAGAACTGAGCCTGAAATACCAGTGAAAGTGGACTTCATCCAAACGGAATTCCTGGAGGAGTTGGTGGAATTCCCTGTGCTCCAGGTGCTTCTGCGGGTGAACCCAAAAGCATGGGACCTCCAGAGCAGGTACAGAGCAGTAACCCACCTGATCTGAGCCACAGTTGAGGACAGACTGAAATGGCGGGATAGTTTTGTTTAGGCGGCGCGCGCATTTTGTGTGGCCCTAGCATAAGCGTGTATGTGGTGGTGGTGGTGGGGGGGGTCCACTGGGTGTGCACTGGGGCCCAAATAGGGAGAGTGGCCCATGTACAACCTGATTTATTTTTATTTATTTCATGTTTCTTTCAAATGAATTGGGGACCTCCATTTAATTGGTGTCATTACATATAACATCAACTGAGAGAATTAATTTAATGCCACAGTCATAGTAGATACATATTGAAATGGCAGGACAGTTTTGTTTATCTGTGTTCAGAGTGTAAAAGGTTTTTTGTTCAGAGTGGCCGCCAATTATATTGTGTCCAAACTCGGGCGTGTGTGTGTGTGTGTGTGTGTGTGTGTGTGTGTGTGTGTGTGTGTGCACATCTTGAGTTATCTGTCCTATGTTTTATTCTGCATATACATGTTATTGATATCAAATTAAACTTGTTTTAATGTAAAATTATATTAAATACATAAATGATAGTTATCAGCACAGTATAAGTGAACAATATGAACAAAATGTTTCACAAATGTGTTTGTTTGTGATTGTTCTTAATAGATATTGGGGTATTCATATTAAAACAGTTATAACATCCTTATTTTGCCTTCAACCAAATCTGTGACCAATGTGAGTTGATAGAGAATATTCATAGCTTTCATTTGGTATATGTCAAGATATAGTTTGAACTTTCTGACTTGACACATTAGCTGAAAAAAAAAAAACCCAGATTGGTGAAAACCCGCTTTTAAGGTACCATTAGTTTTTGGACCATAACATGGATTGTATCCCTATATTTTCAATGTTAACATTCAGTAGATCCAGACCTTTCAGAAAAACCTAATTTGGTTGAATTGTGTGTGTGTGTGAGGGGGTGCATGGTAACCCCTACTGGCCCGTGGCTTATATCTAGTCCAGTTTAAAAAGTGCGGGAGAGCCATGCTTCACACACACAACTTATATAAGAAGAAGAGACAGGGAAAAACACACACATGGCAGGAGATGATGGTGCTAATGTCACACCATCACAATGCTTCAGACAAAAATATAGGTTGAATGGTGAATGGTGAATGAAAACTAGAAGTTTAAAAAAAAATGGGGGTGGAGTGGACCTGACTACCTGGGTCCCAAATAGGGAGAGTGGCCCATGAATCCCTGACTTACTTTTATTTATGTATTTATTTATTTGATGTTTATTTCAAAAGAATTGGGCTCTCCATTTAATTGGTGTCATTACATATATTGATAACATCAACTGAGAGAATTAATTTTATGCCGCGGTCACAGTACATATGGGACATCCTGGGGCAGCCTCTTAGAGACAACATTATTTAGTCTTCAGTATAGGACATTCCCACTTGTCGTCACATCACAGAGCGCCTCCATTATAGGCTAAATACATTCATTCAGGTGGTGAATTAAAGAACCACTCATCAATATAATGGGATTGAAGCTTAAAACCCTATTTATGCTTTGTCATTTTAAATAAATACCTCTTTTTTTCACTTTTGCATCTCGTGCATTGGCATGGAGAGGGTCCCGCTGACATTTAGGCCCTGTCCCATTTCTCCCCTAACCCTAAAATTTCCCCTAACCCTAGATTTTGCGCGTTCATGTGTAGGGGTAGGGTGTCCCATTACCTATGGGAGCAAGTGGGAGTGCTCCCCTTGCCCTTAAAATCAACCCTCAAAATGTAGTGAGGTTGGTTGCGGACTTCGTTTTGAGTGGAAGATGAAATTACCCATGTTACCTTGTCAAGCTAGCGGTAATGCTAACGTTAATGTTATAAATCGCCAACTATTGAAGAAAAAATGCATCCAAATATTTAAATAAATCAACATACCTGAGACAAGACTGAAAGGCAAAGTAGACGGCGAATGCGTCTTCTGTTTGCCGCATTTCTTCTCTGCGCATCCCGAAGGTAAATGAACAGAACCAACACAACAGGCAACACAGCTGGGACCGCCATTTGTCCTCCGTGTAAATAGTAATCAGCTGCTGTCAGTCTCGCGGAGGGGTGGTTTCATATTTCGCGGGGTAGACTTGTCAGCGTGTGACGTGAGCACGTTTGTTACGTTCACTTCGCGAGTGGTGTCCCATTTTCAGGGGGAATTATTTCCCCTTGATGAGTGGAATTTACTTTTTAGGGGCACTTAAAACCAAGTGGAAGTTTTAAGGGGGACAAATGGGACGGGGCCTAAGAGTGTACAGGGCCCAGAAACTGGTGCAATGCAACGCCCCTGGTTCTCTTATTGGGGTTATTCTGCATATGCAGTGTAATACACAGTACTCTGTCAAATGACTATTTTAGCCCAAAGCTAATAGTGATGAAGAATCTAAAATGGCAGTAGATTGAGAGTTGTGCATTACCAACCCATAGGCCAACAAGTGAAGCCACAGCAGGTGTATTCCTTCAGCCGTCACCTGCTGTGACATCACTGATTGCAGCAAAGGCAAAGTGTTTGAACATCAGAACGAAAAAGAGGAGTGCATCAGCAGCTGGCGTCTCCGTGTGGGTCCATACAGGAGCAGTCTTTGAAGTACGGAGTAGTATTTATACATGAGATACGTACAGAAACTACCATTTCTGCAGGTTTTTGTCAATCTCAGCAGGTTGGCATTGAAAGTACAAATAGAATCTTGAATTAATGGTGAAATAAAAAAAAAAAAGCAAGTCGGTAAAACAAAACTCACACACTGATCTATTCATGTATTATTAAAGTGATATGTGTAATTTTGGAAATAATGATTGCATCACCGTGACTGTGTTGTATAAATCATTTGACATTAATATGAAAGTGAAGACATGTAGGATAATGATTTATCAAAGTACACAAAAATATTTTACAATTTGGATTATTTTTTTTTTTAAATACTGTATGTTTTTAAAACAATTTTCAAAATACAGATTAAAGAGTATTGAAATGAATCCATGTTGAGGTGTTGGAACCTGTCCACAGGAAAAAGGTCGAGGGGGAAACAATCTTGAGGCAGTTAATATTCAGAGAACAGAAGAGCAAAGCACCACGTTAAAGAGCTTCTGATAGAAAACCACAGGTGGTAGAAGAAATATTTCAAAAGCTTTATAGACTGGTTTAATGGGAATTTATAAAGCTTTAACGTGTATTTTTCAAAGACAAGTAAGAAAGTGAGGACATTTTGATTTATAAAGTGGTTTTCACAGATAAAAATCACAAAGCACTAGAGAAAAAAACTTAATCTTACCAAGTGTATTTTTCTTATTTCTTGTCAAAATATCTCCTCACACTTAAAAAAACCCACATAATCATTTTGGTGAGATATAAATCTCTATCAAGATATTTTTCATTTGTTGCATTGGGAGATTTTTTTTCCATTTTTTTTGGTTTATTTTGGGTTGAAATAAAAAAAAAAAATGCCAGTGGAACAAGTGAAAATTATCTTGGTAAGATTTCTTGAAATATTGTCTAAAGATAAGTTATTTATATCTCACTAAAAAATTGGTCTTTAGATGATTATTTCACTTCATTTGACTTTTATTTAAAAGTGAGGAGATATATTGAATTTAAAGAAGTCTATCAATGTAACGATTGAAAATTATCTTGATAAGATTACTTGAAATAACACTGTCCAGTTTCTAAAAATCACTTCTTAAATCTCATTGAAAAGTTACTCCTTAGGTCACAGGTGTCAAACATAAGGGTCAAAAGCGGCCCGCTAAAGGGTCCAATCTGGCCCCTGTGATGAATTTGTGAAATGCTGATACTTATTTTAACTTCCTTGACTGTTAATATCCTCAGTGTAATATTCACAGAAGACAGTCGAGGAAGTTAAAATCAGTTTAGGTCAATTCAAACTAAAGTGGATGAGACTAGTAAAATACTATCATAACCTAAAAACAATGGAAATGAACCTAAAACAAAATTTCCTTTTTATTTTGGTGTAAAAAACAACAACAAAAGTATTAACAAAATGCCTAATCTCGCCTCTATTTTGCGCCAATCTCAGGTTTCTATGACAACCTGTTCTTGAATTAGAGCCAATAATGTGATTTTGACCTTTCTGCTTAATGCGACCTTGACCTTTGACCCTTTGCAATATTGATAATTTCATTATATGTATATATGCGACAGTGCGTGTAATATTATGATAATATATCCAGTATTGATTAAGTTGTCGCGTGATATTTCTATGCTTGACACAAACAGTGTTATAGATGTAAATTTTGTGACATGTCACCTTTGACCTTGAGAGATCTCAAACACTATTGGTCTTAGGTGATAACGCCAAATATGAGAATTGTAGAAATATTCATTCCACACTGTTTGGTACCAATCTGAAAGTTATGTGACCCTCTGTTCTTGAGTTATAACCAATAATGTGATTTTGAACTTTTTAGTTAATTGTGACCCTGACCTTTGACCTTTACTCAAATGGATCATTGAATCTTATGCACATTAGCTATATGTATATGTACGTATAAGTTCATGGTGATATCTCAATTATTCATTGAGTTATAGTATGAAATGTTTCTGCGGAGACACACACACACACACACACACACACACACACACACACACCACAGTGATAACAATAATCTCATCCAACCAATGTTGGGTGGGATTAAAAATACAGAATTTAAAGCAGGTTGTTCATATTTGTTCGTGTTTTGTTTAAGCAGTTTATAGCTGTAAACATTTTTACATTTTCACTCAAAACCGCAGAAAACGTTGGCGTTGACATTATTTTATACATTTTTATCTTATTAATATAATTTTACTGGTGTGGCCCCTGAAGTAAAATGAGTTTGGGTGATTAGGTCTTATTTTAAGATGGATTAAATATTTGGACTAGAAATGACAAAAATACACATAAAATTTTGACTTTTTTTTAGTAATATAAGGTTAGACTTGATCGATATATAAATATAAATTGATATAAATAAAAAGACAGGCTCAAAAAACACACACAACACAAGTGAAAAATTAAGCATGAAGGAATGTGAGAAACTTGTTATTTATATAAATAGAATTAAATATTTTTAAAAATTCATACAGTATTTTAGGAGAATTACAACATGTATTGAGATGGGACTTTACAGGAATAACTCATCATGTTGAAATAGTAGAAATATCACTTTTATTTTTTTGGAAAACTGCAATGGAACCCCAGCCACAGATGTTTCTAGCACAGTCCTTGGGGAGTGTTAAGACTAATATTAAATTACTTCTAAGCACAATTGGTATTTTTATAACTAAAGTGCTATTAAACTACAGCAGCTGTCAGATTTAATTATGTTATCAGGCTGCATTTGCATATGTTTGGGTTCATCACCTCCTCAGAAAATTACCTCCCTGGCTGTTGTCGTCATCTCAAGAAGAAGTGGATGATATGAGTAATATCCGCCTTCCTCCGCTAAACTTGATCCTGATGTTTTGTTTTTTTTTCCTTTTCCAGTGTCCCTTGGTTTGTGAGTCTGCGTCCCACGCCTGCATCGACAGAGAAAATAATCCTCTGACAGGACCAGGTAAGTCACTCATTGCATATTTAGTATCATTTTATAAGCTCTGTTATTTATTTTAATGCATCTACAATCATGGAAAAGATTATTAGTCATCCAAAATAAGAGTTATCCCAGAGGTGTCAAACATACGGCCCGGGTGCCATATCCGGCCTGCCTAAGGGTCCAATCAGGTCCTTTGGATGAATTTTTGAAATGCAAAAATTACACTAAGATGTAAATCATTTTATTTCATAGTCCACATTCAGACCTATTCAGTCTCATAATATAATAACCTATAAATATTCACAAGTTAAAAAAAAAACAACCTCTTTGTAAATATAATTTTTTTTTCATTCAGTGACACTAAAACACAAAATAATCTCAGTAATCAGAATAAATATGAAATATTGCAAAAATAATTGGTAAGTACAATTTTAATAATATTCCATCTCTTACTAAATATTTTGTGTATCTGTAGATCCACTATGATCTGTAAATTAGAATGTATATATGGTAAATGATAAACTGAAGCCTAATATTGATTGTTTTCATGATGTAATTGTACTTTTTTGTTGTGCCTAAAACCACATGTTGATGCTATTATTATTATATTTGTCTAAAACAAATGTACCTTTAGCTGAACCAGGTATTTAAAATGAAAAAAAAAAACAAGGGGTGGTTTCATACTTTTTTTGTTTTCTGCAACTATAATAACTACAAATTAGTTTCATTATTCAGGTCTCTGGCGTATCTGTTAACAGACAACAGTGTACCTTGAGGTTTTATTAAGTGGACATGGGTAAAAATAGTTGTGCCAGCAGCGTCTCGGTGGCACCAAAACACAGAATTACAAAAAGGATGAAAGACAAAATGATGGGCAAGAGATAGACTCGTCACAACTCCTGCTGTGTTGAAACTTCAGACATGCTCAGAGGAGATTTGGAAAAACTAGTTTCCTTTTTTTTAATCCAGTACATTCATTTCACACATCTATATTCTGTTTTATCCAGATTCCTACAGCCTGCCTAAACCCCCCCCAGCATCCCCACACCTATTGTCATGGTGTCATTGTCACTTACTGTCTCCAGTGTGATTAGCTGGTGAACAGCAGCCGTGTTTGCAGGTGCACATCTGCAGCCCGTCAAAACAACACCCTCCCCGCAGACCCCGCCAGATTGAGTAATGCAATTTAGTCTTCCACTTTTATTACCTTTCAAAATGAGCATGCGGAGAGCAGGGAGATAGGAGAGCCCACGCGCAGCACATCTTGGGAAGTCATTTTCTTAAGAGGTGTCAGGAAGGGAAACGGATGCGTCTGATTGGTGGTCAGATTAGTGCGGTTGGAAGGGCGGGTTCAGGGGTTAATCCGCTTCTCTGACGGAGGTGGAAGTCGGCAACCGTCGCTCTTCCGATTAAGGTTGTGCCATCTCGCTTCCCTGCTCTCCATTTATTTTTGTCATCCATTTTACTTCTTCTAATTCCCATGCCAACAACGTCTGAATATCTTATTTGAATGAGATGAAATTACGAATATTTTCTGAGGTCATTCTACAACCAGTCGATTCTTTAATCATCCCTAATTACATCAACTTTAATATTGTACAAAATAATAATTAACCACAAGGTAGTTTATACAATTGAGTTACTGTCTTTCAGAGATACTTTACGAGCTTCACAGAGGTTGTTTTCTGTGTTACGTATATCCCCAAATGGAGTTTTGAGGATATTATATTTTTGGTCTGACCTCTGTTATCGCCGCTCGATGTCCTTAGTGTGAATGCGATAACTTGAAAGATATTTGGTTTAGAAATTCCATGTTGTCCATATCAATGAATATTGTCAAGAGGAAAAACTGATTAAATTTTGGATGATTTACCATTTCTAGATTGTCCATAAGGGGGTACTCAAACGTTTAAAATCACTAAACACTCTGTTGTTCATATCTCTGGAACTATTTGTCTGATTAACTTAAAATTTGGGATGTTAACCAATGACCGTTTGACTGATGGTTGACCGCATCAATGATGTTCACTCATAATTTTCTGTCGTCGGTTCAAAAAAAAAAAAAAAAAAAAAAAAGCCTGCATCAGTCATTCCACTGCACAAACTCTTTATTTAGAAACAATCTATTGTTAACTCATAAAGACCCAGTGATACTGTTTCAAAATTATTTTTAATCTCCATTTAACCATTTTTTATTTACATTTTTTTAATTTAATAATTTTTAAGTAATTAACAATTTATTGTAACATTATCTTCTATATTTCGTGTTTGTGTAAATCATTCATGTTCCTATAATCAGCATACTTATGTTGATCTTCATAAAAGCTCTTATTAAAAGCTGAGCATTATATATTAAAAAAGAGAAAACTAAAGACAAAGTCACTTTTTCAGCAATGATGTTCATAGCCGAACATTTACGGAAGAGGAGTAGAGCGACTGTTAAAAAAAACAAAGTCATGGTTTATTCTGCGAATAAAGTCAGAATTCAACTCAATGAAATTTTATTTCTAAAGCTCCAAATCACAACAAAGTCATCTCACAGGTCTTTACAAAAACACAATCAACTATACAAATAGATAAAAGGTCCCAAGCATCCCCTGTTCGTAGACCCTCCTTCTTAGCAAGAAAATACTCCAAAACCCAGTGGGAAAAAGAAGAAATCTTGGGGAGAACCGCACTGAAGGACAGATGGACGGACGGACAGACTATAGATGGATGTCCATTTGTAGATGAGGGAGGGGTGGGCATCATAATTTACTGTAACATTGAATGTTTTCTCTATGTATGATGATTTAAAATGAGCTTTTAACATAACGTTGCTCGACCTCGCAGTGCGACTCGTGTGTAAAAGGATATATAACGGAGATATTGATAAATGTGAGATTCAACAGAAGGATAAGAGCACTTCAGTGTCACGTTTATATTGAAAAAAGTGTGTTGTACAAGTACGGTCAGGCGCAAAAGTGTCCCGGTTTCAGACTAGGGAAATCTGGTCACCCTATGTAAAATACCCCACAACACACAGTACATGCCTGGTAATCAGACTCTCTATACAAAACTGATTGAATAATGGTGTGCAAAAATATTACTTGTTTTATAGCAAATTATCATGTCCCCAAATGTCTAGTTTTCAGTCTCTGTCTGAGGATCCAATCAGTTTCTACAGCAAATACAAAAAAACCCCCCTGCTTTCTATTCATTCAAGTGTCAAGTACTTAGTGTGACCTTCTTGCCTTGAGCTCTTTTGGGCAGAAAATATGAGATTTACTGCACTAATCTCCAAGTGTTTCACATCGCTTTCATTTTAATGTGAAATATTTCATATAGTTTGGACACAGAAGTCACACTAAATACAGACTTTTTTTTTTTACAGTTAAAGTCATTTAGTTCTGATTTATGTTTGTGTGTCGTGAATGTAATTTAGAACCTCCCCTCCGGTACTTTTGTTGTTACTCAGTAAAGAGAGCAGTGAATAAACATGTATGCTATTTCCAACCTTACAAAGGCAACAAGGCTAAAGGTGGGCGAAGACTTTTACACAGAACTGTAGCTGCAACTCTTGATCTTGCAAATTAATGCAAATTCATTCAAGGTTTTGTTTTGCTCTGTATAAGACAAAAAGACACAATTGGTCCATTTGCACTGGTTTGTCCACCTCTAACCAGTTTAAGATACTGTTACCAGCTAGTTTGAGTTTAGTAGTTGCACATGCCTCCATTTAATTAGCTACTAGGAAAACAATTGCTGTGGCTCAGTGTGGAACCTTTAACGCATCATCAGCACTTGTCACAAGTTCTTGAAACAATCTGTACATTTACATGGTGTTTTTTAATTCAGAATAATTTATTCTGAATAAAGTCATTCAGATTTAAAGCTATTTCCTTCGTGTTTACATGGATATGTTAATTCCGAATAAGCATTTACATGGAAAACAGGTTTATTCCGTTCTACTTAATTCGGCTTTAAGAGCTGGAGGTACAGAGGGTTCTAATTGGACAGAACGCCCATGTGACATCTTGCCGTTTAACGGAAGAAATCAATTTCGTACACTTCTTGTTTTGCTTTCGACCGGATACTACATGCTATATTTAATTCGTCCAAATACTTTATTTTGCCGTGACTCCAACGCTTGCTTCATACAGCCATCTCAGAAAATCTTCCAACACTAATGTCGGTAGCGCGGAATTTGTGCATGCTGGCGTAACGACAAGACCAGGGGCATGGGCAGAATGACAGGAATAATAACGCTGAATTAACTGTTTACATAGGATAGGGATTATTTTATTCTGAATTAATATCGGAATAAATGCCTTATTTCCAAATTAAACTTAATTCTGAATAAACATTTTCAATAGGAATGAGGTGTTTACATGGTCATCTTAAAGCGGTAATAACTTTTATTCGGAATTAACCAGGAATAAAATCTCCCATGGTAACCCACCTAATGGAAGCTGTTGGCTCTAGTTGTATGTCTGACAGGTTTACTGTGTGTTCCCAAAATCAGAACCAAACAAAGTGAAGCATCATTCAGTTGTTCTGCTCCTCACCTGTGGAACAAACTACCTGAATACCTGAGGTCTGAGAAAAAACTGTCAGTTCATTTAAATCAGGCCTGAAAACATTACTGTTCACTGGAGCTTTGGCTTGAATTCTCAATTGTTTTTACGTCTCTTATTTTAATAATCTGTTAATGCATCTTAATCATTTTAATTTTCTTATATGTTTTATGTAAAGCACCTTGAATTGTCCTGTACACGGAATGTAAACCTAACCTGAATCTGGACCATTTGTCATTTAAATTTTTATAGGACCTAGATCTTTTTAAAGTGCAATTTTAGTAGAGTGTGCATATGTGTGTATATATATATATATATATATATATATATATATATATATATATATATATATATATGTGTGTGTGTGTACACAGATTTTTATCCAGTTTTATTCTATTTATATTTTTTTATCGTGTACTGTACAGTTTTAATTTTTTCTGTGTTTTTTTAAACTATGCATCTCACACTAATTTCTTTTCTTTTCTTTTCTGAATGTTGCACTGTTTTAACGAGAGTTGCTCTATTTTAAATTTCGTTGTTCTCAATGACAATAAAAGTATTCTGATTCTGAAATGTGCTATACAAATAAGTTAGCCTTTGCCTTTACTCAGTTTAGTTTCCAGAATGTGCAGAACAGTAATGTGGTTGAATCCAGCCTTAGCCTCGTGGACAGAGTGGCTCCATCCTGGTCAGCACCAAACTATTTTATCATTTAAATAGAAGAAGAACAAGCTGGGGCACTCTTAAGAGGGGGGGGGGGGGGGCATGAAAAATTCATCAGCCTAGAATTTGTGAGGATCCACAGAGCAGGTGTGTGTGTGGGGGGTGGGGGGGTGGATACAGGTTAGAACAGGGGTGGCCCATCCTGGCACTGTCCTGCAGGTTTTAGATATATCCCGCTTCAAACACACCTGATTTAAATAATCAGTCTACCATCACGCTCTGCAGAAGACTGGAAATAACTGTCAGGTGTTCTGGAAGAGGGGAACATGTAAAACATGCAGGATAGCGGCTCTCCAGGACCACGGATGGACACCCCTGGGTTAGAAGATGTAAAAATGTCCTGGAAGGTCCACTGCATTATAGAGGCATAGAAGTCAGAACTCGGGCATTGAAGGCATGTAATATTAATTATGGATTGTAACCCCATGTAGTACCCCCTCACACACACACACACACACACACACACACACACACAGCTCCAACACAATTGCAAGCAGTATCCCAGAAAATAAGTATGTTGATTTAATCACTCAAAGTTTATTAGGATTTTTATTTACACTTTTTTTATACCGAGTGGCACGGTGGTGCAGTGGTTAGCACTCGTGCGTCACAGCAAGAAGGACCCTGGTTTGAATCCCACACCTTTGTGGAGTTTGCATGTTGTCCTCCTCCCACCATCCAAACACATGCACTGATAGGTTACGTGGTTAATCTAAATTGCCCATAGGTGTGAGAGTGGTTGTTTGTCTATATACGTTCAGCCCTGAGATGAACTGGAGACGCATACAGGGTGTACCCCGCCTTCACTCATTGAAGCTGGATTAGGCCCCCACTACATTGAAATTACTATCAGCAGCTGAATTGACAAAGTGATTTGCTGCAGTGTGGTTCTCCCTAAGATTTCTTGTTTTTCCATATTGGGTTTTGGAGTTTTTTCTTGCCGAGAAGGAGGGTCTAAGGACAAGTAATGCTTGGGACTTTTATCTATTTCTGTGGTTGGATGTGTGTGCTTTTTTTTTTGGAAAGCCCTGTGAAATTACATTGTTATGATTTGGGGCTCTATAAATAAAATTGAAATTGAGATATATTACATGCAGCACAACATGCTGTATGCCAAACCCCCACAGTATTGTGCAGAGTTCAAATAAAAATAAAATAAAAGCATCAGTATGAAGCAACATTAACATGTAAAAGTTTAGATAAAAGCTAACCTAACAATGTCTACATTTATAATTCAAACTTGTATAGAGACATGTTGAGATTTGTTTAAATTAGATGATTAACAGAAAATGAGGGGAATAGATTGTGTTTCTCTTTTTAGTTTTTGGCCTCTATTTACATGAATGAAAAAGATAAGAGGAATCAAGCATGTTTAAATGTCACGATTTGCAACTGCTGAATTACACTAGAAAATATAATTAGCTTTTTTTTGGTTTTGTTTTGTTCAGAAATTACCATTTATAATTTCCACCAAATCTTCCTACACTGACTGTAATGAAAGCTTGTTGTCATGGACACAACAACTAAATAAAGTGATTTGCACTTTGAAGGTTAATCAAAGGAACTAGTTGGAAGACAATTTTTGGTTCATTTTTGGCTTTTTTTTTCACCTATGAGTGCCGAAGCATTTGGAAATGATGAATTAAATTAATGTTATAATTTTACTTTATTGTATTTCATCCATAAAGTCCCAAACAGCCACTGGCGACCAAAACCATCTACTGATGCAAACGATGAATAACTTCTGTTCAATTAATCCTATCAATACATGTAAATAATTGGTGTAAAATGGAGCGCGTCTTCTTTTCATGGTCATGAAATATGGCCATTTGGATGTTCAGAGGCTTCGTACCATAGAAACACTGTCATCTTCTACAACACTGATTCACCAGTAAAACCCATCGAGTTGGGTCAGTGACAGTGGATGGAGACGCTGGTTTTTACATTCAGTTATTGACATTTGGCTGAAAAAGTCACTTTTTTCCTCCGTTTTCTCGTCCTAATATATTACACTCAACTTTAAAGGTGTCATTCTGCTGAAAACCACTTTTCTAGGCTCCTTTTGGAATCTGATCGGTCACCCCAATGTCACAAGGACATTGGCACCACCTACGTGGGGTTAAGCAGCTAATCTGAAGTAGCATTAGCATCTACAAGAGAAGACGGTACCACAGTAGCTGCTGCACAAACTGGAAAAAATGGTGGAGCAAAGTGGTTCGTGTTCTCTCCGTGGAAATAAAATTTTTTTTTTTTCCCTGCATGTTTTCAAAACAAGCAGTGCCACCACTGGTTCTGTTTGGGTTCAAGTCCACATCCAGCCAACAGCTGTCATTACATTGCTTCACATATTAATAAACCTTTTCAACTCTTTGCTCCCTGTTCCACTTCCTTTTCTATGTTGAAAGCATCTGTGTTGAAGGGCATCACTGAACTTAAACATTTGAGGTCAAATGATGTGGCACCTCTAAGATTAATTGCTTGGACGCTTTTACAGATGACTTTGAAAAAAGGGCAGCGTAGGTTGTACAGTATGAGGAGTTTGGTAGAAGGGAGTTTTTATTTATTTTTTTTCCTTTTTCTGTACTGTCACTTGAAGCAGAAATGATAAATGTTTGGCTCTCCGTTTTTTGAATCGAGGCAAAAAGTGTTTTACTGGTGCCATGCGTGTTTGACTGCCGACCGCCAAACCGTCAACACCTCACCCGGGGTGCTTCGGCTCCGTCTTTACTGAGTGACTCGCTTTCTGACTGCGGCTCTGGAGATGAAAAAGTGTAGTAAACACTTTTCAAGGCACACTGCTTTCTTGCCCTCTGCCTCTAGCATGCAGATAAGAGTATTAGAGCTGTTTTTTTTTTTTTCCCTTCCCAGCCTTCGATTGACGCTATTAGCCACTCTGTAAAAATGAAGAAGATGGTGCTGAATGTGAATGGGTTTTAATGGTATAGTTGTCTGGTGGATTAGACAACAAAGTTTCAAGCTGATTCAACTGCTTCTTCCCCCCACTGTTTTACAATAAACATGTAATTAAAATGGAAATTGAGAAAATAATACAGACTGCAGAGTGTGTTTCTCAGGATGTATTCTCGTCTTCGGTGCTGCCAGTGGAGTTCAAAGAGAGAAAGGCTGCTCGGATGATGAGAAGCACCTTATCTATGGCAGACACAGTTATTGATTATAGAATTTAATTTGTGCTTCATACCTCATGTGACTTCTAAAGAGTTTCTCTGTGACACATGTTTGAGGTGGCCAGCTGTCAGTGTCACTTTAGATCATCTGTTTCCCCTTTGGAAAAATGATAAAGTTAGAATACAGTAAAAAAATAAAAAATAAAAAATCTCATCTGTATAGAAAAAAGCTGGCAACTGTGGTTGTCAAAACATCCTGGAGAAAACGTATTAAACCATAAGCATTTAATAATATGTAGATTTAACATTTTAAACATGTAGATTTTACAATCATTTCAAGGACACTTGGACATGTGAACAGTTGGAGCTGGGATTCAAACTGCCAACTCTTTGGCCATTACCTGCTCTACCAAATGAACCACAGCAGCCTGTTATTTTACATATGTGACCCTCCAGCACTTGAGTAAAACTTCAGAAATTAAGATTTTATATTTATCTGAAAGCTTCTTAAAAATGCTTGCGTGACACTAATTCAACCAATCACAGGCCATTTTTCAACATCGCCCTAGCAACAAGGACTTTTGTTTACTGTTGAAAGGCTTTGTTCTGAGGCCTCCCATTGGTTCAAATATATAATTATGTCGATTTCTATTAAAGACTTGTCTAGAGGGAATCACGATCTTTCTAATGGTACCAATCGTGACAGGGAAATACCAAACACGAATGACACGACACCACATTTTTTTTGACCTTCCATGTTTTTTTTTTGGTTTTTTTTAGACAATAGAAATATATAATTTCTACACACAAGTCTGGTTTTGTGAACATACTCTTCCTGCAGCAACTGCAGCTTGACATGAAATCAGGGAAAAGACGAACCCAAGTGTAGGATTCTGAGACGGAAATAAGTTTTCACACAATTTATCATCAATTAAAGTGTTGCTGATCTGTTGATCATTAGATGTAGAGAGTCAGCGTTAAGGACCGCAACTAGGAAGCAGGGAAGAATGGAGGTCAGAGTGCAAATCAGGATCAAACACAAAAATCCAGCAGCAATACAGTCCAGAGAGCATCACTGGTGAGGAGGTGGGGTTTAGGCCGAAGGATCAAAAACGGTTACAGTGTGAGCAGGGGTCAGGCAATATCAGGGTCAGGCAAAAGGTCAAGTAACAAGACAGCAGTAACATGCAACAAATCAAAAAGGGAGCAGACACAAGATAAAATCCAAAAAGCCAAACCCAAACAAGATGAGGAAAACACCGCTCATTTGATGCATACTACGCAGACAAACTAGCACTACACAAAGAAACAAGAGGGGCTTATATAGGACCCAAGCCAGGTGTAACAGATGAGGCAAAATTCAAGGTGTGACCCAACACCAATGACAGGAAGTAAGACAAGACAAAGTGAACATCAACCAACATGACAAAATAAAAGCCCAGACACCAACAATGACAGAAAAAACAGGTAGACGTACAAAAAAATCTACCAAAACAAGACAACCAGAGTCCAGGCTCATGACACAGCTATATTTATTTAATTTAATCATTACCTCAAAATTGTTCTCAGACAAAAAACCTTGTATTGTACTTTCACTTTGAATTGTAGAACTTTTTGCTCTTAATTCTACAGTCATTTTTATTTTTTACATGGTAGACTTGGATGTGGTGTTATGCTGTGTTAGATCAGGTCATTAAGTCTCTCTTCTCTCTCTCTCTCTTTGTCTGTCTCTGTCTCTCTCTCTCTCTGTCTGTCTCTCTCTCTTTCTCTCTCTCTCTCTGTCTCTCTCACGCTCTCTTTCTGCTCTCTTTCTCTCTCTCTCGTTGTTTCTGTCTCTCTCTCTGTCTCTCTCTCTCTCTGTCTGTCTCACTCTCTCTTTCCGCTCTCTCTCTCTCCCTCTCTCTCTCTGTCTCTGTCTGTCTCTGTCTGTCTCTCTTTCCGCTCTCTTTCCTCTCTCTCTCTCTCTCTCTCTTTCTGCTCTCTTTCTCTCTCTCTCTCTCTCTCTGTCTCACACGCTCTTTCCGCTCTTTCTCTCTCTCTCCGTTTCTCTATCTCTGTCTCTCTCTCTGTCTGTCTCTCTCTCTTTCCGCTCTCTTTCTCCCCTTTCTCTCTCTCTTTCCTTTCTCTCTCTCTCTCTCTCTCTCTCTCTCTCTCACAGTGTTCAAGAACCCAGTATGCAAAGTGTACAGATTCCAGACAGTGGACACCAAGTGGATGCTGGTGAGGGAACAAATGGAGGAGTGCACTTTGTCGTTCAGCATCCCCAAACAGCTGCTCTTACTGTACATTCAAGAGGACATGATGAGGTGAGCTGCTGTCCAATAATCACACCCATATTTCTCTTTGCGTCTCTGAGCTCATTTTCAGTTTTTTCAAGCATTATTTAAACCAGTTGTTCCCAAATGTTATGTATAAATCTGTAAAAATCTGTACTTTACTCGAGTATTTATTTTTGTGGCAACTTTTTACTTTTACTCCCTACATTTTTATATAAATATGGTTAGTTTATACACCTTACATTGTCAGAATAGACTTTTTCAAACTAAACGGATGTGACAGTATGAAAAATAACTGACTGAATTTCAACATTTTATCTCACAATTTTTATGGCTTCCACTTAAAATTATGCATTTTTTTAATCTCATGATGACTTTTCATCTCAATTATGACTTTTTTTCCCCCCATTTTTCCTAAATTCCCTGCCCATACCCACAAGAGTACAGTGACCCTATCAAACACATTACAGTATCTACACGCTAACTCACATTTTAATGCTTTATTTTGGATACTTTTGGAACTTTTCAGATTTTTCTTGGTTAAATAAGTATTATTTCATTCATGGCAAACATTTTTTTTTATTGTAATTGAGAAGTTGTACTTATTGACTCGTACTTCAGTAAAGGAGTTGAATCAGTACATGTACTTTTACCAAAGTATTTTTCACACCAGTAGCTGTACTTCTACTTAAGTACAGAATGTGTACTTTGATCGCCTCTGCCCTATATTAACATTACAAATTCATGGTGGCATCAAATATTTAAAATGGAAACTGGACAACGACAGGTTCTAAAAAAAAAAAAAAAGTTTTTGATCACTTATTAGTTTCCTGTACTATGTTGCAAATAGATGTTAGTTTTAGCTGATATTTAGTCAATATAATGTATATTATTATTTTTATTTCCCCTGATCAGGATATGTATACACACTTAGTGTATTTTTTTCCTCAATTTGTAGTAAAAAAAAAAAAGACTGCATCACCTAAAGAATAATTTTTCAGTTAGATATAAGAAATTATTTTTAGAGGATAGATATGGAACATTTTTGTTAAAAAAAATCTTTCCAAGATAATTTTTAATTGTTCTATTTGTTTTATGGAATTCGGCAAAAAAAAAAAAAAAAAAAAATCTTGAATAAAGCAATAAATAAATAAATGAATACAAATCTGCCAAAAACAAGTGTAAATTATCATAAGATTTCTTCAAGTAATATTTTCAATATCTATTTACTAAAAATGAGTTCTTATATTTCCTCTTCAGGTGATTATTTCTTATTTTTAAGCAGGATGAGATGTTTTGACTAAAAATGAGAAAGCATACACTTGATATGATTTAGATTTTTGCAGTGTACAGTCAGTCTAGTTTATATTTACAAGGCTTTAAATGAATTCTGAACAAACATTAACTCAAACTATGAATTATAAAAGCATCTGAAATCATCCACAGTGTACATTTGACAGATAAACACTTTCACACATGTCTTTTATACATTATGTTTGTCTCTCTGAACTCACCATATATATTTTCATTAGTAAGTTTAGATTTTTCAATTTATACCAATTTCTAGAAATGTCAGGTGACCCCATTTGATTTTCCAGGTGGCCCCACGTAGGCCCCCGACCCCAAGGTTGAACAACACTTAACCAGTCCAGTCAGAAATCCAAAGTGGAAACTCCAGCCGTGCAGGTGCTAACTAATTATAAGCACAGTCGGTGTGAACGCTCTTTACTTAACTAGTTCACTGATATAAATGATTATTTAAGAGTTCCGCCTATATTTGGCAAACGGTGAATTATTCAGGTCTGTTTAACACTTCAAAAGCGGCTTCTATGCCATTGAATCCAATAAAAGACACAGCCTTTATCAAACAGGCTCAAATCTTCCAAGTCTCCTATGAATTGTTGGATGAGGGCACCTGCAACATCCTGCTGATGATGCTGGAGCAGAATAATTTAAAGCTTGGTCCCGAAATATAAGCCAAGCCCTTCTTTCTATCACTTTATTTTAGAGCAGGGGGTCTCCAGCTCATTTTCTTTCAGGGGGCCACATTCAGCCTGAAGTGAAATAATAGCATTACTAACCTGTAAATAATAACTCCAAATTTGTGTCTTTATTTTACTGCAACAAACGTATTAAATTATGAAAATACTTGGTTCGCTTCCAACAGTCCACATGTGGGCTGGAAGTAGTCACTCACAAATGTAAGTAAACCACAACGACAAACAGCTGATGTTAGCTTTTATGTCTCTTAATTAACCACAGAGGAAACATATTCTAACAAACGCAATTACAAGTAAAAATATCCAAACCAAGAAATGTCTCGTCCAGATAAGGTCTCAAATACAGTGCAAACATAGTCCAAATGTGATCCAAATCATAAAAAGTAATTACTTTTTTAAAATTAAATAAATAATAATGAAAAAATTATTACAAATGTAATTTTAAAAAATTAAACAAAAAACTTTTTTTGAAAGAAAAATAGAAAATATACATATCCAAAGAAAAATCCCCCTCTTCCTTTCTTTTAAATAAAAACAAAAATATATATTTTTTACAAATATTTGTAATTAGATTAAAATAAATACAAAAATTTTAAAAAATAAATATTTTTGAACTAAAGAAGTAACAAATATTTTAAATCTTTTTTAAATAAAAAAGAAATACAAATTTATGTAAATACAATTTTTTAAAAATAATTTAAAACATTTAAAAATTAAAAATAAATACAAGATAAAATCATTTGAATTAATTAATAAATTAATTTTTAATAATACATTCAAAAAATCTCTCTCTCTTTCTTACATCACACCTGGGAGCCATTACATCATCAGGCTTCTGACGAGCTTATCATTAATTAAACTTAGGTGTGATAGAAGAGGGACATATCGAAAACATGCAGGACACTGGGCCACGAGGACTGGGTTTCAGAAACAGTTTCGCAGCAGTTTCACATAAAGAGTCATCATCCTTGAAGCCCATTCCCTAAAAACTAACCTGTATAATTATAATAATACAAATCTGACTGAAAAATAATTATTCAGGAGCCACATGAGGAGAAAAATCAGACTGTACATTATCTGCGAGTTCTGCTGAAGAGTAAGAGCCCTGGAAACTAAACAAGTGGTACTTTAGTTTGAATGAGTTCAACCTTTAAATCAAATAATAGAAAAATCACAGAAAATGTCACCACCAACGCAGGAACAATAGGATTTATTCCATTCTAGCAGAAAAAAAGATGACTTGAGCAGTCACCAACTGAATCCACTGAATATTTTTTCCACTAACACTGTATAATACAGTTAATTAAAATCATGCCAAGAGTGAGGTAACAGTGGTAATTATGTGATAATAACAATGTGATGACCTGTATAATATTTAAAATAAAAAAAATAAATTGCAATTGCAAAGTATAATTCTGGCAACAATATTTGAAGGTAAAAAAACAACACACAAAAAACAATATTGAAATTATCTTTCTGAATCTCACATCTTTTTCTTAGCAGTGCTGTGGAAATGTAAATATTTAATACTGTGTTTAGTAAAGGTGCAATTATCTGTGTATTAATGTATGCAAAGTGAAACCTTAAAACAAATTCCCCAGATTAGATTAGATTGTATTGTATCCCACTGTTGCTTGTTCAGCCGCATTTTGTAATAAACGTCCAAAATTGAACAACTGAATCCAAAACGGATCAAAATTTTTCTCTGACATCAAGTTTTTTAACTCAATCATCCTCGTTTTCTCAAAAAATATGAAAAATACTGTACGTAACTCGCCTAACCAAGCTCGGTGTTGATTACAAATTGTTGATTCACAACTGTAGAAGTTAGTGCTTCTATAAAAGTGGGTTCATTTTGCTACCTGGCAATTTACCAGGTTTTTAAACCCAACAACAAAAAATTTATTTAAACATACTGTATCTCTCTGCCTAATGATGACCTAGCCTAGCTGTACTAGACGCCGCCTAGTGGCAGCATATCTACTTTGCTACCAAGGACGGTCTAGTTATCCTCGATGTATCTATTGGCTAGATTTACCTGGAACTGTCCGACGAATCACGGTGAAGTATAGAGTCAGAGGGCGGGCGTAACTGAGAGATTCAGAGAAACAACCATAGAAGAAGAACAATAATGATGATAGATGACTGTCGACTGGGTGGTGATTTCCTTTTTATCAAAGATGAGTGAAGAATGTGAGAAAACGTCAGCCATCTTTAAATTATTTTTATTCTTTTTCAACAACAGTCGTTAAACTCCATAATCCACCATTTTGTTTCATTAGTCGTAACTTTCTCCAGACTCCTCCATGAACTTTCCGGTGCGCTTTAACTACGCAATCCTAAAGTTTATTCTGATTGGTTGTAGTACCGTCCTATTGCATACAGAGGGATTTGAAAGACAACCTTTTAGCCCCGCCTCCGCTGACTATGACTAGACCCATACATGTAATGAGCAGCTAAGCTAGTACTTAACAGGTATGTGCTGGTTTATAAAGGGAAAAAAAAAACAACGTATATTGACATACAATGAAATATGAAAGAAAGAAACATCACTAATGTTTATTTAACACTATCATATTTTTATAAAGGACATGTCTACTGTAATTCTACTGTAATTGTATTAACCTTTTGGGAGCTGCACACACCTGTCGCCACACTGTCTCCATGGTAACTGCACAAACAAGTTTCCACGTAGCTGTAGATGAGTCCAATTGTAATCAGTTGGAAAGTCTGACTACAGCTAATCAGTAGAATTTTGCTCATCCGGGGAGGGTAAGAAATGGAGAAAAAAAAACAAAAAACCTTGACATGGTGGGGAATAAAACAGACTGCAATTTTGAAATCAGCGTGACAATTGTAGTTGTAATCAGCATAAAAATCTAACTCCACAGATTTGTGTTTTTTCTAATTGTTCCCCAGTGTAATGTAAAGAACTTTGAAAAGTGCTATAGAAATGTAAATGTAATATTTATTACTGTCGTGTAAAGTGCTTACCCACCCTTTAGAAAAATCATCCAGCTCTAAAATAATGAAACATATACACTTTCTAATGTAACCGCACTAATCTAAGTCATATATAAAAGCAGAGGAACGTCTCAGGATGGAAAAAGGAGCTGTCTGATCCAGTTGAGGCCCCCTTTTCTTGCCCAATCGGGCTCGGCCTCAGCCTCTCCCATCCCAATTAGTGTTCTCTCCAACTGAGCAGTGTTCACTCCTTGCGCTGGCGCTGTCCTCTACACTCCACCGCTTATCAAACTGCACCTTAGCAATGAAAAAAAAAACATTTCTATGGCACATTTGGCTGAAATGCTAAGGTGCTGTTAAACGTCGCTTTTTGTTAATGTCACTGTAGCACAGTGCTTCTCAAATCCAGTGTCCTGACTGTTTTACATATCTCCCTCTTTTTTTGTTTTGTTTAAAATACAAAGTTATTTAAAAACATTTCTTGATTAAAAGCATTTAAATGAAAACAAATTGAAATTTTTTTTTTAAAACACTTCTAAAATATTTCAATTATAATTTTTTTAATTATAAGAATTTAATAAAAAAATTCAAAATATGTGTATTGAAAAAATTAAAAATCTCCCTCTTTGAATAAAATATTAAAAAAATTTAAAAATAAAAAAACTGAAGACATTTAAATCGACAAATATATAAAAAAATAAAAACATTTTTGAAATTTTTTTTTTAAATAAAGGATGTAGAGAATACATTTAATAAAAAAGAATAATTGGAAAAAAATGAATGAAAAATATCTCCCTCTTTTTTAAATAAAAAATAATAAAAAAATCACACAAATAAAACATTTTAAAATAATTTAAAAAAAATTTAAAATTAAAAAGAAATGCAAGATAAAATCATTTAAAAATGTTTTATTAATTTTTTTAAATACATGAAAAAAATCTCTCTCTCCCTCTTCCATCACACCTAGAAGCCATTACATCATAATCATGCTTCTAAAGAGGGAAATAACTAAAACATGCAGGACACTGGGCCACGAGGACCACTGCCGTTGCACAACATTAATATCATGTGTATGTACCCCACATTTTGTCAAACCTCCAGTTGCTTCAGACCTTATATTTTTTCTACATAGGTAATCTTAATGACTTTATTTCTGCTGAATCCACCATGACGCCGTTCTGCTCGAGAGGAAATGCAGAAATGTCGGGTCAGTTTGTGCGAGCGTTTGACAAGGAGAAGAAAAGCCTAATGAATGCAAGTGTATATTTTTCCTTTATAAATACAAATATAAAAATATATAAATATACAAAAAAAAAAAAATACAAGTTATATTATACACATTGTGTGCAACTTAGACACGTCATCAGTGATGTAACCTGGTTTCATCGGGTGTTTCGGGTCTTCCAACATCATACACCCTCATCCAGGCGACCCAGCCGGGGTGATCAAGTCCCGGCTCGTGTTTAAGTAGCTTGTGTGGCCCACGAATCCCCCCGCTTGATCCACAGCCATCTTGACGCTTTTTCTGCCGCATCAGTGATGTTCTTGATGGCTCTTCTATTGTGCAGTCCCTTCACTCCCAGCATCTTGAGTGCCCTGATGAGTGACTGCCCGACAAATCCTCTGCATCCAACCTCGATGGGATTGCATCGGGTCTTCCAGCCCCTGCTTCGGCATTCATCTGCCAATCCCTCATACTTGGCCCACTTCCTCTCGAATGCCTCCTCCATCCGATCTTCCCAGGGGACAGTCAACTCCAGCAGGACCACTTGCCTCGTTGTTTCCGACACCAGGACCATGTCTGGCCTGAGTGTGGTCACTGCGACGTTCTCTGGGAATTTGAGCCGCCTCCCTAGGTCGACCTTCAGCTGCCAGTCCCGAGCTGTTGCCAACAGCCCCCCTGGTTGACTCCGGCGCTGCTGTGGCCTCTCCCCAGCCCTAACGAAAATAAAAAATTCAATAAAAAAAAATCTACTTAAACAAATGTAGTTCAGTCAATGCAACACATTCCTACACACCTACAGACCCCAGGCCCAAGATGTGTCAGAACAAATATAGGAATATAAGTGAATTTCAAGTCCAGTCCAGTTAATAGTGTGAGAGAATGAGGACAGGTTAAGACAAGGACGGAGGAAGATGATGTTTCACCACTCTGAGTGTGCACCCGTAAGTAGATCAAAGAGTCCCTTCCCTGCGGCTCGACTAGTGTTTGTCAAGACAGATCATTCCTCAACTGGTCTGTTGTCCCTAGCAACCCTTTCTCATACATAACTTACAAGTGCATACATATGTACGCGCAGGTACAATCAGATTAATCTTTATGCTTGTAGGGGGGGAAAATGTGCACAGAAAATCAAGCGATTGGATGAACGGAAGGAATTTAACCCTTTAAACGTCCACTCAATTTCGCCTCCATTAATTTTAATAAAGTCAATTGAATGTTGTTGTTGAAGCATTTTGATAACATGCAGTTGGTGTTTGCTTATATTATAAGTGCAATTTTCAGATGGACCTGTTATATATAAGTGATGCAATAGTCATTTGTGAATATTTATTGATGTGTTTGATGTGTTTTGGACGACATATGGAGATTTTTTTGTTTGTTTTGGATGTTTTTATTGGATTATGACTATGTTTGTTGGAATATGGTTCCTCTGTGGATAATTATGAGACATAAAAGCTAACATCAGTTGTTTGCTGTCGTGGTTTACTTATATTTGTGAGTGACAGGTCAGCTGTTTGTCATTTGTATTTTAAACAAATGAGTGATTGTACCTGCTGTGGATATTTTATTTTGAAAGTGACATATCATCCAATGTGTGAGAATCTCTGTTGTCAAACTCAATGCTGGGAATAATGGCGTTACTACTGCAGTAATTACTTTATCCATAACTGTAAGGCAAGGCAAATTTATTTGTATAGCACATTTCATGTACAGGACAACTCAAGGTGCTTTACACAAAAATAGAAACAGAAGAAAATTAAAATGATAAAGATGCATTAAAAGACAAATAAAATCAAGACATAAAAAAATTGAAAGCAAATAATAATCTAAGTAAAAGCTCCAGTGAACAATAATGTTTTCAGGCCTGATTTAAATGAACTGACAGTTGTTCTCAGACCTCAGGTATCCAGGTAGTTTGTTCCACAGTTGAGGAGCAGAGTAACTGAATGATGCCTCACTTTGTTTCGTTCTTATCTTTGGAACACACAGTAAACCTGTTCCTGATGACCTATGACCTCAGGGCTCTGGATGCTTCCTAGGGAACCAGTAGGTCTAGGATGTATTTGGGTCCAAGGCCGTTTAGTGCTTTATAGACCAGGAGTAAGATTTTGAATTTTATCCTTTGACCCACAGGAAGACAATGTAAGGATTTGAGGACGGGTGTGATGTGGTCCAGTTTCCTGGTACTGGTCAGGACTCTAGCAGCAGCGTTTTGGATCAGCTGTAGCTGCCTGATTGATATTTTGTTTAGACCAGTGAAGACACCATTGCAATAATCTAACTTACTGAAAATACTGTATCACCATTACAGTTGGGCACAAGTGTTGCCCCAGGTACAGACAACAAATTGCAGTTTTTGGTAACAGTTTATCATTTATACATGTGCATCACAACTTAAATTAAATTCATTTTTATTTATAAAGCCCCAAATCACAACACAGTCGTCTCACAGGGCTTTACAGAAACATAATCGACTCTAGAAATAGATAAAACGTCCCAAGCGTCCTGTTAAAGATAACCGTGTATTTACAAACACACACAGAATATTAGTAAAATTCCACATACATTTCAGGTTATTCCCATTTTTTTGTAATCAGGCTAGTCTTTTTTTATTTTGCCTTTTTTTTTTTTGCACTAAACAAATAAGGAAATTAACATTTTTCAATATTTATTGTTTATTATGATTATAGTTGATCCATTTTAAATTGACCTGATGTCAAATCATTTTAACTTCCTTAGTTATTAATATCTTCTGTGTCATTTTTGGACTTAACAAATTCACCCCCAGGGGCCAGATTGGATTTATTGGCGGGCCGCTTTTGGCCCACCTCTGGTTTACATGATCCCTCAAATAATCTGACAATGTGCATGTAAAGGGGCTCAGTGTTTCCATAGATACCCATGCATCCAATTTCCACATCTGTAAACTTAAGCTGAGTGTAAATAAACCTGAGCAAAGTGATAATTTAAATTACAACTAAATTTAGAGGACAATATTTATGAAAAGTCTTATCTGTGTAACACAGCACATGAACACACAGCGGGTCGTCAGCCATCACTATCCCCTACAATATTTGTTTATTACCATGCGTGTGTACCGTATCTTCAGCTCAGTTGCTGAAGCACCCTTTCCATAATCCTCTTTAAATGTTGTCTTTCTCCACGGTGCCTCTGCACTTTGCTAATTCTGTCAGCTCGTGCTAGCTTCTTGTTTTTAATGATTCAGTTTGTGTTGCAAACTTGAGTGCAGTGGCTGATGATGGCTGTGTTACTTCTGCTGTATGCTAATGTTTATTCTCTCTGATGTGCACAGCCATGTTTTAATCCAACTGTGCCAACACAAAGGTGGCTAATTTATTTTTTGTTGTTGTAAGACACGTATGTAAAGATAATGAATGCATGTTTAGAGAAGCTCCATTGTGTCTGCGTCCATTAATTTCTTACCAGCCTTACATCCTGGTCCTGGCACATACGAGATGACATCATTTTAATAACGCACACGCACACACACAATATATATAAAACAAAAATGTTAAAATAAAAAAATTGAAGACATTTAAATTGACAAATATATAAAAAATTAAAAAATTGAAAATTTAATAAGGAATAATTGGAAAAAAAGAATGAAAAATATCTCCCTTTTTTAAAATAAAAAATTAAATAATTAATAAAAAATCAAGTAAATAAAAAAATGTAAATTGTATATATATATATATAATATATATACATACACACACACACTACCTGCACAGTGATATGGTCCTATGAATCTGAAGTGACAAAACTCATTGCCATTGGCGGTGGGTGTTAATGGCGCAGCAGGCGTTTATTTAAAAAAAATCTGCCCACAGAAGGCTGAGAACGTCCATTCAAAGTGAATGGGAGCTGTCGCAACGTTATAGAGGGCCGAAGAATAATGCTAAAATGTGTATTTGAAGCATTCAACATTTATAGTATTTATTTATTTTTTCCAAAAGAATTGATAATTCCCCGAATTTCTGTTCTGTAAAACACATAAAGATAATCATGACAAGAAGTCTAATTGATGAATTGTCTAATTTTTATTTTATTTTTATTTAATTTTTTTTTACAAATAAAGCTCTCAACTTTCAACTCTGAAGTGCCAAGACTGTTGGTAAATGGTGTTTTTCAGTCCATACCTACCAAATACAGACAAATACACCCTGATTTTTTTTACCAAAAACTGATGTGAGGGGACGGGGGGGGGTGTCCAAATATATTTGTGTTTGTAAGTCTACAGCTTTTTACCTTTTTAATACACAGCAGAAGTGAGTGTTTTAGTCCAAACTACAGGACGTTACCTTTACAAAGAGCCCATTCATTTTTATCAGTACTCCAAATGGTTGAAGAACAACCATTGTTTTAATTTAGGAAGGTAGTTTTCAAGTGTTTTTAGCTAAATCCCCCTGGAAATGGTTCGGGTTTAAATCTGTTAATTACAACCCTGCCTTTTATAGGTCACATTTTGACTTCCCATTTGACCATTTCCTATTGTCGTTTACGTATCAGGGTCAGTAATAATGACTGTGCTTGGATAGAAGTGTTTTTCTGACCCGTCTTGCTTGTATTGTGAAAGAGGGATTGCTTCTCAGTCCTCTCACGCAGGTTTTATTGACCCTGTGCACAAAACCCTCTGTGATTAAATTGAACAGGCACTGTAACGCACCATGAAATAAAGGTGCCCACATGACAGGTCTTTGCTCTTTGGAAAATGTAATCTCTAGTCCCACCCATGTGTCTAAACCCTGTTCTAACGTCTTCTACTTCTTCTCAATATTCTTTAAAATCTGCATCAAAATGAATAACTGAGCCAGTGACTGCATGTCTTTGTACTAAATCCTAATAATTGTGCCATAAAATTCTCATTGCAGACCTGTACTCTGTTTTGTAGATTATATTCTTTCAGCAGATTTGTGAGTTTGTTTTTCTGCCCATCTGAAGGCAATAATAGATTTCACTGTGCTCATTCCTTTCACCCATAAGGACCCAATGTGACATTTGTGGTAGTTCCTAAATGAAATTTTCTTTATATTTAACACATAAAGACCCAAACATTCACCATTTACCAAAGTCATCTACTGTTTTGTCACCCCTCTTGATCTCTGTTCTGTTTGTAATGTGTATTTGTATCTGTTTTAATCTGATTTTATATTTTATTTAACCTGGTTTTTTTTTATCTATCTGTTTTTATGTGTATTTTGGACAAGTGTCTGGCAAATAAACTGAATTGAATTGAATTAATCCAGTCCTGCATGTTTTAAATATGTCCCTCTTCTGTCAAACCTAAGGTCCATTAATGATAAACTCTTCAGAAGCCTGATGATGATGGAATGACTTCTAAGTTTGATGTAAGAGAGGGATATTTAACTAGTATGTATTTTTTATTATTATTATTTTTTATTTCATTAGGTATTTGTTTATTTAAAAAAATATTTTTCATTTAAAAAGAGGGACATATTTTAAAGATATATTTTCGTTTTTTATTTAAATATATAGATTTTTGGATTTTTAAATGTTTTTATGTAATGTTTTTTTTTTTTAAATACAATTTTGAAATAAAAAATAGTTTTTAAAATATGTGTATTTATTTAAATACTTACATAAATAAAACAGGGAGAGGCAGATTTAACAAAGTATATATAAAAAAATATATATATTTTTTAGTAATTTTATTATTAAACATCTAGGACACTGGGCCATGAGGACCAAATTTGAGAATAATCTTTTTTTTTTTTTGCTTTATGCACCTCACAGGGACTATTTTAACATAAAATATAGATTTTTTTTTTTTATTTACTGAACCTAAATTTAACGAAAGTATTAAAATTCAAACATTACTTACCAACATAATGTGTGGCTTGGTTTAAATTAGATGTATTAACTCTTTGTGTTTGTATCATTAGAGACTAGCATTAGCATTTCACGATCCTTTACTATCATCTCTACCATTTGGTTGAGCATGTTTTAAAAAAAAAATACATGAATACCAAAGTATTTCTGAAACATAATGAGAATTATTTATGTAAAATAGATTATCTAAAAGTTAATAAAAAATGTTTGAACTTAATTGCAATTTTGTGTCCAAAAGAAAAGATCATAGTAGAAGTGTTGTCACAGTTATGATCTTCTTCCTTTGTGGTATATATACTAGCATAACCTGATTATATCATTGACTGCCCAAGAAGTTTGGTGTTAAATGACTTAAATTTAGATTAGATATCAGGGTTCAAAGTTACTTCTACCAAACGGTTGAGCTGACCAACAAAGGGTTAATATTGATGTAATCATCCTCAATTTTATGAACATCTGCAACAATTAGTAAATGAAAATACCAGATTTTCACTGACAAACCAAAACTGAAAATGCAGAAGAAAATATTCCAATAAATGATGGTAAATATAGATAAAATTGTATTTTAGAGCTACCACAAATGTCATGGGTTAAACAGAATAAAAATCAAAAGTTTATTATTCTGATATGTGAATGACATATAACAGTCTTAAACATGGATTGAAGTTAGTCAGGTTGAAAATGGTGAATAATGATCAAATAGTTAAGTGGGTACAAATAGATCAGAATTACACAGGAAGTCATTAAAACATGAAGCCACCTTATATAATTGTGTATTGTATGACTAATTATAGGTGTCATAACATGATTCCTTTTGGTCTTGAAGTGTCATCCATTGAACTAAACAATCAAACACAAATCATAGTGCACCTTTAAGTATGTTTTCAAAAGGCCTGTATTAACACGGGGGTCCTCTCTAAGTGTATATTTAATCAGCATACACTTCCTCTTATCACGCTGTGATTCAATCATTTACTCAGACAATAGCACTTTGATTAAGGAAGTGATATTATATTGTGTTCACTGCCATCCCAGCACCTTATCAACTTCATTTAGAAACGCAGCGGTTTATTTATTATTTTCTCTATTATCTATTTGTATAGGGACCACTGATGCTGACCACCACTCCAGAATTCCTGCCACAGTACTGCAGGTTTATACACTGACGTTAATCCTTTAAACTTCCAAAAGTCCACATATAGGCCAGAAGTAGTTGCTCAAAAATACTTAGCAAATGACCCAAATGTCACATGACCTAATGTAGTTGTACAATGAAGATTCTCACATATTGCAAGATATGAAGCCACTTTGCGATAAAGTATCTACAGCAGTTAAAGTCACTCATTTGTTCAAAGTACACCTGGAAAATAGCAAATCTGAACCTTTATGTGTCATAATTATCCACAGAGGAACCATATTCCAACAAACACAGATATAGTCAAAGAAAAACATCTAAAACAAACTAAAAAAATTGTCCAAAACGCATAAAAACATTAATAAATGGCTATTGCATCATTTAACAGGTCCCGCCTCCAATAACGTGTTTCTTCTTAAAACGGTATGTGTTCGAATGATTGATTTATTTGCATAATAAACCCGTCACAGAACAAAAACTCAGTTTTCATCTGAATATTTTCATTTATAATATAAGCAAACATCAGAATCAGAGAAGAATCAGAATCCTTTTATTGTCATTGTCCCATTTGAAAACAACCAAATTTAAAATAGAGCAACTCTTGTTTAAACAGTGCAACATTCAGAAAAGAAAATAAATTAGTGGGAGAAGCATAGTTAAAAAATAAAATAAAACAAAACAAAAAATAAATTATAATAATTTATAATATAAGCAAACATCAATTGCATGTTGTCAAAATTGTTCAAGAACAGCATTCAGTTTACTTTATTAAGAAATTTAGGTGAAATTGAGTGGAAGTTTAAAGGGTTAAAGGGATATTTTAATTTTTAAATTTTTTATTTTTTCCCCCACATGAATCTGTGTGGGATCAGCATCTTTACTCTGGTGCACCCACAGTGACTTACCCCCAACAGTGTCCTGTGAGTCGAATTCTGGTCCGGTTTTGGTCAAAGTGAAAGTAGTCCCGGCAGGTTTCCTAGGGTCAACAAAATAAAACTTTTAAAACAGTATGTGTTTGAATGATTGATTTATTTGCGTATCAAAACTATCACGGAACAAATACTCACACCTCGTAATTGCTTGGAGCTACTTTCTCTCAATGCGCGTTATAACTGCTAACAGCTGTGCACCTGCACCTAGCAGTCGCAAACACTGACGAACAACTGATAACAATGGGGGATTATATGAGGAGTGGTGAAATCTGTGTCACATGTACGAGGTTATTATCATTGATGAACACCAACAAAATGATGAAAACTAGAGTTGAAATAATGTGACGCATAAATAACTGTAGAATTAAAAAAAAAAAAAAAAAAAAGAAGCGGTGTCTTGCACTACAAACCCCGCCCCCTTGCAAATGTTTGTCCTGTTTGGCAAAGACACATTTTTAGTGACTGTGACCTTGACCTTTGAACTACATTCCCCAAAATTGTATGCAATCTATTCTGAATGTGAAAGAGAGAAACTGTTACTTTATATATTCTAGTTATATGACTAGTATCTCACAATTTTGACTTTTCATCTCAATTTTGATTTTAACTTTCACAATTTTAACCTCTTATCTTAAAATTATGCATTTTTTATATCTCATATTTCTAACTTTAAAAAAAAAAATCTCATGATGACTTTTTAATCTACATTTTTTTTCTCATTTTTCTTAAATTTCCTGCCCATAACTGTGACCTGAAACACCCAAACACAATTTCCATACAGTAACTCATTTTTAAAGGGTTTAATTTTTATACTTTTGAAACGTTTTATTTTTATCGGTTAAATAACTATTGTTGCATTACTGGCAAAAAAAAAATCTAGTTTTACTTTATTACAATTGACTTACAGGAGTTGAATCAGTACTTCTACTTTTACCAGAGTATTTTTTTCCCACATAAGTAGCTGTACCTCTACTTAAATATAGAATGTGAGTACTTTGAACACCTCTGCTGTTTGGCACAGACAGTCACATTTCCATTAGCTTTCACCAGGGCAGGTGTGACTATAGATGTACTTTACCATCACTAATCTGTGTGACAGTAAATGAACAATGCATGTAAAATGTAAAGTGCTTTGGGTGCCTTGAAGAGCACCACAGAAATCCTATCCATTATTATTGTCATTATTATTATTATTATTATTATTATTATTATTGTGAATGGCTGCAATCTCTTAAAGAGCATTGTAACCATCAATTACCATGATACACGGACAATGAGAGAATGTTGGCCTCTGATTGGTTAAAATAGGTCTTTTGTGATGTTAGTGGCCACCTATTGAAGTGGGTATAGAAGAAACAATGCATTTGATTGAAAGCTGTGTAAAATCTGGAGTGGCTTTTCTCAGACCTCAGTATCTACGTCTGCGTCGTCCTCCTGACAGATCCATCCACATTGATAGTAATATCCGTAAACAAGCTGCGTCATTCATTTATTTGTTTTCCTTCAAGTATTGAAATTGAAACCTCTTAAACCCAATGGATTTTTTTTTTTGGCAAATTCCACTTAAAATGTATGCCCAAATTACAACAGCTATTGGTCTGCCACTACCAAGACCACAGTCATGAAACTTCACCAGTGTCAAGAGAACATGGGGAAGTTTGTAAATCAACTGTCAGGTGTTTTTGTTACCCAATAACTCTGCTGTGACCAAATACACGGCGGAAAATGAAAATCTGCCTAGATTGAAAATAGAAGTTTAAGAGTCAATTTAGCCTCAAGATGTGATTTTACAGTGAAATTGTGAATTATGTTTGTGAATTATTAATTGTCCATTTTTTTCACAGACTGTCTGAAATGTTAAGTTTCAGGTTTACACACCAAATGACAATGATTTTAGTAAGGACAGCACGAGGCGGCTCTACAATTTGGCCGCTTGAAGAGTCCTTTTTACCCGAATATTTTTTTTTTTTTACCTCCTAACTTGATACATGCAACAAAATACTCCTCACGTACACAATACAGCAATTTTCAATCACATTAAAACTTGTTCTGTCGAGTACTTTCTTTTATGGTTTACCATACTTCAAAAAAAGCGAACGAGGCTAGCATAAAATCCAGTTAACAGTTAAGTCCAATGTTTGCACAGAGCAGTTTGCAGGGGGCTATTAGCTTTTACGGGTTGATCAATTTTCGTGAAACCCAATAGAATCACGTAATATTTGAGAATGACTTAATTTTAGCAGTGGTCAATAGTTACGTCCAATTAAATGAGGTAGTTCCCAGGTTACAGGTTATGTTCGAGGGAAGGAGGCGGGGCCTCACACTCACAACTAAAAGTTGGACAACCAAAACATTAGCTTTACTCTATACTCTAGACATGTGTGAAGACTGGTTTTAAATTGTGATTTCCAGAGGTGTTCAAAGTACTCACATTCTGTACTTAAGTAGAAGTACAGCTACTGTTGTGGAAAAAGTACTATGGTAAAAGTAGAAGTACTGATTCAACTGCTTTACTGAAGTAAAAGTAAAAAAGTATAACTTCTTAATTGTAATAAAGTAAAAAGTAAAACGTTTTTTTGGTTTTTTTTTGCTATGGGTGAATGGGTAGGAGGTGAAGTAAGGGTTGATTGTGTTGGGTACCAAGTTAAACATGTTCCCTGTTCCTCCTGCACACAACACTGTTGAATACAAATGCATTCATCTAATTACACCACCGAAAAGGCAAAATCACCGTACACTTCTGCTGTTATGTCGGTATTTTAGGCCTCATTTTCTCATTAAAGGGGTCATGATTTTCAAAACCCTCTTTTATTCGTCTTTGGTTAATTTATAATAATAATAATAATAATAATAATAATGGATTGGATTTTTATAGCACTTTTCAAAGCACCAAAAGCTTTACATTAATGTTCCATTATTCATTCACTCTCACATGCTCCCTCTGGTGGTGGTAAACTGCATATGTAGTCACAGTTGTCCTGGGCCAGACTGGCAGAAGTGTAGCATCCATTTCACGCCTACAGCCCCTCTGACCACCACCAAACACTGGAGGCAAAGAAGGTGAAGTGTCTTGCCCAAGGACACAACAGACAAACTAAGACAGAACGGGAATAAAACCACTGTCATTTATTTTTGTATTTTGACCCTAATTCATTGCCACAGTTTGAATTTGAACCCTCCAAGTTCTGCAAAACGATCTTAATATTAATTTTGACAAAACTCAAGTGGACTTCTACAGCCTGTTTTAATTCCAGCTTAATTTTTTCCATCTATAACAAGTTCCGTCACATATAAGGTCAAGACTTCCAATAAACATTTCTCCAAATATGACATAATTCTTTGTCAGCGGCAGCGGTTGTATGAAAAACTGAAAAGATGTCCAAAGTTTGAGCTGATTACCTAAAATACAGCAGCTGGAAGGGGCGGGGCCTGAAGTGGCTCCTTTACCTTTAAAGGGCCAGTGTTCAAAGTAACCTTTCCGGTGTCATTAGACTGAAATTGGGTTGAAGATGGACTTATGGAGTTGAATTAATGAAGAAGTCAGACCAAAGCAGAACATTTACAGTCTGTGTAGACCACAGGGAAGTGTTTGAAAATGCATAAATCCATTTTTAAAACCGTCTGCCTATGTCTATGCTATCTGCATAAGTTAACTTCCAGC